>OY757911.1:18184619-18239619 GCA_963585895.1 Sepioteuthis lessoniana | reverse complement strand
ATGATGTCATTAATGACGTTCTCTTATGGACTCTTACACATGGTTGTGCCAGTGTTGGCCGACCAACGAGGAGTTTAGTTCTGTGCAGATAATAGATGCAGTCAAGAGGATCTGCAACGGATGATTGGGACTGATGGTGAAAGAGGGAAGGAATTCCATGCTATCAGAGGATGATAATGTATCGTTGCATCTCTTGTTATGCAATAAAAAACATCATGTGTGAGGGATATGCCTCAACTCTTCTGTGCATCTGTCTAACGCCACGTTGTGTTTATTGTACAAAGCTCGAGGTGGTATCACAAGAAAACAAAGAAAAAAAATCTGAAACTCAAGAACTGAAAGATTGGAATCACTCACAGATGGAGAGGGTGTCACTTTGAACCTTCCTTTGGTACTGCTCCTTTCTTCCATACGTCCGGCAGAAATTCTACCGAGAAAGATCTTAGCAGATTATCCCGGCTCTCGGGGCGCCAGCAGACTGAACGCATCTGCAACTTCGGCCGCTTTTTCTGACCAACTCACTTCGACGGATTCCCCAAACTAACTCCCATGGATTCCTCTGGCCAACTTTCTTCACTCCGAGCTCCCACTATTTCGAGTAAACAGGAAGTGCTTGGTCATTTCCTTTTTCCTTTTGCCCATTTGGCTGGGGCTGTAGAATACACCGACTGCACCTCTGCAGAAGGGTAAGACCCCCCACCTACGAGTGCCCTAGATATGACACTAAACAATCTGATGGTGAGGTTCCAGTACTGCTGGAGCTTTGGAGATGGGGAGTACCCCTTTATTGCTATCACTCCCAGGCCCACCCTGGCCCGGAGTGGTAGCAACTGATAAGGAACATACGTATTGGTTAAATAGAATTAAACCGTGGTTTCTTGAGTTTACCGGGGTTTTTTTGCATTTAAACTGTGTGTTTATGCTAAACTGAATTGTTTAAAATAGAACTGTTTTGACATTTAAACTGCGTAATTATGCTAAACTGAATTATCTGAAATAAAACTGTTTTGACATTAACTCTGTGTATTGCCAAGTCGGCTGGGGCTGTAGAATACATCGACTGAACCTCTGCAGAGGGCAAGACCCTCCAGTGAGTCTCCTGGATATGACACTAAACAATCTGATGGTGAGGTTCCAGTAATGCTGGAGCCTTGGGGAATACGGAGCACCTCTTCATTGCCATTGCTCCCAGGTCCACTCTGTTTATTTGTCGCTGCCTCCCACCAGACACGACTTGACACATGGTCAAAAGCCCAAAGGCTGATTAAAGTGGGGATAAAGGGGAGGGGAAGGTCGGGAACGGGCCGAGACTCGAACCCTGCTGGTCTATGCTGCTCATCGGCTCACTTTCTCCCAGGTCCACTCTGGCCGGAAATGGTAGCACCTGATATGGCCCTCTCTATTAGTTAAATAGAACTACATACTTATGCTAAACTGATTTGTTTGAATTAGAATTGTTTGACTAAACTGAATTGCTTGAAAAAGAAATGTTTTTGTTAAACTGTATTTAAACTGTGTGCTCATGCTAAACTGAATTGTTTGAAATGGAACTGTTTTTGACATTAAAAGAGTACTTACACGAAATTGAATTGTTTAATATAGAATTGTTTTGACATTTAACTGTGTGTAAGCAAAATCTGTACTCATACTAAACTTAATTAGTTGAATTAGAACTGTTTGAATAAACTGAATCGCTTGAAATAGAGATTTTTTTGACAATTAAACTGTGTACTCATGTTAAACTGAATTGTTTGAAATAGAACTGACTATTTGTATAAAAATGGATTTGGCGTTAAATAACCTACAAAGGTTGATATGCCATAAAACCCAAACAACCAACCAACTAACCAACCAACCAACCTGGGTTTTTTTTGTTCTCTTTTACCGCCCAACACTTATTCAAGGTCATGAAGGCGATTCCTTCAAACTCATGGTTGACCTACTAACCTATCAGGTTAGTCATGGGTTAGTGAACTGCTTCCTCCTTCCTCGTTTTTTACTTACCACATGGATAAATTTACGCACAGATACACGTGTATATATATGTACACACAACTGCTCATACGTCCATCGTGATACGTACATATGCACACACGTATGCACCAACATATGTCTAACTCTATACTACCAAGAATCCACAGTGTTATCATATAGTTAAGATTTACGAATATAAAACCTAATGTGTCACCAGAAACTTTTTGGAAAAAATCGCCAAAGTAACAGCTAAAGTATAACAGACAATTTTAAACTCTTCCACTCTATATGTCTGGATGAAATTTTCATATATTATAGTTTATGTGTTGACCTAAAAATGATCCTGTTTTATTTCGACTGTTCGTCTTGTTGGTTGGGGCTGTAAAATATGGCAACGGTACCAATTCTGAAGGGGTAAGACGCCCTTGCAACGAGTGTTCTGAATATGACACTAAACCATTAGAAGATGAAGCTCTAGTCTTGGACCATTGAGGAATGGGGAGTGCCTCTTCATTGCCATTACTCCCAGGTCTAATCTGACCTGGAGTGGTAGTACCTCTTGAGGTCCCATCAATGGGTTAAATAAAACTTTTCGATCATTTACTGTACTTGAAACCATTCAACTTTGTTCAAACAAATGATTAATATTAAATAGAATTATAAGTGTAGGATAACAATACTTAAAAGTATATAAATGTGTGGAAACAAATGACCTCTGCCTCGTTTTAAAATAACCTTACCTGCAAACTATTCACTAACAAATCATATGCATATATGTATATATAAGCAAGATTCAGCATGGAGTAAACATCAAGCATTGATATGTCATTCAATCAAGTAACCTATCATTTCTATTTCAAATTTGCCCTGGCTAAGCTGCATATTATTTATAGATTGCCTAGACTGCTGTTGATGACAAATCCTTGGACTTAGCCTAGCTTCATAACACTATAATATTAAATGGAAATTATTTTTAAAAAAAGAATAATTCTCACATTCTTTTTTTACATTAAGCATGTCACAACTAGAATTTTAGGTCAGTAATTTTACGTAATTCTAATGCATTGAGACACACGTACACAGAGACACAGACACAGACACAGTCAGGATAGTGTAGACACAGAGTAAACGTTGGTGACTTTGAGTTTTCTCATATATATATATATATATATATATATATATATATATATATATATATATACGAGGTACAATCGGTAAATTAGTGTCTAAATTAAGCAAAAATGAAAATATCACTGACATCTCACTTTATCAAATATATTTACCAAAATTACACGGTAATATCTTGAAATACTGTAGATTAAATTTATCCGAAGAAATCGCCATTAGCATCAACCACGGTCTCGGAATCTCCTGTAAGCCTTTCTGAAGGTCTTATTGTCTAAATTAGTAAATGCTGCCGTTATCCTTGCCTTCAGTTCATCTTCAGTACTACACGGAGTTTTGTTGATCTCTTGTTCAACCGTGTTTATTAATTATCAAGGTGATTGCAATCTGAGATGTTAGCTGACCAAATGTTAGGACCGATATAGTCGCAGAAATTTTCTGACTGTCAAGACTGGGTACTCCTACTTGTTTGACATGACACAGTCCTGTAGCCAGATGTAGGGTTTTCCAGCAGCCAACCCTCTCGATCCAGGCCAGCACTACCTCTTCTAGGCACTTGATGTAAACTTTCGTGTTGAATCTGAGGTCATGTTGAGAAACTGAATGGAAGCATTACGTCACCATCCCTGGTGACTACCCCAAACACTATGATGTGGACTGTGTTTGGTTTTTAGAGCAAGCGAACGGTTTTTCTGTGAGTTCACCATTTGATCCTGGCAGAAATTCTTCTGATCTGAGAAAAACCAAAATGTGTTCGGTTCGAGGGAATGATTAAGTTTGTTGAAAGTCTTTTCCTCTTGAACTTCATGGCCCGTGATAAAAAGTATCCCTTTCTCATCTTGTATGTGAAAAAACAAATGTCTTCATGTACAACTGATAAGAAACTCATATACCTATATGTCCCTGGTTATGTATCTAATTGACTTACTAGGATCGTTGTATATCATAGTGTTGTTCTGACCAACAATTTTGGGAATTCTTTTCTCATCAGAACAATCTGAATGGGAATTCCGAGATGCTTTACGTTCGCAATCATCATTGGACTCATCCAGCTCTTTTCGAATCCTCCGCACTATCTTCAGATTGACATACAAACTCTGCAAAAGTTTCGTAATGGAGCTTCCGAATGAATGCTTGGCAATACAGCATGCCGTTTCCAAACTCTTGGAGGAATGAATTACATCATGCGGCTGCTTTCCCCCAATGACCATCTGACTTAGTTTGTTGCACAGTAGACAATATCTTGAATAAACAAAGCGCATGTGCGAAAAAATAATTTAGAATGGCGATAATTTACAATCATTGGACCAAGTGGATACACGTGGTGACCGTCCCTTTTTTACATTGAGGAATAGAGCATTACGGAAAGTTTAATGAACTTTGTTGGGCATGATGAGAAATGTGCTTTGGTTAGTGGGGCATTCTGGGAAGAGCTTTCTAGTTTATATTTCGCCATTATTTATGTAACTATATTGTACTAATTTTGTGATTTGTTAATTCGTTTACTCTATTATGTTTAATTTATTATTTTCAAGCGTTTTTAATTTATTATTATTATTCATGTTTATTTATTTACATTTGTGTATTTGATCATTTTATTTATATATTTATTTCGTTATTATTATTTCACTCATTGTTATTTTTTCAATCTAATATTTGTAGTTATTAGTTTTCAAGTTGCTAAGCATTAATTTGTTTTCTTACCTAAGTTTTGATTGTTTATTTTGGAGTTTGTTTTGTTTTGTGAAGATGATTATCGTAATTTTTTCTTCTAGGCAAAGATTGCAGTATACTGAGGTATTGTTGTAAGTTAGTGCTATTTTTCACAATTCTAATGTTATTTTTGGTATTTAGTTTGATTTGGGGGGGATCTAGAAAGTATTGTATTATGTTTCTCATTGTTGAATAATATTTTATCTGTGTAACTGTTTCTCGGGGCTTTTGTCACGTCTATATATAGTTTTTCTGTGTTTTCTTTAGATCTTACGGTGGCCTAGAATACAGTGCTGGTTTGTAGGCAATTATCGCTTAAGGAACATTAGTATTTTATTTTGCAATTACAGTTGGGTTTTGCTTTGTTTTGTTTTGTTTTGTTTACCGTCTATTACATTGTGCGTTTTTATTGTTTGTGGTATGTTTTTAGTGCGGCTGTAGCAAAGTTTTAGTGTATTTCTATTAAATATTTTATGCAATTTGATGTAAGGGTGTGTTTATCTATTAGTTTTATAATAATTTTCCTAATTTTTACATTTTTGCTAATGTTAGTTTGTCCGAAAAATTTCGGTTTTTCTACTGTTTCGTAGTTGGGTTTGTTTTTTTTTTTAGCGGGAATGTTTTTTTTTTTGTTTGTTTTTTTGCTTTATTGAAGATCGTTTCGTTTAATGTTTTGTCAGATAATTTAGGACAGATGGATTGTAGGATCTTTTTTAGTCTTACAGATAGATGGTTGCGGGTGGTGTATAGGTAAAGTGGGGTGTTATTTTTTTTAAATGGTTAGTATGTCTCTTCTTTTAGGTCTAATCTCGAAAGACTATTTTTATGCTAGTTTTTATACCTATATCGAATCCTATTTGTTTGAGTGTTTTTATGACCTGTTTTCCAATTTCGTCTATTTTAGGTATGTCACAGTTCCTTAAGATTAGAAGTCTATCGTCCCTGTATAGTCCTGTGTCGTTTTTATTTATGGTATCTGTTGATGTTAATAATATGTATGTTCCTATCTGCACACAAATTTTAGCACCATTATAGCTAACCATTGTTACATCGAATGTGTCTTGTGAGCCTTTCTTCATCCATTTTGTTTTGTTGTCAAATAATAAGGGTTTTCAGCTGTGTCTAATACTTTTTAACAGATCGTTTGTTATTTATCATCTAAAATTAAGATCCTATCTTGTATGATTTCTGTGATTGAAAGATTGAAATCTTTTATATCTTGTTGTATAAATGCACCATTTGGTTTTTGCTTGATATAAAAGAATCAACTTTTTTCTGTTTATTTATTTTTAGTATTTCCGTTAGTTTGGTATTTATTTCCTCTAATAAAATTTCTGTTATTTTACCTTATTCACTTTTTATTGGGTAATTTGTTTGTAGGGTTATGTCTAAAGATTTCCTTGTGAACTTTTAGTATTATGTACACTTGTATTTTTACTTTCTGTTTTAAGCGGTTATTGAGGATGAGTTGGCCTCTTTCGTTTTGGTTTATTTCTAGTTCTATATTATTAGGTGCTTTTCTGTATTTGTTAGTGATATTTTCTCTTAGAAATTTATGTTATTTTGGTTTTAGTTCGTATATGTTCCTCGAGAATGGAAAAATACTTGATCAGTTGTAGACTGTTTTTGTAATATAAAACACAAATAAAACTGTGCATCTATACAACTAGATATTAAAGATTTTGATCCCTCAATAACAGAAACTATACTAGAAAAAGCCTTAACTTTAGGTAATGAATATATAAAAATAACAAACGAAATAAATCAATAGATTTAAATTAGAATAAAGATAAATAAAGAAAATAAAAAATAATAAAAAACAATAGATGAATAAACAACTACAACAACAATAATAATGATAATAAAAATTTTGAAAGAACCAAGCTTAGAATTAACTAACAAAAGAAGACTCTTTGTCGTCTGATGGATTTTGCCGTTTCGGCGAACCATAAAATAAAAATGAAAAAAGCGAAAAGATAAACAAATACTTGAACCTTGCCAGAGAACTGAAAAAGCTGTGGAACATGAGAGTCAAGGTAATGCCAGTTGTAGTTGGAATGGTTCCCAAAAGCATAAAGGAAGGACTTGATGAATTGGAAATCAGTGGGAGAATCGAAACCATCATGGGATAATCGAAAGCACACATGGTTGCGTGGGTGGCATTACAGGATATCCACTTATTTCCTAATGTAAACATGACATAGGTATTTCTTCAGCGGAAGTGCTGCGTAGATTGTGTGGTGGGAATGCTAGGCAGGAGGTGTGACCACGAGGATTGTGTGGGTGTCCGGGAAATTATATGAGTATAATTAGAGTAGCAATAATGGAGTCTTCAAAAACTTCCGTATTTTTGGGAATGAGTCGCGATAAGCTGTCCGCGTGGCAAATATTTTTAGATGTTAAGAACTCGATCTTGAAGTTGTAGTTTAAGAGAATCGTTCCCCAACGAAGTAATCTATTTGCAGTATAGACTGGCAGACCTTTCTTGGACCCAAAGATTACTAGGGGTTTATGGTCTGTTTGTAGTATGAACCGTCTTCCAAGTAGGTATATATGGAACTTTGTGACGGCGAATATTATCCCGAGAGCCTCTTTCTCTATTTGGGAATATTGCTTCTCAGGTGGTTGCAGGGATCTAGATGCATGTGCTACAGCTTTTCGCGAACCATCTGTCAGTTTATGGAGAATGCAAGCATCGATGCCGTATGAGCTTGCATCGCTTGCAACTATGATGTCGAGGGTAGGGTCGTAGCGGTCGAAGGAGAGATCCGAAGTAAGGGTTTTCTTGATCTTTTCGAATGACTCATGGCATTCAGGTGTCCATAACCATGGTTTGTCCTTTTTTAAGAGTTCGTTAAGGGACCCTCTCAAATTCTGCATGTTCTTAATGTTTAGTTTGTTGAAAATTTCCTCAGGGTTTAGTAGAGGATAATGGTGATCATGCAAGGCATCGTTTAACCCTGTGGAGAAATCGGCGCAGATTCGTATTTGGTTGGACTTCTTTTTTATATGGACCGTATGTGCTGCCCAATCACAAACGTCTGTTTTTGACAGAATACCTGCTTGTTCAAGTCTATTTAATTTTTTGTTGATTTGCTCTAGAGCAGCGAAAGGGAAAATTCCGTTTCTTCTTGAATACTGGTTGTGCACCGTCCTTCACCTTGAGCTTAGCTTTTAATTTAGAACATTTACCAAGGCCGCCAGAAAAAAACCTGGGGAAATCGTTGTTTGAGTTCCTTTTTGAGATTTACCGAATTGGACGTTGTACTTTCTATTTTACGACAAAATGTACACATTGGGCAATCCCATAGATTGAATTTTTCTATCCAATCAGTTCCGAACAAGTTTTCCGAATTTTTTAGTACGTAGGCTTTCAGCTTTTTGGTTACTCCATTTAGCGTTACTCTAAAGATTACCTCACCTAAGATGTTAATATTCTCGCCAGTTACGGATTTCCTGTTTTATCCGTCTTTAGTAAGGTCGGCTTGTTTAATTTTCGCCAAGTACGCTAATTGATGATTGAGACATCAGAACCCGAGTCAAGCTGGAATTTTATGGAGTTATTGAAAATATCAACAGTCACATATTTCCTTAAATTCCTATTGACTATCAAGTCTGATTGAGCTTGCCTAATTTACTTTTGGGTTTTCTCGTTATGTTGGCGAACCAGTACTGAGTTAAGTTATGACCATTTATTGCAATTTTTGCAATATTTTTTCGTCTTGACAGGACAGAATTTCATGCAATGCCGTTTACCACAATGGTAACATAGTCCAGGCGGTTTCTTTAACCTATTTACGTTTTGTTTATTGCGAGATTTAGAACATGAGATTTGCCTTTTGTCTTTTTGACGGGAATAGTCAAGGTAATGGAGTTCGAACTCGCTAACTACGATGTCACCGTTAAGCATGCTAGCCACTACGCCACAGGTAACTCCCCACCTCGTAAGCAATAAAGAGAATGAAATACCAAAAAAGAAGAACAAATTTAGCCAGAGATTTTTTTCAAATGCAAAAAATAAAGAATGAAGAAGCCAAGCCTGAATCTTTCATAATGAGTGTACCAATTCAACTCGATTCACTATAAATTTCGAATTAAAAAGGGTTAAAAAGGTAATCAGAGAATTCTACTTTTCAACGCAAATGTTATGGTAGAATTCTCTCTCTCTCTCTCTCTCTCTCTCTCTCTCTCTCTCTCGTTCTTGGCAAGTGTTCTTGATTGCTCCCAGTTTCCACACTGAACTAATATATGTAAGTCCTTGCTGGTCGGCCAACACTGGCGAGCCCTTGTGTAGGATTCCATTGGATAACGTCGCTTATGAGTTCTTTGGGGAGACCATTTACTAGTATTTGCTCCATCTTTCCCCCGTGTATAAAATCAAAAACTTTTGAAAAATCTAAGAACAAGATTTTTTGCTAGTACTCGTTCGATATGGAAGCGTAACTGCAGACTTGGGAGTAGCTGAAAGAAAATCCTACAAGTCCATAGAATTCCAGAATTGGAGCTTCACCATCCGATGTAGTTTAGTATCATACCTAGGACACCTCAAAACATATTCATGAAATTGTAATTCTATTTTCTGAGAGTATATCTCCTGCTAACAATTTCCCCACTATGTTTTTTATTGTGAATTCCACTAACAAACCAGAAGCATTGTTTCATGTAATCGTAAAAATAGTCATTGATTTACTAACTATTGCTTAGTTTGGCACTAGTTTAGAATCTTGGGTTACCCAGGGGTAAATGAAGTTACAAGCAATGCTCTGCTCACCAAGCTCGTTAATCATAGCACCATATTTTAACCGTATTACATGGTACAAGCTCGTTAATCATAGCACCATATTTTAACCGTATTACATGGTACAAGCTCGTTAATCATAGCACCATATTTTAACCGTATTACTAGATCAAAGGCATTAAATCTAGGTTTAATTATTAAAAAAGCTCCGAGAACAGTTACTATTGTTGGTTAAAATCCGACCTTGATGACTGTACAATTGTTGTACTCTGTTTAGGATTAATTACGAAGAAAGTGATATGCAGATAACGATTTTCATACACAAAAGATTTGTTTTATAAAAGAATAACGGTTTAAAGATTTGTACAAAATCTGTATGTAATACCAAGTATTGTCAAGATGATATAAAAACGTTGGAATACCCTTAAAGTATGTAATCTAGTCAATGTCGGGGAGACATACAATATTATTCAATGAAAACTCGAGTAAAATACATTTTTTCTAATATTGAGATATACCTCCTCTGAAAATAACATTAACGAGGTGAACTCATAGAAATTCCAGTCTAATCAGCAGAAATACATTTGAAAACAGCAAGTGTTTCTTCTAAAGTTAAGTGGTGCAGCTGATGGACAACATCTAACAGATTTCACGATAGACAATAGATTAACATGCCTCATTACAAACTTTCAAAAAAAGGAGGGAAAACTATGGACCTACACATACGCAAACAATACGAAAGCACTGATAGACTAAGTCTTTATAAACACGAAATGGAATAATAGCTCATTGAATTGCGAGGCTTACTACTCATTCGAGGGTGTGTCTTCCGACCATCGAATTGTCACGGCAAAAATACGACTGAGCTTACGAAAGAATGCGACCCGAACAACGACCACCGTACACTATGAGTGGTCCCTGCTTAATAACAGGGATATTAGAGATAGATATGCGTTAGCACTAAACAAATTGAATGCACTACAGAAGACAGAAACACATACTTCAAATGATGGATATAGGAATTTCGTCAACGCCCACTTAGAATCGGCAGCGGAATACATCCCAACTAAACAAAGAACTAAATCTAGAGTCCAATGGGACAAATTAGCGGTTAGGGAAAAGCGGGTAGACGTGAAAACTGCCTCCAAATGCAATAGGAAAAACCCAACCAATACCAATGCCCTGAAACTTAAAAGGCACAAAATGAATTAGCCAAGATATGCCAAAAAGAACGGAAAGAATATATACAAAATCAGGTCGATAAGATTAGAGACTCAGCTGAAGATATACAATCTAGGATAGCAAACAGTAAACGAAGTGAGTAGCAGGAAGAGCACTGCAAAAGCTAAACTGAGCCAACAAGAACAAATACACCCGTGGAAACAGCATTTTGAGAATTTACACAGAAACCCCCCGAAAGTTACATATGAATCAATCACGAGAATTACAAGTAAGCAACAAGGCATCAAACTAGGACCGTTTACTCAAGAAGAACTCGACTCGGTACTGAGAAAAATTAAAAATAGAAAAGCAACAGAGCTCGATAAAATACCCCCAGAAGTATGGAAGACCAGACAATAGGACGACAGACTGCTCCAACACTGTAATGCCGTAGATAATCAAAATCCTATAAACAGATGGACAAAGGGATGCACTCTCCCCTCCCCTAAGAAGTTTGACCTCGAATTAGCTAAATACTTCCGAGATATAACCCTTACATCAATAGCGGCCAAGATATACAATGCTCTTCTACGCAGCCGCATAGAACCCAAAATTGAGAACCTAATTAGGAAGAACCAAAATGGCTTCCGGAGGAATAGATCCACGATGTCACAAATTTTGACTATCCGTCGAATTCTTGAAGGTGTACGTACAAAAACCCTAGAGGCAACAATATTATTTGTCGACTTTACCAAACCCTTTGACTCCATTCACAGAGGAAAGATGGAGCAAATTCTACTCGCCTACGGCCTACCCAAAGAAACCGTCGCAGCCATAATGACGCTGTATAGAAACACCAAAGTAAAAGTTCGCTCTCCGGATGGAGACATAGACTACTTCGACATTTTAGCAGGTGTACAGCAAGGAGACACATTAGCTCCATACCTCTTTATCATCTGTTTAGAGTACGTGTTTAGAACATCTATTGATAAAATGAAAGAAAACAGTTTCACGCTAACAAAGGAAAGAAGCAGAAGGTACCCCGCAAAAACAATTACCGACGCCGACAACGCCGATGACATAGCGCTTCAAACAAATTCACCCGCCCAAGCCGAAACCCTGCTACATAGTCTGGAACGAGCATCTGCATGCATAGGCCTCCATGTCAATGCACACAAGACGGAATATATGTTTTAATCAAACAGGTGACATCTCCACACGAAACGGTAGCGCTCTGAAACTAGTCGACAAGTTCACCTACCTAGGAAGCAGTGTCTCATCAACCGAGACAGACATCAACACCCGACTAGCGAAGGCATGGACAGCTATTGATAAGCTATCGGTCATATGGAACTCAGACCTGACCGATAAAATAAAACGCTGTTTCTTCCAAGCAGCGGTCGTGTCGATACTGCTATATGGATACATTACATGGACACTAAGTAAACGGCTGGAGAAAAAGGTTGACGGCAACTACACAACAATGCTGCCGGCAATATTGAACAAATCCTGGAGGCAGCACTCCACAAAGCAGCAACTGTACGCCCACCTACCACTCGTCACGAAAACTATCCGAGTTAGACGAACAAGACATGCAAGACACTGCTGGAGAAGTAGGGACGATCTCATAAGTGATGTACTCCTGTGGACCCCTTTACATGTACAAGCAAAAGCAGGACGACCAGCTAGAACCTACATACAGCAGCTCTGTGCCGATACGGGATGTAGCCCTGAAGACCTGCCAGAAGCAATGGACGATAGGGAAGGGTGGCGAGAGAGGGTCAGGGATATCCACGCTGATGGCGCGACATGATGATGATGATGATGGTGATGCTACAACTTGGAAGGAATCCCGTTTAAATATTCAAAGGAATTTTTTATGAAACTATTTCTTCAAAAATTGATGTATAAAGAAACCATGTTCAATTTTTTAATACTGCCAGCTGCCGTACAAAAAAAAAACAATAACACTTATATGCCTCCAAGTCAATCTTAGTTCTACAGATGGAGCTAGAAATATAATGATAGTATCATCTTTAAAGATGGTACACCCTCACCCCAAAAAGAGGAATCCTGGATATGACACTAAACTACATCTAATGAAGAGACTCCTGTTCTTGAAATCTTGGTTTTGTTGACTACTCCTTTATTACCATTACTCCCAGGTCCCCTCTGACCCGGAGTGGTAGTACCTATCAGGGTCTCATCAATGGGTCAAATAGATCCGTTTAAAAATAATTCATATCCGGTAGGATCGAGAGCAAAAACAAAACCTATAAAGAAACAGCTAAATATAAATATAAATGTACAATGAACATGATTCCCAATCCTCTCGGCATAAATTAACCCAGGATGGGTTGACATGTGGTTAAAATCAAGCAATTAATCAATAGATCAGTATATTCCAGATAAGACAATAATTTTTACTATTATTAACTTGTTATTTTGCATAAGAGAGGTACATAACTAGTAATGCAGCCAATTGTAATTTTTATGTATTATTTCTTTCTCCTGAAATATTGAGGAAAAGCACCTGCTTACATTTATGCGTGTGAGTGTTTAAATCTTTACAATAGTCTCTTAAATTAGTTGTACAGTTCATATTCCTCAGTAGCAATATCTCATCTACTGAATTAGGTATCATATACGTATAGATACAGTATTAACTGTTATTGACAGACTATCAATCATATGGATATCTGATCTTTCAGATAAAATAAAACGGGATTTTTTTCCAAGCTGTGGCTGTGTCTGTACTACTGCATGAATGCACCATTTAGACATTAACGAAATGCTTGGAGAAAAAACAAGATGGGAAATACACTAGTATGATGCGGGTGGTTTTAAGCAAATCCTGGCAGCAACGCCCTAAAAAAGAGCAGTTTTACAGCTACTTATCTCCCATCTCATACGCCATCAAAGTAAGACAAAGAAGACATGCTGGGTACTGCTGGTAACATAAGGACGAACTGATAAGCGAGGTTACCTATGGACTCTTACACTTAAGCACGCCAGTGTTGGCTGACCAGCAAAAACCTACAATGACCAACTCTGTTCGGATACTAGGTGTCGTCTAGAATACTTTCAACGATCGAAGACTGATAGGGACTGATAATGTAAGAGAGACAAAGTAATCCGTACAGTCGGCACGCCTTTGATGATGATGACGATATTGGTCAAAATAGATATACTGAACAAGACTTTTACTTAGAAAAAATCCGTCCTTGGGGTACGAGCGTCATCGAACTTTGATTGTTTGTCAAAACTTTTTGTTACATTTTGGCTTCGGTCAGTGGTCGAAAATATCTATTTCCTTTTCTTTCTTTTTTTTTCTCAAATTAGATGGTTGTATCTTTTTTTCTTTTTCTTTTTCTTTTGTTTTTTTCTTTTTTCAATCAATTTGTCCAAAGAAGAATAATCCTTTTTTTTTTAATCAAAATCAAACCTGATTGGAATTCGATCTACACAAACAATCGCAAATCCATGAAAGTCGGAAATAAATTTGAAAAAAAAAGAAGAGGGGAGTGGATATGAGAAATTCAAGTGTTTGGGGTCGGGATGTTGTTCTAAAGAGGTTGAAATCGAAAAAAAAATTAGATTAACAAAAGAACCACCAAAAAAGCCGATAGCAGACATAACAGGTCAGAACAAAGGTTGGTCAGGGAGCTTCGTTTTGTTTTTCTTATATTTTTTTTTTTTTTTTTTTGACCCGCGAAAGTATCAAGCTATGTATTGAACTGGCACAAGAGAATTGCCGTAAGGCAGCCAGTGAAATCAATGACCACTTCCTTCAGCTCGACAGATGATCCACTTGAAAGGAAACTTTCCGATTCGGACACTTCGCTAGCATCGGATTGGTCCGTCGAAGTCACGTGATTCATCGGCTTCTGCTATGGACCTTTTGATAAAGAAACGAAAATAGACGATAGGTTTTTATTTCCTCTGTTCCCACCGTTATTCTTGCTTTTTTCCAGATCTCTTGTTTCCTCGTCTCTTCGCTTGTATTTATCCCCTTCTTTCAGTCTCTCTCTCTCTCTCTATCTCTCTCTCTCTCTTCTTTCCTGCTTTCTCTCTCTCTCTCATCTATTTCCCGGTTTCTTTTACTCTCCCATTATTTCTTTGCCTTACTATCTCTCTCTCCTTCACTCTCGCTCTCTCGCAATATCTCTCTTTCATGCTTGCTTTCTCTCTTTCTGTCTCTCTCATTCTCTTTTACATTCTCCTTCTTGCTCTTTCTGTCATGTCTGAACGTCTGTCTGTCTGTCTGTCTGTCTCTCTCTCTCTCTCTCTCTTCCTTACTCTTCCTCTCTCGTAAGCTCTTTCCCTTACTTTCTGTATCAATCTCTCGGTCTCTTTTGCAATATCTTTCTTTTTCTTTTGCTTCCTCACTTTCTAAAAAGATATCACTTTATCTCTCCCATTCTCTCTCTCTCTCTCTCTCTCTCTCTCTCTCTCTTACGGTGTCTCTCTGATTCTCTCTCTAATTTTCTCTTTAATTCTCTCTCTTTTCCACTCTCTCCTTCTGTCTTACTCCTTCTATTTTCATCTGTAACTTTTTCGAGTTATTTTTTATTCAATTTTATTTATAGCTATGCATATCTGCTCTATATATTTCCAACGAGCACTCAATACGCAAGCTTTATTTGATATCTCTCGAAAGGAATACTCAATTTTCTAATTCACCTTAACCATTACTCAGACAAAATCAATTTAGAAAGCAATATGATATTTTTCCAATGTTGTGTATCAATCTATCTGTCTGTTTGCCTGTTTGTCTGAGTCTTTTCATATCTCTCTCTCTCTATAGATAGATAGATAGATAGATCACCGTCAATTCATATACGTTAATTTATCTATTTGTCAATGTTGATATCTATCTGTCTATCTATATATCTATAACCGTCCGTTCGCTTAAATTCATCTATGTATGTAGCAGTCTGTCTGATAAGTATATATATATATATATATATATATATATATATATATATATATATATCAGTCTTTTTATCAATCTATCTATTACAGTTTGTTCAAATTCATCTGTCTGTCTGTCTCTCTGTATGTATACACACACTCACACACACACACACACACATTATTCTTCTGCACAAGCAGGGTGCGACTCAAGCAGAGTTTTTAAAAAAATGTATGTTATCAGTATTACTGTTGGTAATGATATGATAATGGTAACAACAACAACAACAACAACAACAATAATAATAATAACGATACGAACAACACGGTAAACGAGAGAATGACAACAACTAGGAACCAAAAATGAGAAGGAAAACAACTCTATGGCCGCTTTAAACGTCTAATAAACAACATCTCACACCAGAAAACCTGGACCTGGCTAAGAAAAGGAAACTTTAAGAGAGAAACGGAATCCCTCAATAGCAGCACAGGACAACGCCATAAGAACCAATCATATCAAAGTGAGAATAGATAAGACGCAACAAAACAGTAAATGTAGACTATGCGGTGACAGAGACGAAACGATCAATCACATAATAAGCGAATGCAGCAAATTAGCACAGAAGGAGTACAAGGCGAGATATGACTGGGTCGGTAAGGTGATCCACTGGGAAATGTGCGAGAAATTTCAATTCAACCATACCAACAAATGGTATATGCACAACCCGGCACCTGTCATAGAAAATGACTCGCATAAACTCCTATTGGACTTTAACATACAAACTGATCACCAAATCCCGGCCAGAAGACTAGACCCCATAATAATCAACAAAAAAATGAGAATTTGCAAAATTGTCGACTTTGCTGTCCCGGCGGACCACAGAATAAATCTGAAGGAAAGTGAAAAGAAGGATAAGTATCTCGACCTTGCTAGAGAAATGAAAAATCTGTTAACATGAAAGTAACGATTGTGCCAATTGTGATTGTTGCGTTAGGCACAGTAACTACAAGATTATTAAAGGGCCTAGAGGACTTGGAAATTAGCGGACGGGTGGAGACAATCCAAATGACAGCATTGCCGAGGACGGCCAGAATACGAGTCCTAGAGACTTGAGGAGACTTGCTGTCACTCAAACTCCAGTGAAAAACCATCAGCTAACACTGATGCGAAAAACTCTAAAGGAGTAAATAATAATAATGATATACCAGAGGCACAGGAGAGCTACTCTATATTGATCAATGCATCCTCAACGAGAACAAGACGAGACGGGAAAATATAGTTATGGCCTGGATTGACTGCCAAAAGGCATAAGATATGGTCCTGCAAAGCTGGATAATAAACTGCTGCAAAATGTAAAACATATCAGACGAAGTCGTAAACTTATCGAGAAAACTATGAAAACCTAGAGAGTGAAATTGACAGCAGGAGGAAAAAGCTAAGCTGAAGTGAAGATCCAAAGAGGTTTATTCCTGGGAGATACACAATCACCTTTACTATTTACAATAGCGATGATGGCACTCAACTACATACTCAGGAAATTCACAGACGAATACAAACTCTGTAAATCACAGAAAAGATCAATCATCTTATGTACATGGACGACATCAAACTGTTTGCAAAAAACGAAAAAGAATTGTAAACTCTAATACACGCAGTGAGAATATACAGTCAGGACATAGGGATGGAATTTGGCATGGAAAACTGCGCCATGCTAATAATGAAAAGTAGGATATGACACATGACCGAAGGAATGGAACTTACCAAATCAAGAAAAAATTAGTACGCTCGGAGAAAAGGGAACCTACAAATACTTGGGAATATTGGAAGCTAACACCATCAAACAAGTGGAGATTAAAGAAAAATTAAAAAGAGTATCTCAGGAGAACGAGAAAGCCACTCGAAGCAAAACTGTATTGCAGTAACCTTACCAAAGAGATAAGTACTTGGGTTGTCCCCCACCTTGTAAGATACTCGGTACCATTCTTGAAGTGGACCAGAGAAGAGCTTAAACAAATGGACCAGAGAACAAGAAAAGGAAGAGGACTCGTCAAAATTGAAGACAGCGTTGATGCATCGATACAACGAATTGAAGACTACATAGAAAAGTGTGAAAGGAGACTGGTTACAGACACAAGAAATAATACTGACAATACGAGGACCAACAGAATGGAAATAACCAGAAAACAAACATGGGAAGAAAAACAACTCTATGGATGTTTTAAATGACATCTCACACGAGAAAACGGTGACGTTGCTAAGAAAGGAAATCTTAAGAGCGAAACTGAATCTCTTCTAATAGCAGCACAAAATAACACCATAAGGACTAACCATATCAAAGCAAGAATAGATAAGATGCAAGAAAACAGCAGATGAGTGTTATGTGGTGATAAAGACGAAACGATCAATAAGCGAATGCAGCAAATTAGAACAAAAAGAGTATAAGACTAAACACGACTGGGTGGCCAAATGATCCACTGGGAATTGTACAAGAAATTTGACCATGCGAACAAATAGTATATGCACAACACATGATCAGTCCTGGGGATTTAGAGATAAAAATGGATCACCAAATCTCAGCCAGACAACCAGACCTTATAATAATCAACAAAAAAAGAGAACTTACTGAATTGTGGACTTTGCTGTCCCGGTTGACCAAAGAGTAAAATTGAAAGAAAGCGAAAAGAAGGATAAGTACCTCGACCTTTGCTAGGAAATTAAAAAAAACTGTGGAAAATGAACGTGGCGGTTATACCAATTAATTGATGGTCTTGGTACAATCACTAAAGGATTAGTACAGGACGAGTAGAGACCATTCAAACTACTACATTACTGATATCGGCCAGAATACTAAGAAGAGTATTGGAGACTTGAGGAGACTTGTTGTCACTCAAACTCTAGTGAGAAACCATCGGCTAATGCTGGTGTGAAAAACTCGAAAAGGAGTAACAATAATAATGATAAATTAGCCATAACTGTAATAATAGTTAATCTTTATCCTAAGTGATTAAATTATTAATGATTAATTATCATATTGATATTGATGAGTTTAACGGTAATTAGAATGGCAGTATTCAGAGTATATATATATATATATATATACGAGGATCATTAAATAAGTTTCCAGACTTTTTCGTATGGGCACTTTTATTGATAGTACACACATAAAACTCTAGTTCCCTTCGAAGTAATCTCCTCCGGCTGCAATGCACTCGTTCTACCGTTCCAACAACTTCTGCAAGGCCCCATGGAAATCCTCTTGTGTGAGCGTGTCAATGACCTTCGTAACAGCCTCTTTCATCTCCTCCATTGTCTCATAACGACAGGCTCTGAGCTTAGGGAATAACCAAAAGTCACAGGAGGCAAGGTTTGGACTATAGGGAGGGTGAGGAAGTGACTTGATGCCCATCTTGGTCAAATAGTCTATGACTCTCTCTCTCTCTCTCTCTCTCTCTCTCTCTCTCTCTCTCTCATTTACAAATACTATTGATAAAATCAAACTTATCTTTAGTTAGAAATTTCTTTCGGGTTTTATCTGATTTCTATTTAAGACAGAAATTTAGTCTTTTCTAATGTCTTATATATATATATATATATATATATATATATATATATATATATACGTGGTGCATTCAATAAGTTTCCAGACTTTTTTGTGCAGGCATTTAAAATTGTCGTCGACCCTTGAAAATTCAGTTGGTTATTGCAATACATCTTATGAGATGACTGACCAATTTTTATGATTTCACGTTCATATCTTTTTGTTCCTTCTTTCTTTCTTTCTTTCTTGCTTCATTTATTCACTTATTTATTTTTAAACAAGTAAGAATCCATTAAAAGAATGAATACATCTAAAAAAAAGTTTTTCTCCATTATATGATAGATATCTGAAGAGGTTGGTTGCTCTTATGGAGTAGCCAGCTGAAATAAATTTATAATAGCCAAATGACAATATGTTAAGTTTTTCTTCCAATTATATGAATTTGCTCTGTATGAGATTTATAGATTTATATATTAATTATCGTACATTGAGCACTCCTGGAGATTTATAAGAATCCTCTTATACATTCTCAAATTGAGTCATTCCCAACTCATCTTCTTTGGATTCCAGATATACATATATATCACAGTCTGTTCATATCTATCTATCTATCTATCTATCTATCTATCTATCAGTCAGTTCATATCTATCACTATAAGTCTGTCTATCTCTGTCTATCTATCGCTCTATCTCTGTTAATATCTATATAGCTATTTCTCACAGTCATTTAATATATATCTGTCTATCTATTCATATACCAACTATTTCTAATTGCTGTAATATTTAAGTATTTTTCCTGTTGAACTACCCATCAACGTTTCGCGGGAAGTGAAGACTTGGATCCAATCTAATTATTCTGACAGTAAAACTCTATCTTAGTTCCGGGTGTTGAGTTGGTAAATGCCCAAAAGTTTTGAGAAATATCATTGTTTATAAACAACTTGAAACTCTCTGCGACATCATCTATAACTTATTTTCGATAAATTTTTCGGCTTTGTTTAAGATGTTGTACTGGGCAGCCGTCGACGATGAATTCTTAAGAATTTGTAGTACTATTTATAATTTTTTATATCAAGGTGAGACGAATGAAATGTGTGACAAACAAAAGAAACAGTTTTGAATTTTTGGAAAATCTTTAATGCCTGTCAAAAAATTACACTATACAGTCTGTTCATATCTATCGATCATTTATCTATCTAGCGGTGTCCATTACTTCGATCCTCATTGGATGCCAAACATTCATGACCTTGTGCCCTATAAAGCTACTCATAAGATACGTATTCAGATTCCCAATGACTGATAATGAAATAGGCATCAAAGGTCAGAGCAAATAGTTAATGAAGTTACGCATTTCTCATCAATACAATCAGTCGATAATCGAACACAAATAAAGGCCGGGACTTGCAAAATTAGACGCGAGACTGAGCTAAGCTGGGTAAATACATAGAGATATTAACAGAGGCTGGGATAAGAAAGAGAGAAAAAAAAGAAAAAATATTCATCTGTCTTGGTGGAGAAAAATCCCTCGACGTTCTCAGACTGGAAAATATTTGTCTGCTCACAGAAAATGATTACGAGCGATAATCGGATGACTACACGAGAAATAAACAAAATATAGATATTTGGGTTTCATTTTTGTCTTTTCCGTGTGACATAATTCGTTGTAAACAGATGAAACCACTAAGATCCAAACAAAGGCAGTAGCAACAGAAGCTAGTTCTCTCTCTCTCTCTCTCTCTCTCTCTCTCTCTCTCTCATTTACAAAGCTTACTATATGCCAGCCAAGCTCACTAATCGTTTGACGAACCAAGGTGCCCTAAAATTAATTTATTAAGCTTAGCTTAGTTTACAGCTAAGCAGGAGCATGAGGCACCCAGGGAGAATTTGATTCATTAACAATGATCTGTCAGTCTAGTTCGCTAACCGTTTGACCATGCGAGACTTATATGGATTTTATTCTTGAACGATATTCGTATTTTCTGTACGATATATTTTGTGGTCTTCTATAGTCCAAGGACAGTGTCAACAGAAACACTAGAAATCTCTCTCTCTCTCTCTCTCTCTCTCTCTCTCTCTCTCTCTCTCTCTCTCTGTACCTTATCAGCGGGACTTAGATAATGCTAACTTTATTCGCTATAGAGAGGTAAAACCCCAACCACAAAAGAAAAGAAAGGTGTCCTGGATATGACAGTAAACTACATCTGATGGTGAGATTCTACTTCTGTGGAGTACCCTTGCATTGCCATAACTCCAAGATGCACTCCGACCAGGGATAGTATTATTTGTTAGGGTACCATCAATACAGCTGTTTGAAAATTATGCGCAAAAGATGGGAATACTTGAATCCATAAAAATGTGTATATGATTTGTTAGGAATTCTTGATATACAATAACTTCAACAAAAAATCTTTAATGAATAACTAGACAAAAAATGTACAATGAATGTGATTTCCTAACTTCTAGACTTAATATAAGACTAAATGGGTTGAAATGACATTAAAATCAGCTATCTCTTCTCTTGACTCGACTTCGCGAACAAAGGTTTATGAAAGAGGGTGTTCACGTCGACTGCAGGCATGCCAATGGCTAACTATGCCGACACGGAAGAGGCAAGTATTGCCGCTGCGACTGCAGTTAAAGGTCCGGTCTAGTATGGCTGCTGAGGCTCCCTGGGTCGTCTTCTTGTGGCGTTTCCCTCTGATGTTAGCCCTGTGGGAGTCCTCAAAGGTGGAGACGACATGGTGGACGATGCAGCCCCAGGCCTGACGGTCAGTAGCAAGTGTCAGCCCTCTATGATGAACTCTCCACTGGCCACCGTGACAGAGGTGCTCCAAAGAAACATCTTAAAGACTCCCTCAAGAAGACCCTCGGTACCTGCCACATTGACCACCACCAGTGGTCGACACTTGCTACTGACCGTCAGTACCGCCCTCCCCACATCACCATTGGTGGAACTGAACTGAAAGTAGTTCCCCAGTTCACTTACCTGGGGTGTACCACCAAATCAGACGGCAATATCGACAAGGAAGTAGACAACAGACTTGCCAAGGCAAACAGCGCTTTCTACAAAAGAGTATGGAACAGTAAGCATCTGAAGAAAAACACTAAGATCAGCGTCTATCGAGCCGTCGTACTAACCACCCTGCTGTACGGTTTTGAATCATGAGCAACCTAACGCCACCACCTACAATTCTTTGAGCCCTTCCATCAGCGCTGTTTCCGCACCATCCTCAACTAGTAACTAGTAACAAGTAACTACGAGTCCACTTTTCTAGGGGTGCAGGCTGGTGGAGGATCTCAGTCTTCTTTAAGCTGACCTCGAGTCCGAAGAGGGGGACAGCCTCTGCAAAGCAGGAAGTTAGGCGTTGCAGGGCTCTTTTGGTGTGGGCAACGAGGGCAGCGTTGTCAGCGAAGAGGAGGTCACGGAACAGCTGCTCAAGTGTTTTTGTGTGGACATGCGGTCTCATGAGGTTAAACAGATTGCCATCAAGACGGTAGCGGATATATACAGCACCATCATCGTCAAGGTCTTCCATGGCATGTTTAAGCATTATGCAGAAAAAATGCTGAACAGAGTCGGTGCCAGAACACAACCCCCGTTTCACGCTGTTGACGACGGGGAAGAGTCCAGGGAGGTCGCTGTTCAACCACACTTGGCTGCGCTGGTCTTTGTGCAGTTGGATAACCATGCTGAGGAATTTGGTGGGGCAGCAAAGGCGTTCCATGATCATCCACAGTCCCTTTCTGGTCACTGTGTCAAACGCTTTGGTCAGTTCGACAAACGCTACATACAGTCCTTTGTTCAGTTCCCGGCATTTCTCTTGAAGCTGTCTGAGGACGAATACCATATCTGTAGAGCCCCTTTTGGCTCTGAACCCACACTGAGTTTCTGGTAGATGGTCTTCAGCGATGGTGGGGACCAACCTGTTTGGGAGCACACGAGCAAGGATTTTTCCTGCGATGGAGAGCAGAGTGATACTCCGATGGTTGGAGCGATCTGAATTTTCTCCTTTGTTTTTGTACCAAGGGACTATGAAGGAATCGCGGAGATCACTTGGAAGTTTTCCCTGCTCCCAACAACAGCCAAGGAGTTCGTGGAGCTTACTGTGTAATGCTGGTCCTCCATCTTTCCAGAGCTCTGGTGGAATCCTGTCGACTTCCGCTGCCTTGCCACTCCTCAACTTTTCTATGGCTTTGGTAATTTCTTTCACAGAGAGTACTTCATCCAATTCTGCTTTGAATGGTTGCTTGGGGATGCGGAGAACTGCTGAGTCCTGGACGACACAGTCAGCGCTAAAGAGGGACTGGAAGTGCTCAGACCAACAACTCAGTACGGAGGTCTTGTCTGTAAAAAAGCAATTGCTCTTCCGCACTGCGCAAGGGAGTCTGGACACGGTGGGTCGGGCCATATACTGCCATGAGGGCTTTGTAGAAACCTCTGTAGTCACCTAGGTCTGCGTATTGCTGAGTTCTCTTTGCAAGATAGGTCCACAACTCATTTTAGATCTCTTGAAGCTTGCACTGCAAATGAGACGGAAGGCAGCTCTCCTCACAGGCCTTGACGGCTGAGCCAGCAGTTCCTGAATCTCTTGTCTTTGTTCGTGGTAGTAAACTCGAGAACCTCTTCAGATGTCTGCAGGATGGCACTCTTCAATTGACCCCTGAGTGTTTCAGGAGAAGTGTCTTCTGCGTAGTCGCTGTTTTCAAGCTTGGACTGTAGGCTTGCCTGAAAGTCAGCTTTCACTTCAGCTAACTGAAGTTTGTTCAGATCGAACTTTTTCTTGGGGGAACCTCTCTTTCTTGGCTTAGGTTTGAAGGGCAGCCTAAGTTTGCAGTGCACTAGGCAATGGTCAGTGTGGCATTCAGCACTGGGCATCACTTTGGTGTGAATGACGTCCTTGAGGTTACGCTTGTACACTAGGACGTAGTCTATGAGGTGCCAATATTTAGACCTAGGATGCATCCAGGTTGTTTTAAGTCTGTCTTTTTGCTGGAAGATGGTGTTGGTGATGACAAGTTGCTGCTTAGTGCTAAGCTCCAGCTGCAAGCGTCCGTTGTTGCTGCAGTTACCAACGCAGTGTCCGACAAGAACTCCTTTCCAGGAATCTGTATCTTGGTCCACTCTAATATTGAAATCACTAAGGATTATAACCTTGTCATCTGCTGGGATGCTTTGGTGACAGCTGCGGAGCTCCGAGTAGAATTTGTCTTTTTCTGCCGGGGCAGCTCAAAGAGTTGGAATGTACACACTGAAAATCGTGGCATAACGCTTATTTTTCAGAGGAATGACCGGTTGGCAAATTTTTCAGCCTAAAGACGATGGAAGTGCTGACCATGAAACCGACACCTGAAAGGCACCCCTCTGTTGTAGGTTTCCCCTGACCAGAAGAGGGTATATCTGGCGCCATGCTCTTCGCGGATGCCTTCTCCTGGGAAGCGGACCTCGTTAAGGGCAGCAATGTTGACATTTAACCTGACAGTTCATATGCAATCAGAGCTGAGCGACGTTCAGGTCGGTTGCTATGAGCTGCGTCAAGTATGGTACTGACGTTCCAGCATGCGACTTTCAGTATTTTTGCACCCTTGGGGGTGGGTGCGTACCTTCCTTGTTTTAATGTTTTTCGACCGCTTGAGAAGATGCCTGTAGACTGCGGCAAGCCAACTGGGGATGAGAGACGAGCTTCGGTTAGGCCACTTTTTCTAGGTCCCTCTCCTTGTGAAGCAAGCAGTGTTGTCCCTAAAGAGAGTTGCTGTGAGGCCGTCGTCTCAGATCAATATCAGATTACCAATATCCTGAACCACCTGCTTGCAGGGTTGGAACTGTGGCCTTCAGTGACATCTTTTACCTGTCGTTTCGCCCCTTTCCCATCGCTACAGGACTTGGAAGTGTTGGTGGCGTAGCTAATCGACTAATTAAATCCTGAACTTTGCTATTTTAGTCTCTTGAAAAAGAATGAATCTATCTCTTTTCCCAACAACTATGAGGAAATCATAGGGAAAACTAGGCTCTTTAGACAACCGTTCTTGGAGAAGGAAAATTCTGAATTCAAACCAGCTCAATAACTGACCTTTTGTTGCACCAAGAGGAGTGGGTATATACAGGGTGTCTCAAACTAGATGCAACCCATTAATATGATAATTCATATTGAATCAAGTCATCTTTCATTTGAGTATTAAAAAGCAATCATATCACTTCAGAAAGGTCAAACCAGATGACAAGGACAGAAATTGATTGACTTTATTCAACAGTGCACGTGAAAGACCAAGCTCTTGGGAATGTCTTCGGAGGGACTTTCTCGGACTTATTCTGACAGAATCTCTCATATGGGGTGATTTTATGTCAAGAATTTTCGAAATTGTGTACATTGTGAGTTTACATTTGTTTTTATATTTTTGTGTTGTTATGTAAGAGTTTGTTGCACTCGGTTATATTATATATTATATATAATAAAAATAATCTTCAAACAGCTCTATTTGAGCCTTAGATGAGACCATAACAGGTTCTACTAAATAAAACTGGGAATAATGGCAATGAAAGTATACTCTACACGACCCAGATCTCCAGAACTGGATCCTTGCCATCAGATGTATTTTAGGACAGTCAGCATATTCTAAGCTCCGCCGACAGGGGGAGAGCTTAATGAATCTAAAAGACTAAAACTGTACTAAATAAAGGTAACTATTCACTACTAAAGGTGAGATTTCGTAAAATAAACTAATTATTCACGTTGATTTATTGGAAAAAGTTATTACAGTTTATATCACGAATCATTTTTGTTAATCCGTAATTTTTTTTTTTTTTGATTCCGTTTTCTTTGTGCGGTCTTTTCAAGTCCAAAAATGTCACCATCTTTCCCATTAAGAAATAAATCAATCAGATATTTGAATAATTTTTATGAAGCCATTTACTCAAGAAGTGATCCATGTATATGAAAAAATATGTTTCGCTTTTTGCTGTCCAATCTCTCATACTCATATGCAAGAGATGTTGTAAAAATCAAAAAGTGTAGACAAACGTTAAAGGTGTAATAAAAAGTAAGTTTAAATTAGTGTGGCAAGCCGTAGGTAAGAAAATGACTTTAAAGAAAGAGAGAGAGAGAGAGAGGGCATATGAACGTATATACCTAACCTCTACTCCATGAAAAAGACGTGACACAAGGTCAATATTTATGCAGAGAAAAACTGGCTTGAATTCAGAGTTTTCCTTCTCTTAAAGTAGTTTCCTAAGAAAGATTAAAGAACACAATCTGCCCAGTTTTTACTCATATCTAGGAGATGAACTGATGGATTCATAACTTTTCTAAAGGCATTAAAACCAGCCTTGTCCAGTATTTGAACTCGGTCACTGGTTACATTTTATACGGCGATATCTATTCCTCTAAGCGCGCCTCCTGAATGCATCCACTGCATTATATCAAATAGAAAAAAGCTCAATATTTTCTGTATTTGAAAGAAAAGTGTAGAACAGAAATAAGTGTATCAGTAGGGATTTTGCAAATAATTTCTTAAACTTATTCACATTCTATTCAATGCTTAAAAAGCAGACGTCTATGAATTATTATTTAAAAGTTAAGTTATAATTTGACAATACATGATTATATATGATTTGTGTAGATAAAGGTTTACTCAACAGATATCAAAATGATTCTTGAAGTTTTATAAAGTTTAAAAAGAAACGTATTTCTCGTATAATAAATAATTATTCCTCTTACACTTTCTTCCTTTTTTTTTTTCTTTTTTTCTGACTTTAATTCTTTACTTTATTCATTCATTTATTTCAAATAAATAACATTCTGAGATGAATCTTTGTCGATATCTTTTTCTCTTTTTCAAGATATAAATACTATTTCCTTTTTAATCAATCATCATCATCATCATCATCATCATCATCATCATATTCATGTCTGTCTACTTTTCTGAGTTTTATCATAAATATTTTCGTTATGTTGTTCAGTAAATATATATGCTCATGTGTCTCTCTTCGTTGGAGCACGAAAAAGGAGAGTGGCGAAGAATCCTGTCGTGTTTATTTGCCGACTTCAACGCTTTTACAAAGAGGTTAATAATTATTTTTACACGTTACGTAGGAATCCTAATTTTTTTTCCTTTAATATTGAAACTTGAAACAAGTGCTGTAGTTATCCACAAGCGGAAATCAATAAATTTATCTTGCAAACTTTACCTGATGTTATGAATACACCGACTTGCGGCTGAATTAGCGGCAAAACGGAACCTTACAAGAACATATTTCTTTTATCTTTCGTTTATTGCCAAAGCTCAATGCAATCGAGAGGTAATTAATTAAAATTCATACAATTATGCACATCAGAAGAAATACAAGGTAAGTGAAGAAGTGTTTAAACATTAAAAACTTGATGAACGGCAATTGCTGAATATTAGTTCAGTACTAGTGAGGATCTTAAATTTTATTAATGACTGCTTTGTTTCTAAATGATATCAAAAAAGAAAAAAGAATAAATATTTGCTGGTTATTTTTCTTAATTTTAAAATCAAGGTAATTGCCCCAATCTCATCTGTTTCTCTTCTTGGGGATGGTCACTGGTTGGACAACCTTCCAATCTGCAGAGATTTCGATGTTTTCCCAAGCGTCTTTCATAATGGTGTAGAGTACCTCGACTAGCTTCTTACCTCCTCTCTTAATAACTTCTGGAAGCAATCCATCTACGCCAGGAGATTTTCCGTCACACAGCATAGAGATAACCTTACATACTTCATTTACACATCCAGTGTTTGGTTGGTTTTTGTTCAGTGATGTCAATCGCATGTTGATCCACTTTTGACGTTTCATTGAGCAATGTTGCTAAGTGGTCCTTCCAACTGGTAAGAAGTTCATGCTTCTCTATGATTACTGTTTTGTTGTCGAGGGTCAAGAGTTGTTCTAGGTGTTTGTTTTTGTTTTGTTTTGTTTTGTTTTGTTTTGCCCACACATATCTCTCATTCTTTGGTAAAAACCTTTGGATTCATAAAAAGCTGTAAGCGTTTGGAGTTTTGCTGCTTTTGTCAATCGCCATTTATTTCTGAGTTCTCAAAATCTCTGGTGGAGAAGCATGTTACTTCTGACGAGGTTCCTATTCTTAATTAGCTCTTCCAGTCTTGGTGCTTCCTAACTACAGTACCGAATTTCTCTTGATATACTTTGTACACGATGACTTGCAGCCGTTCCACTTTTTCGACAGTAACTGCTTCTATTTCAGCTAGTCTGTCATTTAACGAGGCCTGCAGGTCATCCTTGACTCTGTCGACTTTTATTGTGTTGGTTAGAAGTTTGGTGGTAGACTTTATTATAACATGGTCAGTACTGCAATTGGTTCCATCGCTCTTATGTTCAAAAGGTTAGGCAAACCATGCTTGTCGCTTGATAATGTTGACGATTAAGTGCTAATGTTTGGATCTTGGATGCATCCAAGAGTTCTTGTAGATTTGCTTGTGTTTAAACTAAGTGTTGGTAATGACCAACTGCAGATGCATAGCAGCAAATTGCCATTAGTATAAGACTTCCTCGTTCCAAATTTACCAAGAAACTTAGGCAAGGTATAATGTGATTAGCTCATTTGAGCATTAAAGTCTCCAAGAAGGACGATTTTCTCTGCATTCGGAATAGCACGAAGTATCTGGTCAAGTTGGTCGTAGAAACTGTTATTTTTTAGTTTTTAGTTTTTATTTTTTTGCTTTGGTCATTGTCAGAGCATATAAGCAGCAATTAGGATACAATATCGACTATCAGTTAATGTAAACCTCAGCGTTATAAGTGTGTCACAAAGTGTTTTGGGATCCTCAGATATACTTGGCAAAAAAACATTCCTGACTGCAAAAGCTGAAATATTGCCGCTTCAGTAGAAGTTGTATCCCATTTTCTCTCTGATGTTATTGTTGCTACTTTCAGCGAATCTGAACTCATTCCGCAATGTCAATGTTGTATTTTTGGAACTCTTTTGATATAATGGCGCTCCTCCTTTCGGGTCCGTTTCAATTTGGTTTGTCCAGCATCATTTTTATTGCTTGGTTTATTCTGGACAACGTCTTAGTTATATGGGTATTTTTCTTTAATGGAGTACGTGTTTCGCAGGGAAACTGGCAAGTTACCTTTTCTTTTCCTAACCCTAATCCTCTTTTAAAATTACTATCCCTTTGGACCCACGTAAAGAGCAAAACGTTCTCATAGAATTTGTTTTTCAAACGTTCACATGGGGTTCGTGAGAGTGTATGGAAAAGTTGATCTATATATACATATATAGTAGCGAACATAGCGTACTATATATATATATATATATATATATGTGTGTGTGTGTGTGTGTGTGTGTGTGTGTGTGTGTGTGTGTGTGTGTGTGTGTGTGTGCCAATGATTGAATAAACTACCGATTTGCAAATCATAAAATTTCAATTTCTTTAAAATAAGCCAAAAGGTTGCTGAAAAACAAACGCTACAAAGTATTTTCTTGTAAGAAAAGATATTAGTCAGAGCGTAAATATTTGAAATATTTATGTTATAAGAAAAAAGAGGTAATAGATTCAACGTCATAGTTTGGGTAGTCTAAGTTTGAGTTGATAAATTTTGCGCGTGAGTGTATCACTGTGTAGAAAGAAAAATGTATGTATACCTTTCAAGTATATATGGCTGTTGCTGAAATTCTCATCAGCTAACTTAGGCTTAAATATCAGTATCAATAAATCTATGTAAACACTAACAGCAGGGGACAGATGGAATAATAATACGAATATTCTTAACGCAATATTAAACAAACATTCGATCAATTCAAAAAATTTAAACGAAGTTGAAATCAAATATAAATCTTAGAAGAAAAGAATCTACATTTTCATCCCAAAGAAATAAACCGAAAGGTAATTGAGTAAGTATAAAGTAAGTCCATACTTATTAAAGAAAATATTCTTTTCTTTATTATTGAGATATATTGAGTTTGAGATATGCTGGAAATTTGATTAAAATTGTTGATTTACAATTCTAATTGGTTAAAAGATGCATTTTAACAATCTAAGAAGGAAAAGATTTTAAATATTTTGGGTTTTGATCCTTCAAAATTTTCTCAGCAAGTCAAATATTGTCGTCTGTGAAGTATCTCGAAATTAAAAGTGGTCAATAAATACAAAGATACAATTACTAAAATTATAGCTTCTCGGTCCTATTTTTGCACAAAATAACCCCTTTTTTTAGTATGGAAATCAGATAATTTACCATATAAATATATATACACGTATGTATGTGTGTATATATATATATATATATATAGAGAGAGAGAGAGAATATATATATATATATATATATATATATATATATATATATTCTCTCTCTAACGAGAGAAAAATCTTTTAAAATGAATGGGTCTGCAAATGATTCTGAATCTGATAACTTAAGTTTTTATAATTAATGCTCGACGCATGTTTCAAACTTCATGATTTTTCTCAGTAGACCAATAATGGCTAGGGTTATCTCTGCTTCTAACCTTTACAGTGACAATTGTTTTGATAGGGGTATGATTCTTTTTAATTCCTATATTTGTGTTTATGAATGACCTGTTAGTGTCAATTGTCCGTGAAACCTTTTGCCTCAGCAGATTCAAAAAATTTTTATGTAAGTGATCAATTATGTATTGTGTGTGTGTGTGTGTGTGTGTGTGTGTGTGTGTGTGTTTACATTCGCAATACATGTGCGTACATGTATTTTCTTTCTATTCTCCCTCTTCTTCACTTAGTTGAATGTGTCCGAGAACGTATTTAATACGTATTTAATGTACATCAGGTCATTGTTTTATTCTTTCCTCTCTCTTCTTCTCTGAGTCGAATATGTGGGAGAACGTATTTGACTCCACAGTCAAAATAGTTGCTGTGTTTGCGTTTGCGAGTGTGTGCATGAAGTAAGGTTCTCTGTGTGTGCGCGTGCGCGTGCGCACAAAGTAAGGCTGTATTTGATGTAGGTTCAAATCTATCTATGAAGTTTTTTCTTTTATTAGGAGTAACGAGGAGTAATCAGTGGTATATTGGCATTATTCAAAGTGTCAATTGCTGCATTCATAAAGGTGTTTTGATACATGGAGTTTTCTATTTTCTGGTAATTTTCTGAGTCGATCCAATGTATACTTTGTTATAGTAGCAACACTCAATTATGCAGACTACGTTTCATGAATTGCTGCAAAAATTTCTATTTATTATTTTATCTTTTATGTCTGTGATAATTCGGCCATTTTGTTTTTTAATGAGGATGTCTAAAAATGGTAGTTCTTTAAAGCTGTGTATCACGGTAAATTTCATTTTAGGTTTTGGGTAAAATATGAAACAGTCATCTGAAACAGATGAAACAAAATATGAAACAGTCATCTCGATATCTTTTCTGTGGTCTAATAAATTCTTTTTTATATTGCAGTAGTTTTCCCAATGATTTCATGTAAAATTTTCTCTAAGTATACTAAGGTTAGATTGGCGTATGTTGGTGGCCATTTTAGTTCCCATTGCCATAGGGTTTGGATCTAATTAATGAATTACGTCGAATTGGAAAGAGTTATTGTTTAGGGTCAGTTCTATACCATCAGTGATATTTTTGTAAAATCTCGGGTGTAATATTTCTAGTTATTTTTCAATCCAAAATGAGATAGCCTGGTTTTCCTAATTCATAGGAATGGATATTACTGTATAGGCTTGTGACGTCAAATATAGACATAAGTGTGTCAAGATGAGTTTTTTGTGGTATGAAGTTTAAAAAGTTGATACTGTCTCTAATATCGTTGTTTTTTGTCTGGTTTAGAAATTGTTGTAATAAGATATCTATTAGTTTACTAAGTCTGCGGATGAGGTATGATGGGCCAGCTACTTTAGGTCTAAATTTAAGGTTACTGGGGTTTGAAATGTCTATATATTCAGATGTTTTTGTTTTTATAGCTATTTTTATTTCATTAGACTTATGAATTTTTGACAATCCGAAAAAGTTACAAATTTTTGGGATGTAGTAAGTTAAGAAATCCTTTTCTATTTAGTTAGTATTTCAGTGTGCGTTTTGCAGAGTTTTGTAATTTTTTATATGATATTATTGTCTATTTTTGTATCAATTAATTTATTGTCAGTTTCATCGGTTAGTATTTCTTGTTTTTTTGAGGAGGTGAAAATTACATATCTAAAATGACTACAACACTTCCCTTGTCTGCTTCTTTTATAATTATGTTTTCGTTTTCCTTTATATTTTTAAGGTTTATTTTTATTTGTGTGAGAGGTTATTCCGTGTAGTTTTTTCATTTACGTTAATATTTTGAAGAATGTCTTTAATTAACTGTTGTTATCTTTGTCCGGAAAATTTTTGATTTATTCTAATACTGGGTAGTCGTCTGTATTTTTTATTATTATATTTCTCTATCAATCTAAATTTTCTTTCAAATTCTTTGGGATGTATTTTTAATAATACTCTATATTTTTGGGGGGTGGGGTAAGATTTAAGACCAAGTACGTAAATCAATTTGATTTGTGTCTAATTTGTATGTTGATTGATTGATTATTTTTGGTTTTATGTTGTTAGTCTTATTAGATATGTTACTTAGACTGTTTTTGTCTTTGTTTTTGTTTTTGTTTTTGTTTTTGTTTTTGTTTTTTGTTTTTTGTGTTGCCTAAAAAATTTTAGTTACTTATTGTGTTGTTGTTATTATTTCTAGGGTAATTCGGTGTGCCTAAGAAAAGGTTACTTACGTTGTTGTTGTTGTTATCCCTAGATTAGTCTATGTGATTTCTTCTCACGTTATGGGGTATACTGTAGTGGGATTCGTTTAACCCATTCTGCCTTTTTGGGTATGTATGCTGGTTGTGTCAATTTTTTTTGCGTAGTGATATTAAAGAAATTAATTTTATTTCTAAGTAGATTTCTACGGGGTGGCTGCTGTTTTTAGGGTGCTTTGGTCAATTGCTTTTGGAGAATCTTTTGTGTTTGAAGGTGTGTAGGAGGATTAGATTTTTCTTTTTAGGCTATTATTTGGGTGTATTAGTTTAATTTGCCTTTACATAAAAGTAACATTAAATTATCGGAAAACAGACCACTTCATGTATCAAAACACCTTTATGAATTCAGCAATGAAAACTTTAAGATAATGTAAATGTACCAGACTGATGAATACTCGTTACTCCAAATAAAAGAATCATCGATAAATTTAAACTTACGTGGTGCATTCAATAAGTTTCCAGACTTTTTTTGTACAGGCATCTAAAATTGTCGTAGACTCTTGATAATTCACTATGTTATTGCTATACATCTTATGAGATGACTGACCAATTTGTATGATTTCTGATTCAAATGAACAGCTACAGCAGCAATTGGAATACACCCTACTAAAGCCTGATTGTCACAGCTGGTGAATTTCAATAATGCAATGTGGATGTGAGGAAGAATGATATGCAATAAAATTCTGTTTTAAACTTGGAAAAAAATGCCACAGAAACGTATGGAATGCTTCAGACTGCTTTTGGAGCATCTTGCATGAATCGAGCATCAGTTTTTGAGTGGCATAAGAGATTCAACGAAGGCAGGGAGTCTGTGAGGGATGATGAGAGGTGTGGGAGGAGTAAGCAAATAAATACACCAGAGTTGATTGGCCAAAGGGTTAGGGCTAGGATTACTATGTTGAGGTTTTAAGGGATTTCAGGAAGAGATTCCTTGGGAAGAGGCCAGCACTCTTCAAATCGGGTCTGTGGTATTTCCAGCAGGACAATACACCAGTCCACAACTCCATCGTTGTCACAGACTATTTGACCAAAATGAGCATCTAGAAACTTATTTAATGATCCTCGTACATCTAATAGAGTCTATCTTCGCGCACGTACACACGCACACACACACACACACACACACACACGCACACACACACACACACACACACACACACACACACACACACAAGCACACACACACACACACACACACACACACACACACACATTCACGTATGCAAACAGAACAGAATTTTACGCACATACTTGCAAATGCACAAACGTATACACACGGACTATCTGTGGAGTCAAATACTTTTCTCCCACATATTCAGCTCAGATAAAAGAGAACAAAAAAAAACATCAATCAGATGTACATGCATGTATGCGAATGTAGACACACACAAACACATACACGCACACACACACACACACACACACACACATACACAAAAGAAGATACTTGTAAATACATTCATAAGAATACAAAAATATATCTACAGAGGCTAAAAGTTTTCACGGATAATTGACGCCAACAGGATATTCACAGACAAATCCTCCAATTAAAAAGAATGCGTGATTCTTTTTAATTCCAGGATTTGTGCCCAATGAAAACAATATTCACTCTAAAGGATAGAAACAGAGACGACCCTAGCAATTATTAGTCTCCTGAGGAGGACATATTTAATGTAGGTTTACTCATCGATGATTTTTTTTCTTCTAGTGGAGCAAAAAATAGTCATCAGTCTGGTATATTGGCATTATATTATTGCTCTCATAAAGGTATTTTGATAAATGGAATTGATATACATGTATGTAACATTTATCTATGATGATTAAACAGTGGAAAGTATACATGTTTAGTACGTATTAGTTTCAGATGCATGTATGAAGGATACAAAGAATCTACTGCGAGTTTTTAAAATGTTAACATTTCTATGGGAGTTAATTCATAATATTGTTTTTATAATCTCCACCTGTTCACCATCTCTGTCAACACATCATTGGAATCTTCTCCATATATCTTCTGTCATATCAGCTCTGCTTTTTTAATCAAGATAGAAATATGAACATTTTTTTACCTATGAACATTTTTTTACCTATGGGACATTACCTAAGAACATCTTTTTACCTATGGGACATTCAAAGAATGTGTTAACTGAGATCGCACATGCAAAGACTTTTTGAAATTATATCTTAAGGGTGTAAATATTTTGATTACCCTGTATTTTCTTCTAATTCTCACATATTAATTTTTTATTGCCCAAATTTCAAACTTATTCCCTTAGTACAAGAGAGGGCATTTTCCTTTATTACTCTACCTGCCTAACAAAGCTTTTACTCCTTCTGTGAACATTTGTGCGGACACTGGATACAACCTACAAGACCTGCCAGGAGCGATGGATAAGGATAGATGGAGAGAGAATCAGGGAATTCCGTGCTACCAAATGATGATATATATATATATATATATATATATATATATAATGATTTAAAAGGCCACTTAAATTTGGCTACCCTTCCTAGCCGTTTTTGGGGTGGGGGGTGAATAAGAAATTCTTTCTTTCTGTTCAAATGAATCCTTTCTGGTAAGATATATCCGAAAAAAGGACATTGTCAAGGGGGAAAAGAACTTCTCTTTTAGATGCTAATTTTCTTTGCTTTCTGGAAATTCTTGATTAATTCTAAGGGAAAATTATCCATGCGTATCCACTGGCTGGGAGAGATGATCACCTCTTTTCTTCTAGCATTTCTTTAAAACATACCTCGATGACAACAAAGTCAACATGCAAAGTTTCATCAAGTTTGGCTCATTAACCTAGAAGTCCATAATTATATTGTAGAATATAGCTGGTTCTTTCATCTTGGTTATAATCACACACACACACATACACACACACACACACACACACACACACATATATATATATATATATATATGAAGTGTTAACCAAATGTTTTGGAATTTAAACACTCGTCAGTGTAAAATATGCTGCTACGTCATCACCAAAAACATAAATAGATAGATAGATAGATAGATAGATAGATGTTTTGGCAAAAACCTTATGTCGTTTGATGCTGAAGTCAGTCTTTTTTTAATGCAATTATGCGGTTTCAAGCAACTATTCCTATTAATAATACTGATAATTAGTTATAATCATACATTATGGTTTCATCTAATCTTTTTAGCCGCTGCACTGTCTGACCTTCTCTCACATATATTCAGAAAAGAACATTAACTTTGGAAACTTACTGTCTTTACCGCTTTACTGTTTTCCTTCTTCTTTCATGGTAAGAGATAAATAAATGATTGACATTTGAGAATGTGACTGTGATATTTTAAATTCAGGAAGGTTTGTTAATCTTTTTATAGAGAGATTTAAGAATTTGAAGTTTTTGTTTTTTCTTATACTACATCTATAATAACTTTTCTCCTTCGACTAGACACGACTAATGCAGTGTACCAGTTTAGATGTCCATTAGGAGAATGCTTCTTCAACAAATTAATTCTACAATTCTACAATTCTATCGAGACTTTTAACACTTCACTTATCTGACACATTTCATCTCTCAACAACTGAAAATACATTCGTGTCTCATCTCTAAATGCAAAATAATTCTAACAGAAAATACCTCCATATTATACAAAGAAAAAAACAAGCAGAAGCTCCAAATTCTTGAAGCTATGAATATAAAGATTAACAAACCTTTCTTAAACAAGATCAATTTCGAATATTACAGCCACATTCTAAAATGCCTCCAGCACATTTTCCACCATTTATTCTTCTTACCTCGAGTAAAATTCTTATCTTCCGTAAATTACCTCCCCTTTTGTTCTTTTTCCTACTATTTATATAAATGTATATATGACTCGTCATAGTGGTTGTCATTTCATTATTCGCTCCCTCGAAGATGGCTCCAGTTGAGGGAAACATACAGCGCCTTCCTAAATTCATTCAATCCAAAATCAGTCGATTCATACGAAGACTTGAACGGATCCAAGACTGAATAAAGACAGAATAGGCAGACACAAAGTGTCTGTTCTATTTAACCAAGCACATAAACACACAGATATATATATATATATATATATATATATATATATATATATATATATATATATATATTGTGCGTATGTTTGTGCAGGTATTTTCATGCTTTATTATTATCTCCAATTTCATTGAGACATCTCATTCTTCGGGCGTTTTTTTCTTACGACAACATTAATACATCAGTTACAAGTAATCCAGAATCTTTAACCTATGCATGACATGTCTGCGTCTCACCCACTTCAATCTCCAGTTGCACCATTACAATCCTATGACTGCAGTGTATCTCGACCTCACTTTCATATGTAAGATGCAATGTAATGCCACTTTTTAGTAGATTAACTTCAGCAAGTTTTATGATATTCCATTAACAATATATTAGCTTACATTGTCTCTTTTTACAGTAAGTAAGGATGGCGTAGTGCAATGCCGCTACTTTTCGGCTAAAGATTAATCTAAGTTTCCAATTTCCTTCTTTGAAAATGATAAGTCAGTACATTAGTGAGTTTGTAAAATAAGATAAATGATTCAGAATAAGCTCGACTCTGTCAAATGATTATATTCCTTTTGATCTATCACTGATTGGAGATGGCCATAAATAAGAATCAGTGTTCTAAATTTCATTGTGCTCAACACGGTTGATGTGACTGAAACAAACTCACAAACGATAACAAATATATATGAAATTTGACCTATAATACTGTGGCCTAATTATGAAAGAAAACATCTTCGTTACACAGCAAATAGTTATAATAATCTCTTTCTTTTTCACTGCTCTTCATCATCATCATGTCGCGCCGCCTGCGCGGATATCCCTGACCGTCTCTCGCCATTTCTCCCTATCATTCATCGCCTCCGGCAGGTCTTCAGGATTACAACCCGTGTCCTCACATAGCTGCTGTATGTAAGTTCGTGCTGGTCGTCCCACTCTTGCACATCCATGAGTGGGGGTCCACAGGAGTACATCGCTTATGAGCTCGTCCTTGCTTCTCCAGCAGTGTCCTGCGTGTCTGGTTCGTCGAACTTGTATAGTTTTTGTGATGGGGGGCAAGTGTCCGTATAGTTGGAGTCTCGTGGGGTGTTGTCGCCAGGACTTGTTTAATACTGCTCTCAACATTCTTGTGTAATTTCCGTCCAGCCTCCTCTCCAGCCGCTTCGTAAGCGTCCATGTGGTGCATCCATATAGCAGTATCGACACAACCGCTGCCTGGAAGAAACTGCGTTTCATTTTATCTGTTAGGTCCGACTTCCATATGATCGAGAGCCTATCGATAGCTGTCCATGCCTTCGTCAGTCGTGTGTCGATGTCCTTCTCGGTTGATGAGACGCTGCTTCCTAGGTAGGTGATACATTGTGATTTTAACAATTTTTTTAATTAATATATAATATAATATAATATATTATATATATATATATACATACATTTTCTGCGTCACAAGTAGGAGGATATTTTGTATATAACCGCACCAACAAGTTCATTTCGTCTACCTGAATTGATTTTTGGCCCTAAATTTTTTAAAAGAAATTTTCGGATATCTTTAAACCTCAAAGAAACCCAGTAGAATTTGAGGTACGAAGGCTTAAAGCTCGTCTAAACAATTCACACACACACACACACACACACACACATATGCATACGCATACACACACGCGCGCGCACACACGCGCGCGCACACACGCACACACATTAGATCTTTCTATTACTGGCATAAAATAGATAGATAGATAGATAGATAGATAGATAGATCAGGTAGGGAGGATGTCTATCTTGAGCCAGAATTTTGATATGGGATGGTCGTAATAGCCTCGCGCCTTCATATCACTGGTTGCGAGGAGTAAATAGATTGTCTTCGCCCATACATCCGTATGTGAGTTGCTACTGATGATTTATTGAGTCTGCTTCGATAGAGAGAGAGAGGGGAGAGAGAAAGAGGGAGATCAGGAAGTACGTTGCTAATGTACTGGACTGTGATATTATAGTAAAAGAGTTCAAACTCCTGTCGCGCTTTTACGTCTTTCTTAGACTTTTGGACTAATACCATTGGAAGCCCCTTATCCCCCATCTATGGTTTAAATAGTCGCAATCGTGTTCTTATACAAGAATGTCTTTGGTATTGAATAACCCACCAAGGTTGATAAGCTATTAAAAACTAAGAAACAAAGATTGATTTCGATTCTGAGCCAGAAATTTGCCATTTTACAAAAGGGAGGGTCGGAATAGTCTGGCGCCTTCACGAGAACTTGATAGATAGATAGATAGATAGATAGATAGATGTTTTCTTAAATTGAATAATGCAATCAGAAACATTAAAAATACTATTGTAACGTAAAAAGTTTTCCATTTCACTTAAAATAACACTCTCACTCTTATATCTCTTCAGTTTCATTTCAGTAAAAAAAAATTACATTGACACAATCAGTAAACATGAATTCAACATAGCATTTAGAAAGTTATATAAATGAAAAGCATTTTTTCTCGTCTTGACGCAAGTTATTTTGTTTCATTCTTTTTTTTTTTTTTTTCACCTAAATCAAAAATATATTACTTTATAATTCATTATCTTTTTCTAAATCCTTTAAAACCCAGTGACTTTTTATAGCGATTGGTTTTATGTACTACGCTAAAATCAAATATTTTCCAGTATAATTCAGTTGTATTACACTTATCAAAAAAATTGCATCCATTCATCCAAGCTAAATAATTCACGAAGAACGATTTAATCAATTTTCTTGAAATTTATATTATTAAAAAAAGAATTGTTGCAAAACGCACTAACGTTTTATTAAATTATGTTAATTTTTTTTTAATCTTTTTTAATGCGACTTTATTTGACATCAAAAAATTTCCATTAGATTCATCTTTACTTTTATTTTGTATATCAGTTTTTTTCTTTAATTCTTTCAAAGAATTTATTTAAAAAATGAATATAAATTTTTCGAAAATCCATAAAACCTTTTTGTAAATTTTTTTTTTTTTTTTTTTTTGTCATTGAGAGCCAGTTTTTGACAAATGCATGTTCGTACTGAATTCCATACAATGTCTGGCTTGTTCGAAAAGTTGTGTGTTGATGGGGTGTATGAAAGGTCATTTTGTGGTCTGTAGTTAATTGTTGGAATTGTTAGGAAATTCTGTAAGGTTTGTAAACTGACTCCTTTCTTTCTTACCCAATTCACTTGTTATCTTCTTTTGTCTGTCGAAGATATAAAAAGAATTAAGGGCGGAAGATAAAAGACGGGATACCTTTAGACTCAAATTTTTTGGGAGGTGGGGTACAAATATTCTGTGGTGTGGCAATGTTTTCCAGAAACAGTAGAAATAGTTGTGCTCCCCCATACAAGGCGTTGAAGTATATCATAGACTCATTTTCGACAAGTTATAGTTTGAGAGTCCGTCATGAGTCTCGCTGGTACTAGCAGGAGACGCAACTCGATGCTTGGTCCCGAGACTTAGCCAGCACGTGCATTCCCTTCGAGCAACCCAGAGAAAAAAGTCCGTCCAAGTCGAGGTGATTAAAATTTCTGAAGAAGAGTTTCTCTTGGCGCCAGGAAGCCACTATTTTTAGGCATGCGCCGATTTTGCTTCTTGTCAGAGGCCTCTTCGGAAACTATTACTTTTGCATATATTTATTTGTTATGTTGTCTTTTTTATTTGTTTTTAATCCTTACATAATTAAATATCACTGGCGCCAAATGTTGTCGTTCGATTCCAAATAAAAGCCAAGATGAATGCTGCTTTTAAGGCAAGTATGTATTTCACTCGTACTCTAGTAAATATCCACTAGTTACTACTAATGGGAAAAAATTTGTATCGAGTAAAATAATATATTCTATTGATCAATCTTTTACTGAAATAAGATAGACAGATGGGAACAGTGTAAGGTAGATATGATGAAACTGTTTTCCAATCTTTCTTTGACCTCATCACCTTACTTCCATAGGTATACGACACCCGAATCAAAAGTTAACGCTATGTTTTGTAAACAAAAGCAAACAGATACTACACTTTAATTCTAAATAAAATGCAGGGAGTGAGACCTCAAACTCACATTGTGCCTTTAAAGTGAAAAACATTTTCATTTCATCAAATAACATTATGAAAATTTTTGGTAAATTCTTTTTCAATTTATCTTTTAATTGATGTCAATATGAAATTTGAGCTTGGTCGCGACAGATAAGAAAACCAACGAAAAATGGCAAAGCCGTTATTTTGTTATCTCGATTTAAAATCTGGCTTCACTACCTTTCTACTCTCTGCATCACATCAGGATGACGTCACATCCTGTTTGAAAAACGCTGCGGTAGACTTTCAATATAGCGAACGTTGATATAACGACCTTCTGCTTTTACGAATTTCATGGATCAACCCGAACTGACTTTGAACTGAAACTGTAACGAATTTCCTTCTAATTTAGCAATTTCATCCATGTCAAAACTAATGGATTACGTCACTCTGCTCTTAGCATCGCTCACAAACGTCGATAGTGTTTATCTAAGTTTAATATAGAATGAATTCAACTAGATGCTACTTAAATGAATTTTGTCTGTGAAATGAATTTCGTCGTATATTTAATTAAATTTCTACATGTACACATACTAAACTCGACTCTAATATGAGTCGACTATAACGAATAATCAATTAAATATGAAACCCTATATAAACAAATGTGGGCAAAGACAATCATTGCCCAGTTTCCATGACCAGTATCCTAAATATATCAGGATATTTTGAACCTCTGTTTTCATGCAATGAGATGTTTCACAATGGAACCAGAATTCCCAGAACCAGTTTTACCTCGTTTTTTGCAACAAGTCTCAAAAAAAGTAAAACATGACTGAAGAGAAGAAACATATATTTCAGTCAGATCTCGACCTGAAGGCTAGGAAGACACTGTCATCCAAGCCATTGCACACTACAGTCTCATCGTAGATCGTTACGAACTTTCTTCTTTACCAACTTCATCCGCGTCAAAACTGTTAAAACTAGTTACACTACTTTTATCATCGTGCTTATGGTTGTAGGGTTACAAATGTCGATAGTTCTTATCTGAGCTACTATAGAATTGTAGCAGAAAGAACTTTATTCATTTGTACGTTTTGTTAATTGCTAAATTAGGCAGAAAGATCTATATTCAGTTGTGCGTTCGGTTCACCGATAAATCAAACCGAATGATCTATTTTCAATTGAGCGTTCGGTTCACCGTTAAATCACCCCATGATTTTGGCATTTTAAAATTACGTTGTCCAACGCTAGAGTTTCGACCGTTGGACTTGGCCATACAGTCTGGAGCGTTTTTCGGGGCTAAATAAAAGCCAAGGAAAAACGCTCTCTTCCTCTTTTCTCGCCACGGGACCAGGACATGCAGACCTATTCCTGTATTATAACAAAGTTTATTTAGACTACATACCTTGTATTTCATTCTCCCTTGTTGGGCTTGAGGAAGAGCAAACTTTTAACCACATTCCAGATATTCTTGAGGAGAATTGTTTATCATTCCTCCTTGGTTTTGGAATAACTGGACCACTAGTTGTTGTGTACGATATTTATACCGACTAGACCGACATATTCGTGTTGCTCATTACAACCCTGAAGATTCCACTCTTCAACAATTAATGCCGTCAGTCTTGTCATTGTTCAACTCTACTCTTTACTGACAGAGAATTCTGCATTCATCTTCATGTGATCAAGAACTTGGACAACGTTCAATTCGGCAAATTACAGTTGAAAGATATTCATTTATCCTCAGCCATTTCAGTGAAATTCGCGAACACTAAATCCTGCAGGTCACAGTTTGAAGATACTCATTCATCTTCAGTCTTTTCAGCAAATTTCGCAAGTATTCATGCCGGCACAATTCGACTCGAAATTCTTTTGCATCATCTCTAATTGTTCTCGTGATTCTTGCCAACATTTTTGACTCGATTTCTTTCAGCTTGAGGACTTTTCATTTTTACCTCAAGCTGAATAATAAAACTTAGAAACTTGTTATTTTCATCTTCCTTTTCATTTCTATTTTCGTTAATATAACGTAAAGGTGACCAAATCTATATTTGTGTGGGCCCTTACCGTTATAGAATCAATTCTCGTTGATGCCATTGAAATTAAATTCTACCTGTAAATTCATGAATCAAATTTTAATCTAAATTTAAAGTCAAATTTTTCCTGTAAGTCGTACGGGGATCATTAAATAAGTTTCCAAACTTTTTTCGTATGGGCACTTTTATTGATAGTACACACATAAAACTCTAGTTCCCTTCGAAGTAATCTCCTCCGGCTGCAATGCATTTGCTCTACCGTTCCAACAACTTCTAGAAGACCCCATGGAAGGCCTCTTGTGTGAGCGTGTCAATGACCTTCGTCACAGCCTCTTTCATCTCCTCAATTGTCTCATAACGACAGCCTCTGAGCTTAGGGAATAACCAAAAGTCACAGGGAGCAAGGTTTGGACTATAGGGAGGGTGAGGAACTGTCTTGATGCCCATCTTGGTCAAATAGTTTGTGACAACGATGGAGTTGTGGACTGGTGTATTGTCCTGCTGGAAATGCCACTGACCCGATTTGAAGAGTGCTGGCCTCTTCCAACGGAATCTTTTCCTGAACTCCCTTAAAACCGCAACATAGTAATCCTAGCCCTAGCCAATCAACTCTGGTGTATTTACTTGCTTACTCCTCCAACACCTCTCATCATCCTTCACAGACTCCCTGCCTTCGTTGAATCTCTTATGCCACTCAAAAACTGATGCTCGATTCATGCAAGATGCTCCAAAAGCAGTCTGAAGCATTCCATACGTTTCTGTGGCATTTTTTCCAAGTTTAAAACAGAATTTTATTGCATATCGTTCTTCCTCACGTCCAAATTGCATTTTTGAAATTCACCAGCTGTGGCATTCAGGCTTTAGTAGGGTATATTCTAATTGCTGCTATAGCTGTTCATTTAAATCAGAAATCATACAAATTGGTCAGTCATCTCATAAGATGTATAGCAATAACATAGTGAATTATCAAGAGTCTACGACAGTTTTAAATGCCTGTACAAAAAAGTCTGGAAACTTATTGAATGCACCATGGATATTTGAATGTTTGTTTACGAAGCTTATGTAAGGGACAGATGTTGTTTTAGCCACGATGTAACTCGCAAAATTTATGACGTGTGAAACGTGAAACAAACCAAAAAGAAAAAAAGAGTGCATTTTCGTAGAAAATGAACACTATGACCTGAGTTGAAATTTTAGACGAAGCTGTTTGTGTTTCACTTTGCGCTTATATCCTTGGGAAAGGTGTAAATCCATTTCATCATCCTGCCCAATACCAACTATGAGTACGCAATATTCAGTTTGACAAAAGGACAGAAGCATGGTAAATCCAGTGAGAATCTAAGTCATTAACAACTGTCTATGAGCCTAGCTTGTTTACCATATTGCCACGCGTGGAGCCCTTCCTAAACTAAAAATAGCTTCCATTTAACACAAAACTGCTAGTATGGAGCACTTAGAGAGGATCGAACAATATTGTTAGGATTTTACGTTTTAAGTATTCTTTTTAATGCAATGATACATTATTCGTCTGAAGTGATGACAGGGAAGTGATATACAAATTCGGTTGGTTGGTAGTTACAAAGAAAGAAAGAAAGAAAGAAAGAACCCAAGTTAAAATCCTGGACGTTGCTGTAAATGGGTGAATAGTAGGAGAGACAGGGTTCTTTAGCTTTGGTTTGGTTATCGGTCAAGGTGAAGAAAAATTACAAATTTAAAACAACTTGACTTAGCATAGAAATTGAACCTGTATCGCATCCTACCCGTGGCGGATGGTCGGGTTGGGTGAATATAATTAAAGAGAAAATAGTTCCTGGTTAGGTATTAGCCATGATGGGGTCTAAGTTTGCAGAAAAAGAATGTAATTAGTATCGTAAGAATAAGACGAAGTACCGAATTTATTTCTTATTTACCGCAGGGAGGAAAGGAGCAAACTACGAATCTAACCAGCTTTCTATTTTGACAACTCCACCCTCTCAGGATGGATCGACTATAGTGAGGGTTGTAATTTACTAAGCATTTTACTTAGATGTGGCACAAGGCCATATGAAAGAGGCACCCAATGAGACTCGAACTCACTCGTGTAGGTTTGCTAGTTGAGCTTGCTAACCATTACACCACCAGAGGCGCTCGCTTCGTTTACTTGTATAAGTCTATAATGATGGCATACTTGTTCACCCTTGATTATTTATGCAGTATTTGCTTGTATTATATTATATCTTGTATCTTAATGTGTAATTGTAAAACTATTCAGTGTCCATATACATACATGTGTTTGTGCACGTGAATGATCCTATTTGGATAATCAGGTAATGGCCGCGGGCACAATATACGGAAATACTCATTTTTGAATTGGCTACAAATGTATCAAAATGTCATTGCTAAAATATTTTTAAAAATAAATCCCTGCATTTAATATAGTCCTGTAATATGTACATTTAGATAGATGGATATTGCTCAGAATTTTCGTGCAAAAAATTTTATGGAATTAAAACGTTTTTAGCGTTAGATTTTATGCATAATTATATTAGACTCCCATTTGAGTAGAGGATTCTTTTTATCGATTAATCATAATTTGAGGATTCGCCACCATGTAGGAAACTACGATGGAACATTCGATGAAGGACATGAAAAATAGAGTGAAATTGTTCTGCATTTTCGTGCATCGTGCATCAAGCACTATAGATATTTTAAGGATTAAATTACCGTTAAATTTTAGATATAATTGTGTATATTTCTCTCGTTCTATCTTACTCTTCCTTTCTTATATTTTCTCATTTCTACTCTTTTTTCTGCTCCTAACTCTCTCTCTCTCCCCCCCCTCTCTCTCTCTCGTCCTCTTTCGCTCCTCGCTTTCTCTATTTCTTTACTGCTATTTCTCTCTCACACTCCTCCCATTTTTTTCCTCTGACTTTCTATTAACCAAATTTTCTCTCTGCATTCGGTGCCTTATCTAAAATGTCTTAACACTATAGATCCCTGTTGTTTTATAGATATAATCCCATCCACCAAAATAAGTTATTAACATTACTCAGTTTCAATGGAAATAACGAATCCACATATTTTTAAGGAGGTTTGGCAATTATAATAACGAAAAATTAATTTCCCCGAAACTCGTCACACCAGACGTTTACTTATTCGGATGATTCACTTCATCGAAAATTCAAAACGTAAAAAATTAAAAGGATTTAAACATTAGTACGAGAATGATAGTCTTTTTAAAATTCTGTATAATTAACAACTACTCCGCTTAATTCGATTCACTGTTATCAATAGAGTATTGATCCATTTACGAGAATTAAATCGATTTAAAAGACAAAATACCTTTTTTTTCACAGAAATCTGCCTTTATTTTGAGTTTATCTAACTTTCTGTGAATTGAATTTTCTATGAAACGAATTGCTCGAACAAGTACTGTTTCATTGAAAGGAATTTCGAGCGTGTGAATTTCGGTATTAGGAAACAGACACATTTTTTAGTCATAAAGCTAAAGAAATAACGTCTTGCAAGATGGTATTTGTCTCTCCTTTGTCTGTCTGTCTGTCTGTCTGTCTCTCAGTCACCAATATTAATCACTCTTTGTTTATAAATATTGCTAACCATATAACTATATTTTCAATATCATATATATATATATATATATATATATATATATATATATATATATATATATTATTTTTATACATGTTTGATGGTGTACTAGGAAACAGAGTAGCCTTTTACTCCTTCTCTCTCTCTCTCTCTCTCTCTCTCTCTCTCTTTGTGTGGATATATATATATATATATATATATATAATGATTATAATATAGAAAAAATCAATTATATATCCATTATATCCACAATGGCTTTTTTATACCTTACCGATGTTTTTCTATATTTTGTATATCTCGTACTTTTTTACAATTTGTACATGTTTTATTTTATTCTTACGCATATATATATATATATATATATATATATATATATATATATATATATATATATATATATAGAGAGAGAGAGAGAGAGAGAGAGAGAAAGAAAGAAAGAAAGAAAGAATATTATGACAGAACACATTTTTTAATTGTATAATCTTATAAGTTTTTTGTAAGAATATACATATTGACGGGTGGTAAGTATTGTTTTGTAATTATTTATTTTATATGATATCACAATATCACATAAAATACATAACTACAATTAATATAAATAATGATGTTAAACTATTTGTAAGAATGTCGTTTGATGATTTTTAATTTTCGTAAGTAAATGTTGTTATATTGAATAATCGTAAGAAGGTGATGTCAAATGCAAATGTGAGTTTGTTTGTTTTGGTTTTTGGTTTTCCTTTTTTATTCCTTTTTTATATTTTTTTTATTTTTATTTGTTTTTTTGGTTGTTTGTTTGTTTTTTGGGTTTTTTTTGTATATTTTGCTCGTAATATTATGTACGTAATATCTAAAGTCTGCTCTACACGTTTTTAACTTTGGTTCCATTTTTGTCCTCCAAGGAATTTGAAAACAGGGTAAACTTGAAAGTCTTCATCATATGATGACCCTTGGTTTCGGTTCTTTTGCATCATTATGACTAACCCGAGGTGCTCCTTGATATATAAAAAAAAACAGACTAATTGGATTGTTCTTGAAGTGTCATGCAATGTTTCTTCTTTTTTTTTTGTAATTTTATGTTTTTATTATTCTTAATTCTAATTACCAATTATCATAATTATGTATTTATAAAGTTTTAGTATTTTATTTGTCTATGTTAAGGTCGTCTGTGTTTGTTTATGTGTTTTTTGTATATTTTTTTGGTTTGTAATATCCGATCAAGTAAGTGTAGGCTTGTTCCAGTCGTTTTCCAACGTGTATTGCTTGACCCTTCGGGTATGGTTCAAGTAGTAGTTTGTCGTATACTCCATATAAGTATAAAGATTTGATTTTATTGAAAATAAAGAAAATATTGAAAAATAATGAGAAATTCTGGACTTTTAGAAGCATGAAAATCAATATTATAGATTTACTCAAAGAAAAAAATATGTTAAATGAGATTCTACTGATGTTTTTGTATGTTTATATATCTCCTGATTTTTTATAATTTGTATTTTTCTTATTATAAATGAATACATATGAGGATGGTGTGGCCTAATGAGTAGGGTTTTCGCTAGTGGTCTGGGAGAACGGGGTTCAATCCAATGTCGTAGTCATACCAAAGACTCCAAAAATGTTACTTGGTGCCGTGTGGCTTAACACTAAGCATTATGAGGATCAAGGATAAAGTGGACCAATCTTAGATGTAGTAGCTATTGAAAAGGGAGACTTAGGATCACCCTCGACTAAGGTTGCCAACTTTACTATATATATACATATATATATATATATATATATATATATATATATATATATATATATATATATATATATATATATATATATATATTATCTCAACCTCTTTATCTTCTGATCGTCGCCGGAAGTGTTGAGTGTCACTTAAATTTTGTTTTTTTTTTATGCCAAAGATATAGTTGTAGAAGAACGGCAGTGATACTATTGTTAAATAGTTGTTTCATAAGTGGGAGTATAAGGGTATTCATACCTTTCACAAGGGTATTAATCCGCAAGTGAACGTGATAGCGTGAAAAAATTTCGAACAAGCCTACTTTGAGGCTGCAGCCTTGCACTTTAACCATACAACACGTTTATATATATATATATATATATATATATATATATATATATATATATATATATATATATATATTTCTGTGTGTGTGTGTGTGTGTGAAGAAACTTTTAGTTTATATATTTAGAAATTTCATTTAAGTTTTATCTTAATGTTTTATATATTTACAATAGCCCATTTGAATATGACAGAGTTTTGATAAAATAGACCATAACAATACTTCCGCACAAATTGATAGTGATACCGCAAATTCGCTAAAAAAAACTGCGCATTGAAGATAGATTAGGAAAGCTAAAAGAAAAATATACATCTATTATATCTTAGGACCATAAACACAATTTCCAGGATAATAAACATGCCAGATTAATAAACCCTGCCAAGACCGAACTAGACTTAATATCAAAAGATTTGATACAAACCCTAACCTCTAGGATACTTAGTTACTCTAGATATAATTTATGGAGAAACTCATAAGATACTATAGATTGATTCAGAAACATTAAGAATAAAAATAGTAGCACGTTCATCCATTTCGACATCATAGAATTGTAGCCATTCATCACAAGGGGGTTATTAACTTAAGAGTATGAACTACGCTTGGGAATACACAGATATCACCTTGTCCAGTCGGCTGGAGCTGTATAATATACTGACTGCACCTCTGCAGAGGGGTAAGACCCCCCCCCACAGTGAGTGTCCTGTATGTGACACCAAACAGTCTGATGGTGAGGTCCCAGTAATGCTGGTCTTTGGGGAATACGGAGCACTCCTTCATTGCCATTGCTCCCAGGTCCACTCTGGTCTGGTGTGGTAGCACCTGATAGGGCCCTATCTATTGGTTAAATAGAACTAAAGGCATACTTATGCTAAACTGAATTGTTTGATTAAACTGAATAGCTTGAAATAGAAATGTTTTTGACAATTAAACCGTACTTACATTTAAACTGCGGGCTTATGCTAAACTAAATTATTTGAAATAGAACTGTTTTTGACATTGAAACTGTATTTACACGAAACTGAATTGTTTAACATAGATCTGTTTTGAATATTAACTGTGTGTAAACAAAATCTATACTTATACTAAACTGAATTACTGAATTAGAACTGCTTGACTAAACTGAATAGCTAGAAACAGAAATGTTTTTTCGCAATTAAACTGTACTTACATTTAAACTGCGTGCTTATGCTAAACTGAATTGTTTGAAATTGAACTGTTTTTGACATCAAAACTGTACTTAAACTAAACTGATTTGTTATATATAACTGCTTGAATAGTTTGAAATGGAAATGCTTTTGACAATTAAACTTTGTACTCATGCTAAACTGAATTGTTTGAAATAGAACTGATTATTTACATAAAAATGGATTTGGCGTTAAATAACCTACAAAGGTTCATATGCCATAAAACCCAACAAACCAAACCAAACAGATATCATCGACGAAGAAATAGAAATCATTCTGGCATATAGGAAATCTATTCTAATAGATAGCCAAAGAACTTGGGTGAAAAGTCACCCGAGCAACTTCGACACACCCATGGATGCTTACGACTCAGCCCAAATAGCTGACCTAATAGGGATATATATATATATATATATATATATATATATATATATATATATATATATATATATATATATATATATATTTGACACGTTAGGGGGAATCGTTAACTGGGAGCAAATTGGACTATATCGAAATGACGCACTCATCTTCATCCGGCCCCAAAACCTAGAAAATACCTAAGAAAATGATTAGAGCTTTTAGATTACAAGGATTAAGAATAGATATCACCTCCAACTTGAAAATAGTTAATTTCCTCGACATTACACTTAATTTAGAAAATAAAATTTTCAAACCATTTAGCAAAAGCAATTTCACACCCACCTACATCAATGTTAACTCTAACCACCCCTGATCGATATTGAAACAGATACTTAATACCGTCAAGAAGAGAATAAATAGACGATCGTCATGCGAAAAAAGAAAACAAAGAAACATATAAAGAAATTCTAAAAAATTGTGAATTCCAGCCAAGATTACAGTACTTAGACCCCGAGAGCACCAGCACAACGGAACGAGACTAGACCACTAATAGAAATAATGGTTGCAGAAACGGTAATTACAATAGGGTAGGTAGAAGCAACAATAATCATTCGAATAGAAAATCGATGAATAGATGAATCACACAAGAACAACGAGAGGGTGGATAGATTACACAGTAATTGTAGGAAAAAGGATGAATGCTCCTTGGATGGACGATGTAACTCGGAGAACGTAGTACACCAAGCGTGCATTTTTACCATGGAACATAGCAATGATTTAGAGAGAGCTTACATAGGGATTTCCGCAGGGAACTGAAAAAAAGGTTATATAATCATCGAGATTCCTTTCTAATCCGTGACTAAAGAACCAAACAGCCCTTTCAAAATACTTTTGGTGATTAAAAGAACGAGGACTAACCCCTCAAATAAAGTGGGAAATAATAAGACACTCTTCGACAGCAAATAGCTTCAATAGCTGATGCAACCTATGGATAGAAGAGAAAATTAGTCTAATCAATTTTAAGGACACAAGGCGACTATTGAACAAACAGTGAGCTAATATTCAAATGTTGACACAAAAATAATTTTAAATTAACTTGACAGACGCAGTAAAGCAGTAAAGCAGGGCAGCACAACATATCAGAAGGCCATGATGTACGGATTGGATGAAATTAGTTAATATAGTACATGAAGAGATTGCGACATATAACAAATTAATTTTAGAAATCAATAGAACATAGCCGAGAAATCTTTATTAGTAGGATTTACTAGGAAAATTCTAAGGGCATTTATTGGTGTGAGAAAAAGTTTAAATTTGTTAAATTCATTTCTTTTTTTTTTTTTTTTTTTTTAGCTACTATTAGATTTTCTCGAAAATATCCATGTACAACCAAAAAAAAGGAGACAAAACCCTGAGAAATATGCTAGTAGCAGTAGTAGGATTCCCCCCCCAAACACCACCCTTAGATAGATAAAACAAACATTATAACTACCGAAAAACATTTTTAGAGATAAAAGGTCCAGTAGGACAAGTGCCAATGAACTCTTTGGACCAGACACATGGGAATTAAAGGAAGCATAAAATAACTAATTTGGAGGCGATGTCTCAGGGGAAACGGAGGATAAAACACAATCTGCGGCTATGCCCCAATTGAGACGGAGGGAAAAAAACACAATCTCGGGCTATTTCTCGGTGGAAACAGAAGAAAAAAACACAATCTCGGCCAATGAAGACAGAGGAAAATCTCGGCCAATGAGACGGAGGAAAAAAACACAATCTAGGGATATTTCTTAGTGGAGACGGAGGGAAAAAAACACAATCTCGGGCTATTTCTCGGTGGAAACAAGAAAAAAACACAATCTCGTCCAATGAAGACGGAGGAAAATCTCGGCCAATGAGACGGAGGAAAAAAACACAATCTAGGGATATTTCTTAGTAGAGACAGAGGAAAAAAACTCAATCTCGGACTATTTCTCAGAGAAGACGGAGGAAAAAAACACAATCTACGGCTATCTCTCAGTGGAGACGGAGGAAATGAAAATCAAGTTGTCTTCGGTTTTTTGCTTTTGTTTTTATTTTATTGATTTTCTTTTTTTTGTCAGTAAATGGTTCAATGATATTCTTTGTTTGAGAATACAAATCGGTTCAATAAACTTTAAAACACCGTTCCTCCTTAGGTACGTCTAAAGGTATTGGAAAAAAAATATAGATTATTTTTTTAATTTGCTAGAAAATATTGCGTAAAAAAAGCAAGTATAATAGTTACTGTCGTATGAAATGGACACGGTGAAACGAGTTCAAATCCTGGGCAAGGTTGTTTACATTTTCGCTTAACACTAATAACCTTGAGAAGATATGAATCAAATTATTCTCTCTCGAGCTCTGGATAAATAGTAGGGCAGACTAAGCTCTTTAACAGTAAGTCGTTCTCTTCAAAACCGTTGGTAGCTACCGATATTGTAAAAAACAACTTATGGTAACTAGTCTAGGGGAAGGAAAGCTCTCAATTAAAACTCTGTTGAAATTTTACCTTGAGTCCCATTCTAATTGTGAAGAGGTTGGTATATATATACTATATATATATATATATATGTTTAGAGAGAGAGAGAGAGAGAGGTTTGGTTGAATACCACGGATTGTTTCTTTTTAAAATCTTCATGTGAAAACGTTCAAATCTTCTCACTCGTCTTCACCAATTTGACCCAAAAGTAAAAAGACTAGTGAGAAAACTTGAACGTCTTCATTTGAAGATTAAAAAAAAAGAAATATTCTGCGGTATTCAACCAAACGTGTTTAGATAATAATTTGCTGCCTAAGTATACAATGCACACACACACACACACACACACACACACACACACACACACACACATATATATATATATATATATATATATATATATATTGGAGGAAATAAGATGCGGTACTCTGAAGGATTATGCTGATTTTGAATTAGGTATACTATGTATATGTCGATGTTTTGATTAATTTTCTTTAATCATTCGGCATGAAATAATATCTCACAGGATTTCATTCGATATTTTTACAATCATGTCTTTTTCAGATTACAGATCAGCTCCTACGAGTCTAAGAACTGTTCGTATATCCTTATATGGAAATCTGTGCACGAACGGATCAATATACTCGATCGCTTAGTGCATTTCGACAATATTATCTAAGTCTAAGAGAAGCACCGGTTCACGTTAAGCAATGATGACTTTCTACAGTTTAAAATGGGTGTCCACTTAACAGCAGCAAGTATTAATAGTTTGTTTTTACAATATCAGCAGCTATCAACGTTTTAGAAGAGAACGACTTACGGTCAAGTCCATCAGATCATCAAAGTTAAGCTGCAATGAGCTTCTACATTATTTAAATGAATTAACATTTAGAAGCAGCAAGAAGTAAGCAAAGCTGAATAAATAACAATGTCACTTGTATGTTTAACAATGACAAAATTAAAACACATACGTAGGGTTTGTAGTTTTATTTCTATCATTAAATATATGTATATGTATAAATGTATGATTTAATTTATTACCAGGGATTCCTTAAAAGATATTTTAAAAGAACTTTGCAGACTTTTTGATATTTTGAATGGAAAAAGCCATATCTCCAGAAAAGCAAAATTAAAAAAATATCTATAATTGATTTAACTTATTAAAGAAAGAAAATTTTTATAATGAATTTTGTTCTTTTTTGTTTGTTTGTTTGTTTTTTCATCCGATGAAGGAATATTATTAGTCATCGTTGCTTTATGCGCTAAAAAACAAACTTCAACGAAAAATAAAGCAAGAATGATATTTTAAAATTTCATTTTCGAAATAATAAAGAATCATGCAAAATCTTACATTTTTATTTACTCTAATTATATTATTGTATAGTAGAGGCGTCTGTGGCGTAACGTTTATCGTCGCATGAAGTGGACTCGGCTACTCGAAGCTGTTTCTTTTCATATAGCACTAATAATGCAAGAAAAGGTATACGTCCAAGCTGTTCTTCCTCCAAGCTTAAAAAGTAAATAAAAGAGCAAACTGGGCTCTCTAACCACCTTGTTATGGCAACCAGTCTTGGAGAAGGAAGACTAAGACACTCTACATAAGCACTCCTCGCCCACGATTAAACTGATTTACGGATTTAAGTCTTCTTGTATTATTAATCGCCTCAAAGTTGAAAAACAACTACTCTTATCATTGGTGGACAACTTGGTGCTTGGAAAGTAAGATAATTAAAATGCTTTGCTTTTGTGGGCTTGTTTATGTCTTCAATTATTATTATTATTATTATTATTATTATTATTATTATTATTATTATTATTTCGGTATAACTAAAATAACATATGTTTGCTTTGTTTTAAGCCTTAGAAATTCCTTCTCCATACACGGCTCCTGACAGAAAACAGCTGAAAAATGTCAAATGTTGAAATATGTTATTAAAGCTTTACAGGCTGTTAATAATAAACGATAGCGATGTAGATGATGAAATATTGATAATAAGATAATATTGATAATAAGATGAAATATTGATAATAAGATAATATTGATAATAAGATGAAATATTGATAATAAGATAATATTGATAATAAGATGAAATATTGATAATAAGATAATATTGTTAATTATAGACAATAGCGACGCAGAAACGAGAATTTTTCTGCCGGAATTCGGGCCGCCCGCATATATGTACATCTTGATAACGATACAAATACCGGCCAAATACACTGAAACATGGCTTACATGGGGGCGGGTGCAGATCTGATTGTATTTGTTATTGCTAGGCCATAGCAATGTAGAAATGAGAATTCTTCAATCGAAATTCAGGCCACTCGGATACTTGT
>OY757911.1:17998838-18181919 GCA_963585895.1 Sepioteuthis lessoniana | reverse complement strand
AGTGAGGGTTGTAATTTACTAAGCATTTTACTTAGATGTGGCACAAGGCCATATGAAAGAGGCACCCAATGAGACTCGAACTCACTCGTGTAGGTTTGCTAGTTGAGCTTGCTAACCATTACACCACCAGAGGCGCTCGCTTCGTTTACTTGTATAAGTCTATAATGATGGCATACTTGTTCACCCTTGATTATTTATGCAGTATTTGCTTGTATTATATTATATCTTGTATCTTAATGTGTAATTGTAAAACTATTCAGTGTCCATATACATACATGTGTTTGTGCACGTGAATGATCCTATTTGGATAATCAGGTAATGGCCGCGGGCACAATATACGGAAATACTCATTTTTGAATTGGCTACAAATGTATCAAAATGTCATTGCTAAAATATTTTTAAAAATAAATCCCTGCATTTAATATAGTCCTGTAATATGTACATTTAGATAGATGGATATTGCTCAGAATTTTCGTGCAAAAAATTTTATGGAATTAAAACGTTTTTAGCGTTAGATTTTATGCATAATTATATTAGACTCCCATTTGAGTAGAGGATTCTTTTTATCGATTAATCATAATTTGAGGATTCGCCACCATGTAGGAAACTACGATGGAACATTCGATGAAGGACATGAAAAATAGAGTGAAATTGTTCTGCATTTTCGTGCATCGTGCATCAAGCACTATAGATATTTTAAGGATTAAATTACCGTTAAATTTTAGATATAATTGTGTATATTTCTCTCGTTCTATCTTACTCTTCCTTTCTTATATTTTCTCATTTCTACTCTTTTTTCTGCTCCTAACTCTCTCTCTCTCCCCCCCCTCTCTCTCTCTCGTCCTCTTTCGCTCCTCGCTTTCTCTATTTCTTTACTGCTATTTCTCTCTCACACTCCTCCCATTTTTTTCCTCTGACTTTCTATTAACCAAATTTTCTCTCTGCATTCGGTGCCTTATCTAAAATGTCTTAACACTATAGATCCCTGTTGTTTTATAGATATAATCCCATCCACCAAAATAAGTTATTAACATTACTCAGTTTCAATGGAAATAACGAATCCACATATTTTTAAGGAGGTTTGGCAATTATAATAACGAAAAATTAATTTCCCCGAAACTCGTCACACCAGACGTTTACTTATTCGGATGATTCACTTCATCGAAAATTCAAAACGTAAAAAATTAAAAGGATTTAAACATTAGTACGAGAATGATAGTCTTTTTAAAATTCTGTATAATTAACAACTACTCCGCTTAATTCGATTCACTGTTATCAATAGAGTATTGATCCATTTACGAGAATTAAATCGATTTAAAAGACAAAATACCTTTTTTTTCACAGAAATCTGCCTTTATTTTGAGTTTATCTAACTTTCTGTGAATTGAATTTTCTATGAAACGAATTGCTCGAACAAGTACTGTTTCATTGAAAGGAATTTCGAGCGTGTGAATTTCGGTATTAGGAAACAGACACATTTTTTAGTCATAAAGCTAAAGAAATAACGTCTTGCAAGATGGTATTTGTCTCTCCTTTGTCTGTCTGTCTGTCTGTCTGTCTCTCAGTCACCAATATTAATCACTCTTTGTTTATAAATATTGCTAACCATATAACTATATTTTCAATATCATATATATATATATATATATATATATATATATATATATATATATATATATTATTTTTATACATGTTTGATGGTGTACTAGGAAACAGAGTAGCCTTTTACTCCTTCTCTCTCTCTCTCTCTCTCTCTCTCTCTCTCTTTGTGTGGATATATATATATATATATATATATATAATGATTATAATATAGAAAAAATCAATTATATATCCATTATATCCACAATGGCTTTTTTATACCTTACCGATGTTTTTCTATATTTTGTATATCTCGTACTTTTTTACAATTTGTACATGTTTTATTTTATTCTTACGCATATATATATATATATATATATATATATATATATATATATATATATATATATATATATAGAGAGAGAGAGAGAGAGAGAGAGAGAAAGAAAGAAAGAAAGAAAGAATATTATGACAGAACACATTTTTTAATTGTATAATCTTATAAGTTTTTTGTAAGAATATACATATTGACGGGTGGTAAGTATTGTTTTGTAATTATTTATTTTATATGATATCACAATATCACATAAAATACATAACTACAATTAATATAAATAATGATGTTAAACTATTTGTAAGAATGTCGTTTGATGATTTTTAATTTTCGTAAGTAAATGTTGTTATATTGAATAATCGTAAGAAGGTGATGTCAAATGCAAATGTGAGTTTGTTTGTTTTGGTTTTTGGTTTTCCTTTTTTATTCCTTTTTTATATTTTTTTTATTTTTATTTGTTTTTTTGGTTGTTTGTTTGTTTTTTGGGTTTTTTTTGTATATTTTGCTCGTAATATTATGTACGTAATATCTAAAGTCTGCTCTACACGTTTTTAACTTTGGTTCCATTTTTGTCCTCCAAGGAATTTGAAAACAGGGTAAACTTGAAAGTCTTCATCATATGATGACCCTTGGTTTCGGTTCTTTTGCATCATTATGACTAACCCGAGGTGCTCCTTGATATATAAAAAAAAACAGACTAATTGGATTGTTCTTGAAGTGTCATGCAATGTTTCTTCTTTTTTTTTTGTAATTTTATGTTTTTATTATTCTTAATTCTAATTACCAATTATCATAATTATGTATTTATAAAGTTTTAGTATTTTATTTGTCTATGTTAAGGTCGTCTGTGTTTGTTTATGTGTTTTTTGTATATTTTTTTGGTTTGTAATATCCGATCAAGTAAGTGTAGGCTTGTTCCAGTCGTTTTCCAACGTGTATTGCTTGACCCTTCGGGTATGGTTCAAGTAGTAGTTTGTCGTATACTCCATATAAGTATAAAGATTTGATTTTATTGAAAATAAAGAAAATATTGAAAAATAATGAGAAATTCTGGACTTTTAGAAGCATGAAAATCAATATTATAGATTTACTCAAAGAAAAAAATATGTTAAATGAGATTCTACTGATGTTTTTGTATGTTTATATATCTCCTGATTTTTTATAATTTGTATTTTTCTTATTATAAATGAATACATATGAGGATGGTGTGGCCTAATGAGTAGGGTTTTCGCTAGTGGTCTGGGAGAACGGGGTTCAATCCAATGTCGTAGTCATACCAAAGACTCCAAAAATGTTACTTGGTGCCGTGTGGCTTAACACTAAGCATTATGAGGATCAAGGATAAAGTGGACCAATCTTAGATGTAGTAGCTATTGAAAAGGGAGACTTAGGATCACCCTCGACTAAGGTTGCCAACTTTACTATATATATACATATATATATATATATATATATATATATATATATATATATATATATATATATATATATATATATATATATATATTATCTCAACCTCTTTATCTTCTGATCGTCGCCGGAAGTGTTGAGTGTCACTTAAATTTTGTTTTTTTTTTATGCCAAAGATATAGTTGTAGAAGAACGGCAGTGATACTATTGTTAAATAGTTGTTTCATAAGTGGGAGTATAAGGGTATTCATACCTTTCACAAGGGTATTAATCCGCAAGTGAACGTGATAGCGTGAAAAAATTTCGAACAAGCCTACTTTGAGGCTGCAGCCTTGCACTTTAACCATACAACACGTTTATATATATATATATATATATATATATATATATATATATATATATATATATATATATATATTTCTGTGTGTGTGTGTGTGTGTGAAGAAACTTTTAGTTTATATATTTAGAAATTTCATTTAAGTTTTATCTTAATGTTTTATATATTTACAATAGCCCATTTGAATATGACAGAGTTTTGATAAAATAGACCATAACAATACTTCCGCACAAATTGATAGTGATACCGCAAATTCGCTAAAAAAAACTGCGCATTGAAGATAGATTAGGAAAGCTAAAAGAAAAATATACATCTATTATATCTTAGGACCATAAACACAATTTCCAGGATAATAAACATGCCAGATTAATAAACCCTGCCAAGACCGAACTAGACTTAATATCAAAAGATTTGATACAAACCCTAACCTCTAGGATACTTAGTTACTCTAGATATAATTTATGGAGAAACTCATAAGATACTATAGATTGATTCAGAAACATTAAGAATAAAAATAGTAGCACGTTCATCCATTTCGACATCATAGAATTGTAGCCATTCATCACAAGGGGGTTATTAACTTAAGAGTATGAACTACGCTTGGGAATACACAGATATCACCTTGTCCAGTCGGCTGGAGCTGTATAATATACTGACTGCACCTCTGCAGAGGGGTAAGACCCCCCCCCACAGTGAGTGTCCTGTATGTGACACCAAACAGTCTGATGGTGAGGTCCCAGTAATGCTGGTCTTTGGGGAATACGGAGCACTCCTTCATTGCCATTGCTCCCAGGTCCACTCTGGTCTGGTGTGGTAGCACCTGATAGGGCCCTATCTATTGGTTAAATAGAACTAAAGGCATACTTATGCTAAACTGAATTGTTTGATTAAACTGAATAGCTTGAAATAGAAATGTTTTTGACAATTAAACCGTACTTACATTTAAACTGCGGGCTTATGCTAAACTAAATTATTTGAAATAGAACTGTTTTTGACATTGAAACTGTATTTACACGAAACTGAATTGTTTAACATAGATCTGTTTTGAATATTAACTGTGTGTAAACAAAATCTATACTTATACTAAACTGAATTACTGAATTAGAACTGCTTGACTAAACTGAATAGCTAGAAACAGAAATGTTTTTTCGCAATTAAACTGTACTTACATTTAAACTGCGTGCTTATGCTAAACTGAATTGTTTGAAATTGAACTGTTTTTGACATCAAAACTGTACTTAAACTAAACTGATTTGTTATATATAACTGCTTGAATAGTTTGAAATGGAAATGCTTTTGACAATTAAACTTTGTACTCATGCTAAACTGAATTGTTTGAAATAGAACTGATTATTTACATAAAAATGGATTTGGCGTTAAATAACCTACAAAGGTTCATATGCCATAAAACCCAACAAACCAAACCAAACAGATATCATCGACGAAGAAATAGAAATCATTCTGGCATATAGGAAATCTATTCTAATAGATAGCCAAAGAACTTGGGTGAAAAGTCACCCGAGCAACTTCGACACACCCATGGATGCTTACGACTCAGCCCAAATAGCTGACCTAATAGGGATATATATATATATATATATATATATATATATATATATATATATATATATATATATATATATATATATATTTGACACGTTAGGGGGAATCGTTAACTGGGAGCAAATTGGACTATATCGAAATGACGCACTCATCTTCATCCGGCCCCAAAACCTAGAAAATACCTAAGAAAATGATTAGAGCTTTTAGATTACAAGGATTAAGAATAGATATCACCTCCAACTTGAAAATAGTTAATTTCCTCGACATTACACTTAATTTAGAAAATAAAATTTTCAAACCATTTAGCAAAAGCAATTTCACACCCACCTACATCAATGTTAACTCTAACCACCCCTGATCGATATTGAAACAGATACTTAATACCGTCAAGAAGAGAATAAATAGACGATCGTCATGCGAAAAAAGAAAACAAAGAAACATATAAAGAAATTCTAAAAAATTGTGAATTCCAGCCAAGATTACAGTACTTAGACCCCGAGAGCACCAGCACAACGGAACGAGACTAGACCACTAATAGAAATAATGGTTGCAGAAACGGTAATTACAATAGGGTAGGTAGAAGCAACAATAATCATTCGAATAGAAAATCGATGAATAGATGAATCACACAAGAACAACGAGAGGGTGGATAGATTACACAGTAATTGTAGGAAAAAGGATGAATGCTCCTTGGATGGACGATGTAACTCGGAGAACGTAGTACACCAAGCGTGCATTTTTACCATGGAACATAGCAATGATTTAGAGAGAGCTTACATAGGGATTTCCGCAGGGAACTGAAAAAAAGGTTATATAATCATCGAGATTCCTTTCTAATCCGTGACTAAAGAACCAAACAGCCCTTTCAAAATACTTTTGGTGATTAAAAGAACGAGGACTAACCCCTCAAATAAAGTGGGAAATAATAAGACACTCTTCGACAGCAAATAGCTTCAATAGCTGATGCAACCTATGGATAGAAGAGAAAATTAGTCTAATCAATTTTAAGGACACAAGGCGACTATTGAACAAACAGTGAGCTAATATTCAAATGTTGACACAAAAATAATTTTAAATTAACTTGACAGACGCAGTAAAGCAGTAAAGCAGGGCAGCACAACATATCAGAAGGCCATGATGTACGGATTGGATGAAATTAGTTAATATAGTACATGAAGAGATTGCGACATATAACAAATTAATTTTAGAAATCAATAGAACATAGCCGAGAAATCTTTATTAGTAGGATTTACTAGGAAAATTCTAAGGGCATTTATTGGTGTGAGAAAAAGTTTAAATTTGTTAAATTCATTTCTTTTTTTTTTTTTTTTTTTTTAGCTACTATTAGATTTTCTCGAAAATATCCATGTACAACCAAAAAAAAGGAGACAAAACCCTGAGAAATATGCTAGTAGCAGTAGTAGGATTCCCCCCCCAAACACCACCCTTAGATAGATAAAACAAACATTATAACTACCGAAAAACATTTTTAGAGATAAAAGGTCCAGTAGGACAAGTGCCAATGAACTCTTTGGACCAGACACATGGGAATTAAAGGAAGCATAAAATAACTAATTTGGAGGCGATGTCTCAGGGGAAACGGAGGATAAAACACAATCTGCGGCTATGCCCCAATTGAGACGGAGGGAAAAAAACACAATCTCGGGCTATTTCTCGGTGGAAACAGAAGAAAAAAACACAATCTCGGCCAATGAAGACAGAGGAAAATCTCGGCCAATGAGACGGAGGAAAAAAACACAATCTAGGGATATTTCTTAGTGGAGACGGAGGGAAAAAAACACAATCTCGGGCTATTTCTCGGTGGAAACAAGAAAAAAACACAATCTCGTCCAATGAAGACGGAGGAAAATCTCGGCCAATGAGACGGAGGAAAAAAACACAATCTAGGGATATTTCTTAGTAGAGACAGAGGAAAAAAACTCAATCTCGGACTATTTCTCAGAGAAGACGGAGGAAAAAAACACAATCTACGGCTATCTCTCAGTGGAGACGGAGGAAATGAAAATCAAGTTGTCTTCGGTTTTTTGCTTTTGTTTTTATTTTATTGATTTTCTTTTTTTTGTCAGTAAATGGTTCAATGATATTCTTTGTTTGAGAATACAAATCGGTTCAATAAACTTTAAAACACCGTTCCTCCTTAGGTACGTCTAAAGGTATTGGAAAAAAAATATAGATTATTTTTTTAATTTGCTAGAAAATATTGCGTAAAAAAAGCAAGTATAATAGTTACTGTCGTATGAAATGGACACGGTGAAACGAGTTCAAATCCTGGGCAAGGTTGTTTACATTTTCGCTTAACACTAATAACCTTGAGAAGATATGAATCAAATTATTCTCTCTCGAGCTCTGGATAAATAGTAGGGCAGACTAAGCTCTTTAACAGTAAGTCGTTCTCTTCAAAACCGTTGGTAGCTACCGATATTGTAAAAAACAACTTATGGTAACTAGTCTAGGGGAAGGAAAGCTCTCAATTAAAACTCTGTTGAAATTTTACCTTGAGTCCCATTCTAATTGTGAAGAGGTTGGTATATATATATATATATATATATATATATGTTTAGAGAGAGAGAGAGAGAGAGGTTTGGTTGAATACCACGGATTGTTTCTTTTTTAAAATCTTCATGTGAAAACGTTCAAATCTTCTCACTCGTCTTCACCAATTTGACCCAAAAGTAAAAAGACTAGTGAGAAAACTTGAACGTCTTCATTTGAAGATTAAAAAAAAAGAAATATTCTGCGGTATTCAACCAAACGTGTTTAGATAATAATTTGCTGCCTAAGTATACAATGCACACACACACACACACACACACACACACACACACACACACACATATATATATATATATATATATATATATATATATTGGAGGAAATAAGATGCGGTACTCTGAAGGATTATGCTGATTTTGAATTAGGTATACTATGTATATGTCGATGTTTTGATTAATTTTCTTTAATCATTCGGCATGAAATAATATCTCACAGGATTTCATTCGATATTTTTACAATCATGTCTTTTTCAGATTACAGATCAGCTCCTACGAGTCTAAGAACTGTTCGTATATCCTTATATGGAAATCTGTGCACGAACGGATCAATATACTCGATCGCTTAGTGCATTTCGACAATATTATCTAAGTCTAAGAGAAGCACCGGTTCACGTTAAGCAATGATGACTTTCTACAGTTTAAAATGGGTGTCCACTTAACAGCAGCAAGTATTAATAGTTTGTTTTTACAATATCAGCAGCTATCAACGTTTTAGAAGAGAACGACTTACGGTCAAGTCCATCAGATCATCAAAGTTAAGCTGCAATGAGCTTCTACATTATTTAAATGAATTAACATTTAGAAGCAGCAAGAAGTAAGCAAAGCTGAATAAATAACAATGTCACTTGTATGTTTAACAATGACAAAATTAAAACACATACGTAGGGTTTGTAGTTTTATTTCTATCATTAAATATATGTATATGTATAAATGTATGATTTAATTTATTACCAGGGATTCCTTAAAAGATATTTTAAAAGAACTTTGCAGACTTTTTGATATTTTGAATGGAAAAAGCCATATCTCCAGAAAAGCAAAATTAAAAAAATATCTATAATTGATTTAACTTATTAAAGAAAGAAAATTTTTATAATGAATTTTGTTCTTTTTTGTTTGTTTGTTTGTTTTTTCATCCGATGAAGGAATATTATTAGTCATCGTTGCTTTATGCGCTAAAAAAACAAACTTCAACGAAAAATAAAGCAAGAATGATATTTTAAAATTTCATTTTCGAAATAATAAAGAATCATGCAAAATCTTACATTTTTATTTACTCTAATTATATTATTGTATAGTAGAGGCGTCTGTGGCGTAACGTTTATCGTCGCATGAAGTGGACTCGGCTACTCGAAGCTGTTTCTTTTCATATAGCACTAATAATGCAAGAAAAGGTATACGTCCAAGCTGTTCTTCCTCCAAGCTTAAAAAGTAAATAAAAGAGCAAACTGGGCTCTCTAACCACCTTGTTATGGCAACCAGTCTTGGAGAAGGAAGACTAAGACACTCTACATAAGCACTCCTCGCCCACGATTAAACTGATTTACGGATTTAAGTCTTCTTGTATTATTAATCGCCTCAAAGTTGAAAAACAACTACTCTTATCATTGGTGGACAACTTGGTGCTTGGAAAGTAAGATAATTAAAATGCTTTGCTTTTGTGGGCTTGTTTATGTCTTCAATTATTATTATTATTATTATTATTATTATTATTATTATTATTATTATTATTTCGGTATAACTAAAATAACATATGTTTGCTTTGTTTTAAGCCTTAGAAATTCCTTCTCCATACACGGCTCCTGACAGAAAAACAGCTGAAAAATGTCAAATGTTGAAATATGTTATTAAAGCTTTACAGGCTGTTAATAATAAACGATAGCGATGTAGATGATGAAATATTGATAATAAGATAATATTGATAATAAGATGAAATATTGATAATAAGATAATATTGATAATAAGATGAAATATTGATAATAAGATAATATTGATAATAAGATGAAATATTGATAATAAGATAATATTGTTAATTATAGACAATAGCGACGCAGAAACGAGAATTTTTCTGCCGGAATTCGGGCCGCCCGCATATATGTACATCTTGATAACGATACAAATACCGGCCAAATACACTGAAACATGGCTTACATGGGGGCGGGTGCAGATCTGATTGTATTTGTTATTGCTAGGCCATAGCAATGTAGAAATGAGAATTCTTCAATCGAAATTCAGGCCACTCGGATACTTGTATTTCTTGGTTGCGATACAAACACCGGCTGCTGGTGTTGCAAGGGTTAAGGTTTTTATTTTTTTTTAAAAACTTAAGAACCGATTAATTTCAATTGATGACAATTCATTCAGGACATACCAGTAAAAAAGGAGTAAGGGACCTTTTTGTTATACATGCAGGAAGAATTTACATTTGGCAGGTGTTCATTTTCATTAAACATAATAAATGTTTTTTTGTTTTGTTTTGTTTGGTGGGAGCTGTTTATTGTTGTTGTTGTTGTTGTTGTTATTTATTTATTTATTTATCTTTTTTGTGATTTAGTGTTGCTCCAAAACGTAAAATTCATCGACCAGATTTTACATCACAGGTTAAAAACGTGGTAAGAATAAAACTAAGTCGAACTTTTTTTAGACCTTATTATCATTGCGAAACGAGAAAAAAATTGATAAACAATCCAAAGCTTGATCCTTGCCGCGCTTTTAAACTTGACTATAACTTTTATATCACCAATCATATGTGATTTAACAAATGACCACGCACTTATCAATAAACTGACACCTACTAAGAAAAAAAAACACAAAAAACTTATTCACTCACGAAAACAGTTCAATCCATTTTCATAAAATTTATATTATCATTTAGAGAGAGAATTGGAATTTTTTATCCAAAAGTTTTATCGAATTCTCTTATCTAATTTTTTTTTAATTGATTGTTAAAATGCGTCTACATTTCATTTGGTACGAAGAATGTTTTGATTAATCTTTTTTTACAAATTTAAACTCAAATTTTGAAAGGCAATAATTTTGTTTCCATACATAAGGAAATAACTGGTATATCAGATTTTTCTTCAATTCTTTTTATATGAAGATTTCATGAAAACTAATTAACTATGATTGACTAAGCTTTTTGTCAAGTCTAGTTATTACTTATTCCCAAATCCTATAGCAGTGAAGCTCCAAAAATATGAATGAGTAGAAGTCCAAGTACACCCCTTATATATATATATATATATATATATATATATATATATATATATATGTGTGTGTGTGTGTGTGTGTGTGTGTGTGTGTGTGTGTGTGTGTGTACAGCGTCAGCATCAATACTATATTCAAATGTAAATATTTATGGATTCACTGCTCATCAATTATCAGTGAATAAATAAATTCATTAACTGTTTAAAAGATGATCAACTATTTTTGCAAATCAATGTTTGATCCACATGGATTTCCCCACATGTGTTGCTTTAGGTGATGCTCAACTTAGTTTAGTAGGTAAAAGTAACAAATATTTACCAAGCTTATCTCAGTAATAGATATTACTAAAATATTACCTTTCTCTACATTAAGAAATAGATATCTAAGATATCTATTTCTTACTTATAGTAAAAAAAATAGATATTTACGAAGCTTATCATTCTCAGGATAACAGTAAAAATCGAACTCACAAGATTAACATGAGACTATCTAGCTGATTATGTCTTTATGACGTCCAATAAACAACACATGATATTTACTTAACTATATAAACAAACAGATTGGTTGCTAGGAAGATAGGTTTTTATGAAGATTCGTATGTGGGCGAATAACTCTATTGTAAATATACATACACATAAAATGCAAACAGTTCGAATTGACCAATTACCTTATATTAGAAACAACTGAGCTTGGCAAAAGATTGTATATATGTGTATAGAAAAATGCATATACAAATATATCAACCCATGTACTTGGTGAGTATATGTATATATATGTGTGTGTGTGTGTGTGTGTGTGCATTATGCTGTTCATGTGTGCGAAGGTATGTATAGGTTATAGACATATCTATATGAAATAGTCTTGTACTATATAAATGGATGCATATTTTCTTTATAGATATTCTCAAATAAAAATTACGGATACATATAATTATATTGAGTTATAATCTTTATGTATTTCTGGTCATTTCTGAATATAGTTTCACAGATAAGTACCAACTGGTTATTTTTAAGAATTGTTCATTTTCGTCTAAACCAATGATACCCGGATTTATTCTTTTGGAATATTATACAATCAAAACGGATACTATTAGGTATTATTACCAAAATCTACAACATTTAAACGCTGTAACCAAAAATAAAATTCATTAGCAGCCTTGATAAATATAGATAAGGGGTATACTTTGCCCGTTACATATTCATATTTTTGGTTACAGAGTTTCAGTTCTGTAGAACATTATACGGAGGACCTGGTTGTGTCATAGATCATAGGAATTGGAATCGACTACCTGAGTTCAAATCCTGAACGTTTCATTTTGCCCTTGGGAAAAGTATTAATCCTTCCAGCTAAGAGTAAATAGTAAGACAGACTGAATCTTTAACCTTAGTATGGCAACCAGTCTAGGAAAAGGAAAACTCTAAATTCAAGCCAGTTGTTTTGCTGTGGAGATTATTTGTTGCTCTGATAGATTATTTTTTCCCAGGAAACGCTACATAAGTTACGACCCCACAACTAAACCAGACTACAGGATCAGTAAGATTGAGAAAGAGTTTGGTCATAGATATTACCTAATAATTATCCGTTTCAATTATATAATGCTCTGCTTGAAATACCAAAATCCTGGTATCTTTGGTTTAGAAGAAAATTTTCTTTCAAATGTATTGGGAGGGGTGTACTTATTTACGGGTGATATTGTATGTGTGTATTTCTGCGTATGCGTACTTCAGCTTACATGTGTGTGCTACTATGTATTTAACAGTGTATATAGGTATATAAGTATGTGTGGAAGGTTCTTAGAATCTTCCAGTGAGTTCGTTAATTGAAATCATTCCAAAAAATCAATGGTAGATTTGACAGATTTTCCGGTCAGGACATCCAATGCCATCATTCGGATCTCTGTGTCTCCAAAGGACATGATGGTCTGGATCTCTCTCCGCGTGGGAGTGATCGGATTTTCCGTGGAGAGATCAAGGGACAGAGTACCACATTTTCTGACGCTGGGGTCTGTAATGAACTGGACATCCTCCTTGTCGGACGCATAGATATTGATAATGCTTAGCTTCTGATCAATCTTAGCCGGGGTGTAACTGCGAACCACCGTGTCTCCGGCCTTCAATGGTTGATTGATGACCACGAATTTGTCGAAGACGTCCGAACACCAATTCATTCCGTCCTTCGTAAACAGCTTCTCTTTCGGATGTTTATTTTCGTCGTATTTGTTCAAGACACCAACGCCATAGGTCTGGCGACAGCGTCGTATGCTGACCACTGAGGGGTCTTGGCCGTAGAGCACAGCACCTGAAAGATATTTGGAAAAAGAAATCGATTACTGACTTGGTTTTTTATACATTAGAAACGATTTTATGGAAGAAATATAAACACCCACACATACATACAGAAATATATGATAACGGCTTTCATTTTTATACGCCGTAATTATTTGTGTGAAACACTCACTGTAGACTTTGAACAACGACATTCTGGAAAAGAATTCGCGCCTATAATACGCATTCACTTTTTAGAATTTGTTAACCTAAATTTAGCATTTGTTCAACTTTTTATCAATTCGTAATGACAAAAATAAGAATTTATACACAGTACTTAGAACAAACACATGGATATGTTCCCACAAAAATGTAACAAAAGCTTGCAGCGAAAATAAACTCACATTAAAAGAAACAAAATTATAAACAAACACAAATTCCAGTAAGAGCGTAGAACACACCAGTTTGGACTATAAATATAACTTACTTTCGATCATCCCGTCCCGAATATTATGAGTCATGTGGTTGAAAGAAAGTTTATTATATTGTTCTCGTGTATAATACGCACTTATAACTTTTGGCCAAAAAAATCTGGAAAAATAATTACGGTGACATCATTCATGTTCTATTAGTGGTGCGGATACAATACCCTGAAACTGAAATCAATCCGCTTTTTTTTCTTTTTTCTTTTTTTTTGTTTCTGTATGATTTATTTATTTACCTACTTGTTTATTTTAATGGTATGTCTACGGGTTAGGAATATGCATTAATTGTATGTTTATATTTATATAGTTGTGTAGTTGTTTCTTAAGAGTTTTTTATACACGTTGCTATAAGATACGAATGATTTTCAAACAGATCTACATGAACCATAAATGGTATCCTAACAGATACTACTACTCTGGGTCTCAGTGGACCTGGTAGTAATGGTAATGAAACGGTATTTCACACGCCCCAGATCTCCAGAACCGGAGTTTCACCGTCAGATGCTGTCATACCCAAGACATCACTTTTTTGGCGGAGGGTCTTTGTATTCTGAAGGTGATATAGTCGGCATATTCTAAGCCCCGTCGATAGGGTGGGACTGAAAATTAAAATCCTATACTCAGAAGAAAATATCACAACGAAGCATAACGGCTTGTGTAAAATAAACGTTATGTTTTGTAGAAAAATTATCGTACTTGGGATTTCCTTTTGATATACAGTTACAGACAAGATGAAAATGATGAAGGGAGTAAATCTGAAAAAAGGCTGTAAGTTTGAATATTATTGTCTTATTTGCTTTTAAAGGAAAGAAAAATAAAGTCCTAGCAAAAGTTTGCAAACTCCTATTTAATTCAGTTCTGCTCTAAATATAAAAATGTTGATAATTGTAGATTCAGGATGTAATTTTTGAGACGGAGTTAGTGTTTAACAATTCTGAATTGTCTCCCTTTCTTTAACCAGCCTCATATAAAAGAAAGTTAAGTACGATCACTTTTTTACAAGATGGAGAAAATTGGGTCGTCAGGTCTCACTCTCTATTCTTCAGGTTATCTCACTCTTTTTCTGTCGGAAGGGAGTTCCCGTGGCGTCGTGGCTAAAGTGCTTGACCTCGACATCATAAAGATTTCGAACTCCAGTCGCATTATCACGTTCACTATCAAACTACTACTCTTAGGAAAAGTATGCACCCACTTATCATCTCGGCTATGGGTTAAACATTTCCATTCCTGTTGTTCTACAGGGATAGTTTTGGCATTAAATAACACACGGGGATTGATATGCCATTAAACAAAGAAACCGAACCATCTCTTTCTCTCTAGCACTTTTTCATTGCTTTCCACTCGCTTTCTTTCTTTTCCTATAAATTCCCTCTCTCTCAGTCTCTCTCTCTCTCTATATATATATATATATATATATATATATATATATATATTCTTATTCTTTATCTTTTTCTTTATCTTTATCTTTCTCTACCCCATTCTCTTTCTGTCTCTTTCTTTTTATTTTGCCTCCTTCTCTAAGTTAAACAATTCAGCGGTGAAGAGAATATATATTTTTTCCAATATGATTGACAAAAGATCATTTTATCTTGTTTATCTTCAAGCAAAATGTCCTGTCTCTTTGGCGCCAATAATAAAAATGTCGAAATTTACATGTTCGTCCATCAAATAAGCAACTTTTTTGCACAAGAGAAAGAATAAACAAAAGATACTTCTAATTAAAAGATTTCAATTTTGACATTGTATCACCATACATTTCATTTATATTCAACATCTAATATATCTCTTTAATATGAGCATCTTTATCAAGACAAAAGTGATGGGCCCTAACTTTTATTAAAGTATCCGTCTAAGAAGACACTCTCATCTAAAACCTACAACTTTCAAAACACCCAATGATATAGACTGGCTCTTCTTTTTTGATACATGTTATTGAGTATTAATGAATGAAATCAAAAAGAGAAATAGTAATCTTTTTGATTTGCTTCGCAAACTATTGGTAGTGTATTCAATTTTATTATTGAGTGCTCCATACTTTTGGTAGTGGGCAAAACGAAGCAAAGACTAGTAAATGACTAGTCTTAGATTAGTATTTAATGAGAGTCGCATGACTAGAATCTTGTCGCCTATGTCGACTGGCGCCATGATTTTTCTTTTTTTTTTTCCTTCTGATTTTTTTAATGTAATGGGGCTACTATAAACGATACACAGCGAAGTCTACTGGCCACTTTATGTGGACTGTAACATGATATGTTTACGTTGATACTATCGACAAATAACAGACGTAATTGACCAAGTAAAGAGAAACGTAAAATGATAATGATGATAATGATGAACAATACAATAAATTAAATAAATTTTTAGATATATTTATGCATTTACTCAATCCCTTTGCCACCGATAAGATATGGCACAAGGTCAATTCTTCTGCAGAGTACAGCTGGTTTCCATTCAGTTTTTCTTCGAGGTCGATTGTTGTACCAAGGCTAAAAATCTCATTGATTGACTGATTAATTTTAAAGGCATGTCAAAGTGTCTTGGTTCATTTTATTTCTGCAGGTTAAGGAATCATATTCATTGTACGTTCATGTTTACATTTTTTGTGTTAGTTGTTAGTTAAGAGTTTTTTACACAAGGTTACTACCGAATAAAATTAATTTTTGACCAGATCTATTTGACATATGGATAGGACTCTAACAGATACTATCACTCCAGGTCAGAGTGGACCTAGGTGTAATTTCAATGAAGATGTACTACACACTTCTCATTTTCCAAAACTTGAACCTCGCCATCAGATGCAACTTTGTGTCATTCTCAGAGAATATAAGTACAAATTTAACATATCCATTATTGAACAGGATAAAGTAAAAAAGGTGCAAGCATGACAGTTAGGTTCAAGGTCCTATGTTTAATTTTTTTTTTTAATGTCTGTTTTTCCTGCGACCATCACACGATCAAATGAAAGTTTGTTCCGCTTGCTCCCCAAAACTATTTTTCCCCCGATGTCACGCAGATACCAGTGTCGATTGTATACGATAGAAGAAGTGGCCATACCTAATATTTTGGATCTTGTGTTATAAGCGTTCGCCTATCTTATATTATCATTTTTTCACTCATTCGGAGTTTTTCCCACCAACATTAGCTGGTGGTCTTTCACTTGGACTCTGAGAGACAACAAGTCTCCGAAGGTCTTCAGGACTCTTCTGAGAGTTCTAGCCGATCTCATTAATAATGTGATCAGTATGGTCCCAATTCTTCCTCTGATTGTCAATCTTTTCCCTTTCTTTTATTTTCACTCTGTAGGCCGCTGGAACAGCAAAATTCACAAGAAGACAAGTTATTTATTTCTTGTTAATTAACACTTCTGATCGGGATTGGGTGGTCGGTTAATATCTCAAAATAGGAGAGTTTTGTCACGTGATAGCCCACGGAGACGAAGAGGTAAGACTGATACTATCCTCCCGTATTGAATCAGCACTATCTAGCAGTCAAAAAGTGACCGTTAAGAGAGAATGTGGGTCACGCAGGGGAGACCAGGTGTTCGCACTTAGTGACCTCAGGTCGCCGGACATCGGAAGGAGAAAGAGAGAGAAGCCAAATGATTGGCTGGGACCCCAAAACGGAAGTGGGGCTCCCTTCCCCTCAGCGGAAGTAAAGGACAAAAAAGTCAGTTTTTGAGCAGGGTTCATAGCGGGCAGACGAACCATAGCCACTTTACTCCGGGTTGAAGACAAAATATTAACTGAGACATGAGAGACCCGAGTCCCCCAAGCCAGTACTAAAAACAGAACAAAGTCTATTAGCCCGTAAAAGAAGAACGATTCTCCAGTGGAACCCCGTCGAAAATAAGATAAGTAACTTTGGGGACATTTTTCCTTTATACCCAAATTTCGTTTACCACTCTCTCTCTCTCAATTTGAAGAAAGACAAAAGCCAAGAAAAGACATTTATATTCGTGGACTGTCCAATTATATGTTTTGACACTCTGAACGTGTATATATAAGTAGTAAAGGATTTTATGTATTTTCATTTTACCATGTGGTCTATGTTGTTACTTCATGCTTTCTTTTCAGCTTCTATTCGCCTTATGTTATCTTGCTTAGAATTGTCCTATTAATTCCTAAAGTATCACACGGGAAACCGGAGTTGCCGACTATTACAATATTAATATTATTACGACTAAAACCTGTAGGCCCATACTCTTCTGTTGTCTAAGGGGAAGAAGTTTAGCGGCCTGGTGGGTGTGTGATAGTGTGAAATTTGGAACCCCTTTGCCAGCGGTGGTCAGTCTGGCCCTAAATTATTCCCTCACGTAATATGCCAGTTCTCATATGCCTGAGAGAAAAACTCTGAACAGGACTTATTCTGTAGGGGATCAAGTGCCAACCTGCCCCGTCTTCACACGTGCGAAAATAAAGTCCCGTTTTGGGACCTTAGTCGATTTGCCGTCACAGTTTTATAAGTCTCGTTTTCTAGGACGGGTTCTGGTTTGTGCATATACCATTAAGTAGAATAGTAACATTTTAATCTCTTGCACAATTATTTGCGAATCCCCATCTCAACCCAGTTGTATCTAATCGTCTACTCCTTTTGTGCAAGTTTGTCTCATTTGCTTATCATGAGTTTAACCGTTTCATCTCTGTCTCCAATTAATCTACCCTTGCTATTCTATGACGTGTAATCAATTTTCGTTTTGATATAATTAGTCCTTATGACATTATTTAATGCTGCTATTAAAAGCGATTCAGTTTCCCTCTCGAGATTTCCCCTTCTTAGCCATTTCCAGGTCTTCTCGTGTGCGATCTCCTCTGTCACTTCAAGTAACTCAACTGTTATTTTTCCTCCCATTTCTGTTCTCTGGATTTTGTTCTTTTTATGTTTAGCCTTACGTTATTGCTGTTACTGGATGTTGTAATTAGTATTTCTTTGCTCTTTTTAATGCATTCCTCGAGGCTTGTATTGGTGTATCTACGCAATCCTCAATACTAACGAATCCTTTTCCTCCTTTTTCTCTTGACACATATAGTCTGTCGATGTCATCTCTCGGATGAGTATCGTCATGAACTTTCTTGCTCTCAGGTCTATTTATCTGAGTTCCTTCCTTGTTCTTTTTAAGAACAGACCAGAGTATCTTGCAAGGGGGTAGCCCAGGAGTTTATTCCTTTGGTGAGATTTTTGTCGCAGAGTTTGGTTTTTAGAAGATTTCTTGTTCTTCAGAGGCACTTTTTCTAACTTTTGCTTTCATCTCAGTTTATTTGATGGTGTCTACTTCCAATATTCCCAGTTACTTGTAATTTTTTTTCTCTAAGGGTTCTGATGTTTTCCTGGTTTATTTCTTTTTCTCTCGATGTTTATCTTTTCGCATTTTTTTTTATTAGCATGGTATAAATAGTAGTGATGAGAGTGAGTCTCTTTGGAAGATGCTTCTTTGGATTTTCATCTGAAATGTGTCTTCCTTCTGATATTTTCACTTTCTAGTTTACATGGTGAACACTATATTTTGTTCATTTTGTGACATTCTATTATTCAACTTTGTGAGACAATATCATTGGCCTTTTTGTAATCTATCTATGCCATTGCCACATCTTTTCGTCTTTTTTTTAATTCCCTGAGGTTGTGGTGACCTATATATATTAGATCGTTGTCCCTGTGTGATCTTGAGCTATCCCTTCTGTTCTTTCGGAAATAGTCCGCAGTTTTTTCTCTCTTCAAGTCTTTCTGGATCAGGGTAGTTTCCTTTTTGTCATCCATTTGAGTATTTACTCTGTTGCTGAGACAATTTCTCGTGGATTTTTTAAACCAGAATCGATGTATGCCAACATAGCCTGGTGTTTTCCAATTTGGTACTTTCTTGAGTCTTGCACTTAGTGAGACTTGGTTGGATATCACCCTGAGGGTCTTCTCCAAGTTCTTGTTTTTCTTTTTTATCGTATCATTTATCCATTCAGCATTTTTATTGTGTTCTTTCTGTTCCCATATTTTGCTTCTGAAATGTTTTGTTTCCTTTGCATTCAGTTGTTCATTTGTTTTCATGCTTTCCCTACCGACTTGTTGGTAGAATTTTCTTCCATAATTTTGAAAGATCATGTTTTGTTTATGTTTGAGTCTTCCTTCTTTCGCTTTGGTTTATTTCTTTGGTTTATTTCTTTGGTTTATTTCTTTGGTTTATTTCTTCCAGTGGTATGGTCATTCACGTCTGCTGTTTTTCGTTTTTGTCTTGTTTTTTTTAGAGGTGTCTTTTCCTACCATTGTGATTTCACTTGTTTTCGAAGTTTCTGTCTTTATTTTTTCCTTTTGTGTTTCTGTTTGAGTTTCTTACTAGTTTTGCTCCAGCATAAATTAGACCGTTTAGTTCAGTGATGTTGTCCATTGGTATATGTTTAAATACTTTTTTCACCTTTTCTTTTTCTACCTAAACTTTTTTCTAATTTTGATTCTTTAGAGATGGTAAGTTCTCTTTTTTACATTGTTTCTTTCATTTAGTTAACATTGGTGTTATGGAGCTGAGTTCTATTAATGTTTGGTCTTCTATATTTCATTTCTTTTGGGTGACGCTTATGACTTATCTAGCCACATATTCCCATTATTTCGAGGTCAGAAAACGAACCTTCCTTTAAAATCATCTTTGCTTGGTCTGCAAGTCTTTGGCTTGATGAACTGATATTGGAAGCTTCTTCCCAAATTTCTATCATCTATTCCCGTACCTCTTAGTTTTAAATTACTTTAAAAATAGCAGTGGATTACATTTTTATTTTCTTCTTTACTCCATTTCCTGGTGTTTCTCTGATGTACCATTGTTTTGCACATTGTTTGTATACCTGAAACTAGAATTGCTAATATTTGCAGGATACCTATTATACCTTTATATTATCTATTAGGGGAGCACCTGCCGATCATGTCACACAAATCTGTTATTTCGATCCTTTGTTTGATCATATCTATCTTTTTCATTTATCATTGGTTGTATATTGAGGCTAAATCAGACTCAAAGGATGATTAATGTCTATGCACCTGTCACAGATGTAACCTGATATTCTTCCAAAGAGGAATACCGTCTGGAAAAAACGTTCACGCCTTCTTATAACTTTAAACTCAGCATAAGTCTACATATTCCTTTTTTATTTTAATCAGGGTTGATCTATCAAAGATTTAGACTTAGATTTCAAGAAAGGTTTATCTGCTTAATCTTTACAGCATTTTGTTAGAATAAAAGGATGTATCTTATTTTCCTTCCTTTCAAACATTGTTTCTGGTTGATCTAGAGAATTTTAAACAACCTTCCTATCATGTGGCATTTTCCCCTCCGTAGGCAGCAGTATTCGTTTGTTGTACTTATATGTTAAATGAAGCAAAAAAAGGGAGTTTTTAACTTCACCTTTATCTTCAACTTTGTCTTTCTCGTCCGCAATTACTAACATTGTTTTTTTGGAAAAACTAGCTGCTTTCACAACCCAAAAATATACAATGAACGTTAACCGTTGTGAATGCTTCAGAAGAATTCCTTAAAGAACCACAATTCTTTTCTGTCGTCTTTTCATCTCTTTGCTATATGTATTGTCTCCTTTTTTATTGATTTTTTAAACTATTTCTTTAGTGTTTATTGTAGCTATTTTTTATTAATTTTATTCACCTCCCCCCCTCTCTCTCTCTCTCTCTCTCTCTCTCTCTCTCTCTCTCTCTCTCTCTCTCTCTCTCTAACTTCTGTTCTTATCTCAATAGAAATCACGAACATTTTCTTCCTATTTTTTCTCTAATTCATTTTAATCTTTTCTTTTTTTCAGCAATCGTATTCAACCCTTCTCTTTATGTTTAATTTCTTATTCATCAAGATTTTATCTTCTCATTTCTTTTTCGGGAATATGGATGACATGTAAACGTTACTCCCCGCTTGTTTCTTTCTCCAGTCACTTCCGTTTATTTCCTTCCTTCTCCAGTCACTTCCGTTTATTTCCTTCCTTCTTCTCTAGAGAAAGACAGAAACAAGCGGGGAGTAACGTTTACATGTCATCTATATGTTTATATGTCATCTCTCTCTCTCTTTCTATATATATATATATATATATTCCCATTTTCTCAGTTCCACATTCTTTCTTTCCTATGTAAAGCCCTATTAGCGGGGCTTAGAATATACTGATTGTGTTCCCTGCAGAAGAGTAATACCACTCCAAAAAAGAGGGATGTACTAATATGACACTAAACTACATTTGCAGGTAGATCTCTAGTTGTGGAGGTCTGGTGAGTTTTGAGAACGCCTTCATTTAAATTATTCCTATGTCCACTCTGACCTGGAGTGGTTTACCTGTTAGGGTCTCATCTATAGGGCAAATAGATCTGTTTAAAAATTATTCGTATTTGATATGAATACTTGATGTCATATAACTATGAATTGTTTGTATTAAGAATAATTACTTGAAGCTGTAATTGTTTACTAAGGATTATTATTAGTTATTTGAAACCATACAACAGTGTAGAAATAAATAACTCGTCAAATAGAAATAATTACTTGAAACTATATTATAATTTGTATTAGAAATATCATATAGCTGTGTATAAAAAAACTCTTAAGAAACAATTCCTTGTCACATCTACCAGGTCCACTTTGACCTGGAATGGTAATACTTGTTAGAATCCCATCTATGGGTCATATAGATCTGTTTAAGAATTATTTATATTAGATAGAAACGTTGCAGCTATAAAAACTCTTAAAAAGCAACAACACAAAAATATAAATGTGAACGCACAATGAATGCGATTCCATAACCTCTAGGCATAAAATAATCCAATATGGGTTTGCATGCCGTTTAAATCAATCAATCAATCATCTTAAGAAATAACAACACAAAAATGTAAACACAAATGTGCAATTAACGAAATTCCCTAACTCTAAGAAATTGACTCTTTCTTTCTTTCTTTCTTTCTTTCTTTCTTTCTTTCTAAATGTATCTCAAGTTTTCTTTCTTTCTTTTTTCTTTCTTATTATCTTAATGTTTCTCCTTTCTTTCTTTTTTTAATGCTTTTTTTAAAATTATTCCTTGTTTATTAAATGTATACATTATATAAATCTATTCTGTCAGTATTCTTAGAATTTTTCTGTTTTATTCGATCTCTCAACCGACATACGACATATTGAAAATGCCATACCAGTTATTTTCGAATGCCGAATAGATAAAAATGAAAAAGTCCCTGCCAATTTCTTGTTCGTATAAATACGTCTCTATTTGATATGTCATAGAAAATTTGCTTGAAACGGGGGGAAATTAATGCTAATAATCCCGATTTAAATCTGTTCTTATTTTTGGTTGTCTGCTCGCTCTTCCTCTAAATGTCCTGTCATCGATCACCTTCATGTTTAATGGCAGGTAATCGATAAATTAGACGACGTATTCTTAATTGATTGCACTGTAAGGAAATTGACAAAAAGGTCGAAGTCCTTGGAGCTGAATTTAAAATATGTCGCCCCGTCAACGGCGATTAAAATACTTTAACTGTATACTCTGCAAAGTGGTAAGAAAAAAAAAATGGGTTCTCTGAGGATGACTCTAAATTGCATCTAATGCTGAAGATCGAGCAAGTGTGAAGCATCTTCTTCATTACCATTACTTACAGGTCTTCTATGTCCAGATATGATAGTATATCATCTGTTCTGATGTCACCTAGGAGTCAAATAGATCTGTTTGAAAATTACTCCTATTCTTATTTGAAATCAAATAAGGATGATCAAATTATTTGTATTAAACAGGAATACTTGATATATAACTGTGTGCAAAAACCTCTTCACAAACAACTATACACAAAAAGATAGATATAAACGTAGAATGTAAACGAGTCCCTAACTTCATGGTATAAAATAACCTTAGACGAGTTGATATGTCGTTCTCTGTGGAAGAGTAAAAACAACCTTCAATTAGGATGTCCTGGGTATAACACTAAACTGTATCTGATCGCGAGACTCCAATTCTGCAGTACTTCCTTCAATGCCATTACACCCAGGTTCATTATGACACGGAGCGGAATTGCTTGTAAGGGTCTCACCTATGTGTCAAATAAATCTGTTAGATAGAAATACGTAAGTTTCAGTGTCAGTCAAGATTTAGACATTTTCTTCATATTCTCAATCCATATAATAGTTCTGCTTGTATTTCATGTGTTCACACGTTACGCCTATCTGCATACCCTAATTGCTAATGAAAACATCTCTTCGTGGGTAGAAATTATGGGTTGTTCATTACTACACAGTCATCTTAAAGATATGAAGAATCTTTTTTTAAATATTGTTTTTAATTAAAATAAAAAAAAGATCTAAATACGACTCTCTATATATCGGAGTATGACTGTGTGTGTTTTTTGAGAAAACAGGTATATAAAAGCGAATGTAGTTACGTTGATTGAGCTCGGCTTTACATTTTTATAAGCACACACACACACACACACACACACACACACACACACACATACACACACACATTGACACTGAAAAGGGACAGATAACGAAAGAGTAGGTTTTTTCGTGTTAAATGCACCCACAACTCTGGAGATGAAGTTTGTTTGGTTTTATTTTTAGTTTTAGTCTAATTTAATTTGTTTTTTATTTATTTATTTATTTACTGACAAAAAAAGTTAATCCTGATTTTATTTCCACGAGTCTTGTTAGTATAAAAATAGGAAATTACAGGATATTTTTCCGAGTATTGGATTTCAATTTGCAATTTCCTTGATTCTGGGGCGGAATTGTTAAACTAGAGATGGCCAATCCATAATGCATAGGAAGAAAGGACGTATTGCATTCTACTATTTTTTATCAATCGGTTTACAATTGACACTCACGCGCAAATGAGTTGCAATTTGTTTATTCTTCGTGAGGTTCTTTTTGCAGAAATTGATTATCGGAAATGAAATTTGACGAGCTTCCATCAATCCCAAAATCTTCTAATGTTGTTAATTTCAGGCGATCGTTACACTGTGAACATTTTTGAGGACGGAGAATCTTTTGTCAAAACTATATATAAATATATATAAAATTAGAACAACCTACACATAGAACAAATATTTTCAGCTAAGGAAATGTAATCTAAAACAAAACTAGATCATTACTGGCATATCAAATTTTAGAAAATAATCTGCAGCTCTTAATAATGCACCTAGCAAAATACAAGACAATACAGACATGGAGAGGCCACGACGCATGCTCATATAACGGGAATTCTTCCAAATTGTAGCCGTGTCAGTACCATTGGATAATTAAGTCACTTGGAATATAACAAAACCTTTGGAGAAAAAGATAGAGATGGGAACTACACAAAGATGCTGAGTGCTGTTTTCAACAAATCCTCTAGTAGCATGGCTATTTACTTCCCATCTTGCAAACCCTTGGCTGGAGAAGTATGATAGAACTAACAAGCGACGTTCTCAAAGGACTTCCTACACATGGGCATACTAATGTCGACCGATCAGCAAAAACTTACATTCAACAACAGCTTTAAACAGATACTGAATGAATTACCAAACGCGATGGCCGATAGGGACCGATGGTAAGAGTGAAAGTGAGTCAAAAGAATTTGTGCTGTCGGTCGATAATGAGATGTCGGTCGATAATGTGATGTCGGTCGATAATGAGATGTGAGGTTTTCTATTGATTTTGTCAATCTGTTTACAATTAACAGTCGTGTGTGGCTGCTTTATTTAATTTTTGCGAATATTTACATTTTTGTAAAAATTCATAATTGGAAATAAAATTTAATGAGCTCCCTTCAATCACAACTTTTGTTTTACGTTATTCCTTTCTAGCAATCATTTTCCAGAACATTTTCCAGAACAAAGACATTTTTCTGTTGATACTCGGGTGTGTCAAATGTTTTGCAGTATTTTAGTAACAATTTGACAGCTCCAGATGCTTTTGCATAAGTTATGAAAATGATGAACTACACAGGACTGTGAGATTCTGAGTTCGCCTGATACTCACCGAGTACTACGCGTCAAAGTTGACTCTATGGCTTGGATCATAGTTTCAGAATCCATGATTTTCGGGTACTTGGCCATGCCTGATCTTCAATGTTCATGTAACCATCTGGTAACTGTACAGTGATTAACTGACCCTTCATCTTTCATACAACAAATGTTTTGGTTATTCCCGTGACATTATGGCCCAGCGCCGCAAACTAGCACGTATACAAAATATTGCAAAATTTTTCACTCACTCTGACATTTTTCAGAATTAAGAAAATTTACTCAGAATTAAATCTGCCATTTTGGAACAACGTACAGATGTGAATAAATATTTTCAGTTCTTAGACTGATAAAAAATAAAATAACTTCGTAAATCAAAAACTGCAGTTCTTAATAACGAATATAATTCCAGGCATTGAAGGTTTTGGGAAATCAAAACAAACAGAAAATCTAGTTAAAGAAAGTAATTCTAATCTTGTTTTTAGATTAAATCAATAAATTATATTAAAAGAATATTTAGTATATAAATAAATGATGCCGACCTATCAGTGAGGATTAGAATACGCCAACTGCACCCTTTGCAGAAAAGTAAGATTTCATCAGAAGTGGCGCCCTTTCATACAAACTTAAGAACCATAAAATACTCAGCTGGAGAAAGAAAGCAGAACATTACACTTTTTTAGATGAATTTCACAAAGAAGTTGTAGACATTGAAAAGTACGAAAAATCAAGGAAGCAGTTAATATTAAGATACCAAAGAAATATAGAATGCAAACGAACATAGAATTGAATACTGTAACTTCTGAACGAAATCAAAAAGCCACAATTAGCATAACGATTATCATCGTAGGAAATGGAATCGGCGACCCGACTTCGAGTCCAGAATGAAGTTATTTACGTTTCATTCTGCATTAACACCCTTTGAAAAGGCATGAATCCTTCACAGCAGACAGGGCTTTTATGCCTTAGTTAGGCAAACAGTTAAGGAAAAGGAAAATTCTGAATTTAAACCAGCTTTACACCACTTAAAAATTGACATTGTACTCGGAGAGGTTATAATATATATATATACTCGACGAAATCAAGGGACGCGAAATATAATTCGGGAAAATGATCTGAGAATAATTCCCGGCTAAAAAAATAAAAATAAAATAATCGATATAATAACATCCTCAAAACCTGGACAGCAGAATGAGAACAAACTATCCCAGTAGATTGAATGATAAGTTCGATTCGAAAATCCTACTTTACTAACTAGGATAGATACCTCAAGAAAACTGAAGGTTTTATAATGGTCGAAACATTGAGACTATAACAACACTCTTCTAATACAAGAGAAAAACAATCTTCTAATATAAGAGAAAAAACACAGGAGGTAAAGTCCCATGTTTATTTCTATGAAAACAACAAATGAATAACGTTTCGCATGTTCTGTCCTTTGACACATGGGTTAAGCAATAGTTAACTTGTATCTAGTTATCTATTCGTCGTAATTTCAACTCGATCAGTCACGATCGTAGGAAATGAAAGCAACGGCCTGAGTTCAAATTCTGAGTGAGGCTGTTTGAGTTTCACTTCACGCTCAACCCTTCAAAAAAGCACAAAGCCTTCTCTCCTCCCCTCCCTAGTTATAAGTAAATAGAAAGGTAAACTGAGTTTTGCATCTTTGGTAAAACAACCCATCCAGGAAAGGATAAATGAATTCAAACCAGCTGTACTCCACTTGAAAATTTACCTTCTATCGCATCCAGTCTGTGGTGAAGGGGCAGGGTAAATATATGCAAATGAACTTTATCTCGACCTATTGCATGTTCCAAACAGTTTCCAGGGGGTGACCATGGAGAAGAGTTTTGATTTTTGGAAACCGAAAATAATCACAAGGCCTCTGATCAGGAGAGTTAGGGTGATATTTTTGGCCAAAAACTCGTTCTCAAAGGGAGTGTCTGTAGGCAAAACTGAAGAAATCAAGAGGTATATTTTTAAGATATTGTGACGATAACGACCAAGATGTGGATATCCTATTAATATACGAGAGAAGCACAGGAAGTAAATTCCTTGTTTATTTCAACAGAAGGAAATTGGGAATTCAAGCCATTTTTACTCCGCTTAAAAATTGACCGTGTGTCATATCCTGCACGTGGTGGAGAGGTTTGGTAAATACGTAGGTGGATTTATAATTGTTTGCAATAGATTTAAATCATTAGTTATTGTAAACCATATCATTTCTTAAATACTAGAAACTATATAATTGTGTACAAATTGTTTGTATTAGATGGAAATATTGACCTTGTGTCGCATACTACTCTTGATGGAGGGGTTGGGTAAATGCATATACTATGGTTCTGTGGAAGAGATAAACAAGAAACATTTCACGGTTGAATTTACAAGGAAGGAATAACTGATGCTAGATACATTCTAAACAGAGAAATGATAACAATCTACCTTCAAAATTCCGGAAAAGTTATCAACTATGATTGATACCAAAATATGTCAAAAGGATATCATCATCATCATCATATCTCTCTCTCTCTCTCTCTCTCTCTCTCTCTCTCTCTCATCATTTTGTAAGTCCTCTTAACGGCATTCAGTGTCCACACAGAGCTAATGAATTTAAGTTTTTGATGGTCGGTCAACACTGGTGTGTTCATAAATAGGAGTCTATATGAGTAGATGAGATATTGCTACCAAAGTATATGAACTAGTCTACTGATTTCAGAGGCTTGTCATTTAATGAGGAAATGGTAGCATTTTGATTAAACTCATGAATTCTATTTTATCTGAATTCACGTCGGGACCATTGTCTCTTGCTACCTGCTCTAGGCTATGCAACAGAGATTCGGCTTGAGCAGGTGCATTTTCATGAAGCGCTAGACCATCTGCGTTGGCTACATCCCTAATAGTTTCTGCTAGATATCGTCTGCTTCTTGCCTTTTTTTTAGAGTGAAACATTTTCTTTCATTAGATCACTTGATGTTCGTAGTACGTAATTTAGCCAGATTATGAATAGAAATGGTACCAATTCGAGACTCAGATGACAATGTCAAAGAAATTAGTGTCATCATCAAATGAGAGAACCATTACTTTCGTGTCTTTGTAGAGCATCATAATGGCGGTAACAGTTTCTTTGGGGAGACCATATGCGAGAAATATTTGCTCAATACAATCAAGATAAAGACACTAGTTCGATTACATTAGAGAATAATAGCTTTGTATTCTGCTGAAATACAAGGTGTCTGATTCATATTTTCTTTCTTAAAGCAGGCAGGAACGGATTGCAGCTTATGGTCTTCAGTTCGGTTTATGGCTGTCGAGAATGTCTGTAAAGTCGGCATATGCCAGGGGTGATCTGGACGCATCTTATTGAGTTTACTGCCACAGATTACCGTGGGCATCGTTCCAGCTTTCGTTTTCTTTTTCCTTTTCTTTGTTCTAAAGTTAGTTTCTTATTTCATCGACCTCTTGAAGAATCAAGCCGAAATCCATTTTGTTTGGTTTCAAATTCAGTATATTAGAGATCGATACTTTGAACTGACAGGAAGTTGCAGTATCAGTTATTGCTTAACCTTGAATTTTCCCTATGATAATATGATATACGAGTATAGAAAGTAATTTTTCAGGTTGACAACCCTGCTGGAAAATAAGCTGATCAATATTGAGTTTGAATACGTGTGAAAATAATCAGTTCGCTTGCCTCTCAGAAAACGAATTTAATCAAAGAATCAATATCACAATGCATCGATTGTTTTATAAACGTAAAGACTTCACTATATTTGTTCTGGCCACCAAACTTTCCATATCTTAATGTCATGTTGTACTTATAGGATGTTTTCAATCAGCAAGTTTGCTTTACAGATCTTCTACTACGTAACTTACAGGACTTTGATGACCTGCTGATAACATTCTGCGTTCGTGCCTGATTGAAGTGTTTTGATGACTGACACTTCATTAGACAATTTTGACTCATTAGCGTTCATATATATTTGACTCATTATAGTGCATATATATATATATATATATATATGTGTGTGTGTGTGTGTGTGTGTGTGTGTGTGTGTGTGTGTGTGTGTGTGTGTGTGTGTGTGTTAGAACAGCGTAGACACTGAGTCAGCGGAACTTGGTGACAGTCAGTTTCTCGTTTATGTGATCATTAAACTAAGTCTGACAGACACCAAGCGCCGTCGACTCTATATCTACGCTATCCTTACTTAGATCCATCACCGATAATGAATACTTTTACGGATAAATACAGCAAAGTACATTATATATATATATATATATATATATATATATATATATATATATATATATATATATGCAGCATTTTTCATGTTTGATTTAATAGGATAATTTAAATTTAGAATAGCATATGATGAGTAATTATCATAATTATTATTATCAAATCGGTAGGAGAAATGATATTACGTATTAGATTTTTTAGTGCTATTTCATCTTTTTTTTTTTTTTTGTATTTGTGATTTTGGTTGTGAAAAGATAGTTGAATGTGTTTAGAGTTGTTTTAGATAGTATTTTCCTTGCAATTAGAGTTGATTTCTAAAGTACTTGGAAAATGTACAACACCTTCCTAAACTCATTCCATACCAAAGACATTCATTGGTGGACTTGAACGGATCAATGACAGAATTTTTAAACATGAAGTGTTTGTTCCATTTAATAAAACATATATATATATATATATAAACAAAGATGATAACAGAAATATTTATTTTGTATTATTTCTTTTTTGATTATCCTCAACTAATTTCGACCTTAGTTTATTGTCCGGAAAAAATCTTCTGAAAACATTTTAGAAAGTTTTTTAAAAAGTTTTTGAAAGAGTTTTTAAGAAATTTGATGCGCTATCAGAGAAAGGATGATAAGTGCACAGTCAGCTGTTGAATGAAAATTATTTTCTAGTATCCAAGTATCTTCAACTGACCCTTATATATTTGTTTCAGAATATCTGACAAATAAGCTCTTCCTTTTGGAGGTATATGTTAAGCATGGGGGTGGGTATTTCAAATTAGCTGTGACTGCTTGGTTTGTTTATCTGTTTACTTAAGTATTTATGTGTCACCCTAAACCTGTTTATTATATATATATATATATATATATATATATAAGAAAAAGAAAGAATAACTTCTACATAAACCCATAACCAACTGAAAACCATTCAAACAGCAAACACAAGTGAATTCAAGTCTCATTGAGTACTCCATTAACAAGGCCTTGTGCCATATAAGTTCCCTTACGAAAGCAACAAGTTAGAAACATACTCGTGTGTAAGAATAAAATGAATAAATAAATAAATTCAAAAAATACAAATCTTCCGTGGACCTACCTATTTTAAAATATTTCTATTCTCATTTTGGAACTACAACAGAAATATATATATATATATATATATATATATATATATATATATATATATATATATATATATATATATATATAAACTGGATTGTATCGTCTATGAGTACATACACAGTGAGGTATGACTGAGTATATTTATATGTATGAAAATATGTATGAGCATGACGATAATTACAGTTGCTTTGTATTTTTTTTTTTTTTTTTTTAATATTAAAATCGCTTTTCTTCTATAAATTGGATTACGGCAAAATGAAAAGATCCATGCAAGGAATATTGTAGCGTGAGTATACCCGGTGCTAGGAAATTCGGGAACAAAGAGGAGTGAAGAACGGGATCTCGGAGTATTGAAAGCCGAAGTTCCACTTGGCGGCCCACAAACAAAAAAAAAAGAGATCAGTGGAGTTATCGAGTGGTGTCCGAGAGAAAGGAAATGACTACTCAGAGGGGAATTATGGTAAGATTAAATCGTCTAGCGATTTGGACCAATACGGAAAATAAGGGAAAGATCAAAAGCGAAATTGTGTCCAGCGATGTTAAAGACATCAGACAACCTGACCTGTAAAGGGATATTCATATTCTAAACTCTAATTCATCTTTGTTGTATCCTAACAAAAGGTTACTGAATAAGAAATAACCAAAAAGGAGGTTGGAAATAAAATGAAAATCTTTATAACATTAACAAAATACAATTCTCGACAGCGGCATGAAAAGGTAACCCACTGCTTGTGGTGTATGACTTAATCAGCATATTTACCCCTTCACAATAGTGTCCAACGTATATTATGAGGAATGGGACATACCATTAATGTTCATAACTAGGGTATATAGCAATTTCTTTATTCAAAGGAATTGTTATATACCGTACCTATGAACATTAATGGATATATCCCATTTCTCATAAATTTATTCAAATTGCAAATAAACTATTCTGTAAAATTTGCTTTTGGGTTTTTTTTTCTGTTTTTGGTTTGGGCCTGTCTTTTTTTTTTTTGTTTGTTTGTTTGGGTTTTTTTATTTTTTGTTATCTTGTATTATTACGAGTGTTTGGTTAAATGTGTCACGAAATTGAGACTCGAGAATATCAAACAACTTTAGATCGAATTCTGACAATGAAAGATTTTGGGAGCAAAAAGAATATTCTTGCTGTACTCCAGGGTCCTTACTCTTTTGATATGAGTCCTTGTTCTCAAAAATCTGAACTCATCTGTGGGGAACTTATATTTGAGAACTGGTAAGAACATGTATGAGGTTTTAACAAACCGATTGAAGGCAATGTTAGTTGAAGACTTCCAACTTTGTTTCTAGGAATGAAAACGTTGTCAATGGTGCATAGCTTCCTAAGGGAACAATTTAGAAGGTTGATTTTTAATTGATTGATTGATTTTGACGGCATATCAACTCATATAGATTTATTCTATGCCTAAGGGAATCATTGTACGTTCATATTTATATTTTTGTATTGTTTCGTAAGAACTTTTTGTACACAGGCCTATCGAATATCAATAATTCTTAAATAAATCTATTTGACTCATAGATGAGTTTTTAAAAGGTACTAGCACTCTGAATCGTAGTTGACCTATCCGTAGGCGCAATGAAGGATGTGTATTTACTCGTAAGTGAAAGAATGCGACTCAGTTTTTATGCGTAGCACTGCTGGGTTGATTTCAAATTATTCCTTCTCCTAGACTGGTTGCCTAACCAAGGCTAAATAACCTAGTCTTCCCGACTATTTACTCCTAGTTGGGTAGAGAAGAGATACATCCATACTTTCCCTAAGGGCATTAGCGAAACGGAAACAGCTTCGTCCAGTATTTGAACTCATGTTACCACTTCTATTTCTTACGATGATAAACATGATAAAAAGTGGGCCTCTACAATCAATGAAGGGGTATTCCAAACTACCCTGAACCTCTGAACTGCAGCCTCATTATCAGATGCAGTTTAGTGTCCTACATAACACAACGCTTTTATGGGAGGTTGGTGGTTCTTGATCCTCTACAGAGATAGAATCAGTGTATTATCAGCCCCATTGACAGAGTTACTATCTAAAAGGAGATAATGTTGAGTTGTAATTAAGTTGATAATAAAATGTTTACAGTCAGTACTATTATTTAAACTTAGAAAACTCAGTGCTTTCAGCTTTTCACAGAGGGTTGCATTAATAATTCGCCTTAATAGCTGTCAGTTAAAAGAATCTAAGATCTGGATGTGATCTTAAAGAGATGAACGGACATTCAAAAAATGCTGTTTAATTAGGCTGAATCTGATCATTTTCATTTTCACTGAACACGGTTAAGACCAGGCACGTGTTGCAATGAATTCTCTCTTTGATGAATGCCTAATAGAATATTAATTTTCCCTTTTGAAACGAACAATGATTTAAAAAAATAGAAAACATTAGATTAGAACACAATTCGAAATTATGCCCCCTATTTATTTCCACGAAAACTACTACGAATAAAAAGAAACATCATAAGACCAGTGGATAAAGCGGCTACAAAATACTATTTTCCCCACATCGTCACGACCAATGGCAATGAATTTTTGTCAGTAATAAACAAGAGCCTGCATGCTGAGCTCATTAGAGGGTTACTCCGTAAGTCATAACTACTAGAGAAATTATTTGTATATAACACCACCCCTAACTTTGGACTACGAAATTCTGGAAAAAAATTCTCATGTATAATATGTATTGACATTTTAGAATTTGTAGCATCCGGGAAAAAGTTAATTATATGTTTTTTCGTATATTATGTGCCCCTAAATTTTGGTATGGTAAATCTGGAAAAATAGTGCGTCTTATACACAAAGAATCATGGTATGTATTTCAGTAGAAACTAAATAAAAACAATGGGACAATAAAACCCTTATACTAGGCAAGATTTCAGAAAAAAAAACTTATTTTGCCGCATAAATGTGCTTTGCTTACTGTTCTGTCGGTGAGGTTTAGAATACGCAGACTGTATCCTCTGCAGAAGAGTAACACCTCATCATTTCACATAGTACTAATACCCTTGGGAAAGGTATGAATCCAATTATTCTCCCTCCAACTATGGGTAAATAGTAGGACAGACTAGGTTCTTCAGTCTTGGTCAGGCAACTAGTCTAGGAGAAGGAAAACTCTGAATTCAAACCTGTTAAACTCCGCTTAAAAATTGACCTTGTGTCATATCCTGCCCGAGCGGAGGGGTTGGTAAATAGGATATATGGAAGGAAAATGGAAATCATCTGCCCTTATGGGACAAAGTTGAAATAATTGATAGGGCTGAACATTGGAGGATTAGACGCCTTAAGGAATCAGCACATATGTTGGGCTACAATGACCTGCTGAGTAAACCAAGTATAGAGTGGAATACAATATGGGAACCGATAATCAAGAAGGCTAGATAAAAAAAAAAATCTGAATATGAGCACAGGTAAAAAAAATCATACATAATAGTAGTAATTCTTGCTAAAAGTAAGAACATTACGTTTATAATCCTATTTACCCAACCCCTCCGCTCGGGCGGGATATGACACAAGGTTAATTTTTAAGCGGAGTTTAACAGGTTTGAACTCAGAGTTTTCCTTCTCCTAGACTAGTTGCCTCACCAAGGCTGAAGAACCTAGTCTGTCCTACTATTTACCCATAGCTGGAGGGAGAATAATTGGATTCATACCTTTCCCAAGGGTATTAGTGCAATGTGAAATGCAATCAGTCTCGTCCAGGATTTGAACATTACGTTTATAATACCCAAAAATTCACTCTGAATTGTCCAGCAGGACAGATGGCGTAACGGTTAGAGGCGTTGGTTCCCTGAGCTTCTAAGGAGACAATCATCAGAAGGTTGCAGTAATACACAGGAATACTTAACACTTGTACCCGCTTATGTCTAACGGAATCAGAACAGGTGACCCTCGTGGTTTCAATAAAGGACGTAGTTCGAAGTTCCGTGAAGGTTCCCGAGTTCCACAAACACCTGAAGAAGGCCGGAGGACATATCGGCCTAAACGTAGTGGAAATAACAATAAAGGTGAAGACAACAGTCCGAAAGCATTAATGATAAAAACATGTTTACGTATATCTATACGCGTAGTATTAATGGTCCTCTTCTTGAGATTTTAGAGTATTCTTTCAATGCCATTACTGAAACCTGACTGTTAACATATGTACGCCAATTTTTTTACTTTACGGAATAATTAGGGAAATGTCTCCACCGTCAACCTTACAGAATATTGATAAATAAATATACATCGATAACGATGTATATTTATTTATCAATACTTCCTAAGGTAGTGGATGGAGACATTTCAGTTATAAGGAAAAGAATAAAATCTCTTAGTAGTAGTAGTAGTAGTAGTAGAGATTCTGTTACTCCTCTGATTTCAATGATACCTGATAAAATTGAAACTCGTATCTTGTAAATGACTGAAAGACTATTTCGCCATTGCATATAGTAAACAAGAAAATTAATTTTAATTTGACAAATTCCCAGTGTACAAAAGTTCTTCTGAAGAGAAACAATCAAAATTACACGCGAATTATTTTTAATTTGTGCTTTTTACAGAGGATTGGGACCACAATAACTATCTTGTGCCAAACTACGAACCTAAAAAATTTTTAGAACATTTTTAGCAAGGATCCTGATAGTGATTTAATTATAATAATTAGCTACGAGGGTTGGCTGAAAAGTTTATAAGCTGAAAAGTTTTATGATGACGTCATACCTGCAATTGATGATCTTTTTAGAAACAGAATTCGTGCACAGCAACACAGATGAAAGAACTGTGTGGACTGTAAAGGTGACTATGTTGAAAAATAAACCTCATTTGATCACATTTCATGGGAGTATTTTGGTCTTCCTATGAACTTTTCAGTCAACATGAGTTAATTAGCAATTATACCTAATAGAAAGAAACAATTATTTTTTCTTAAAATTCAACTTGGTATTAAAGAATATAATTTTTATTCAAAATTACCCAATCTGTAGATATTCTTTAAACAAAGTATCATACCAGATATTTAATCACTTGCCAGACCAAGAAATCTCCAAATGTATTAAAATGTCACTTTTTATGTAATAGATTAAACGAAAATATTGTCCCAGAGAGGATGAAATATTTAATTAGACAAATTTTTATTGTTAAAAGCTTGGAGATTATTTTCAAGAAATAGATTATGGTGATTTTAAAATTCCACTAGATACCAGAGTTTAGTGGATGTATTTTCTGTTTAACATTGTGAAATTAAAAACTTGCTAAAATTATTTGATAAATGTCTTTATTACTTTAAGAAATGCATCATTTTAATATGAAAAGAGAATACAGAACTACATTGTCAAATATATTTTTCAACAATTATGTTTGTTTGAGACATTTAAAAAACCAGCAGTAAAGGCTTCGAAGTTATTTTTAAGACAGCGTGGTATTTTCTTTATATTCCGTTAAAGGCTAAAAAGGTATGTGAAAGTTAAGACAGTAAATATAATATAATGATATGATAAAACCTTTAAATATTATCAAAATCATTTGAATTTCTTTTTTTTTTTTCTTAAAGTATTTTTATTCTTCAGTGATGGGTAGTTTATCAAAGTTGAAATCATTTTCTGATTTCGTGCAGCTAGATTTTCAGTAGGAATTAACAATTGCTTTCTAGTTGTTGTGACAGTTATTATTACTAATTAGGTAATTATTGGGTATCACTTTGCTAAAACTTACCTGAATATTTGTAGATTGCTAGTAATATAGAGCACCAGATGCCTGTCTCCAGTCAAAAACTCCAGTTACTTAACTGCTAGGTATTCATATTGCTTTGGTTTAAATAAAGGGCGGCGAAGACAATTACAGTTATAACAAGTGAACAACTTTTCAATAGAACAAAAGAAATTTCTTATTTTAACACTTGGAAATTACTCGGATCTAATTGGGGAATATTTATCGACATCATCAAGGCGCGCTGATAGCACGGATTTCCTTGACTCTCTCTCTCTCTCTCTCTCTCTCTCTCTCTCTCTCTCTCTCTCTCTCTCTCTCTCTCTCAATTCGTCCCTATCATCCGTCGCTTCCGGAAAGTTATCCAAACTGCATCAAGTGCGCACACAGAGCTGATGTAAATAAGTTCTTACTGATCGGCCAACACTGCTGCGTCTATGTGTAGGGGTCCATAGAATAACGTTGCTTATGAGATCGTCCTTGCATCTCCAGCGGTTCCCCGTATGTTTTGTGCGTCTTACTTTGATGGTTTGTGAGACTGGAGGTAAGTGGTCGTATAGCTGGTGTTTTGTAGTTATATTTCCAGGATTTGTTCAAAACAACACGTAGCATTCTTGTATTGTTTCAATCTAGCTTTTTCTCCATGCCTATTATTAGCGCCCATTTGGAGTATCCATATAGAAGTTCTAACACAGCCACAACTTGGAAGAAATCTCATTTAAACGGAAATACTAGATTTCCATATGATCTACAAGCAGTCATTAACAGTCCGCGCCCTCGCTAGGCATATTCTGACATTACTTCTAATAGATGAGATATTGCTACCAAGGTATGTACACTTGTCGACTAATTTTAGAGGTCTGCAACTTAAAGTGAAGATGGCTCCTTCTCGTTTAAAAAATGAACTCTGTTTTATTTTCTCTCACGTAGTGGCCAATGCGTCCTACTGCTTGCTCCATTTGGTAGTTGTATTTCTTCCGTGTATGGAATCAAATGCCTTGGATAAATAAAGGAACAATAGTGCTGCCTCGAGTTTTTTGCGCGTACTCCTTCAATGATACGATGGATTGTCAGAATCTGGCAAGTTGTGGATCGATTTCTCCGAAAACTATTTCGAGAAATTTTCTCAACTTCAGGTTTGATAAATTAAGAAAAAGATCATTATAAACCTTATCAGCTTGAGCACAAAGAGTTATGCCTCTGTAATTCTTAGTGATTCCAAGGTCACCTTCCTTGGAGAATAGGAAGACAATCTTTTTTCCATTTCTGTATTGCATTTTGTTTATAATCGAAGAAGTATATCAGCAATTTTCATTGTCTTCCATACTTCAGGAGGTATTTCGTCGTGGCCATCAACTTTTCTGCTTTTAATTTTTGTCAGTACTGCATAAAAAATTTTCTTCCGTAAACTGTCCTAGTTTGATGTTCAGTTAGTCAATAATAACTTTTTGATGGGTCTATCAGTGACTTCAGGAGGTTTTCTGAGCAGATTCTTGAAATATTCGTGCCACTTCTGAAGTATTTCTTATTGACTGGCAGGTTTTATTTTTGCTTTCGATGTGCTCTTCCTTCCGATCCCTTTCTCCACTAATCATGATTGTCTATCTTCTTCCCAGTTTCTGATTTCATTGATTTGACCTTGAATGTATTCTAGTTGTTCTTTTGGTATGAGTTGGTTAGTTCTCTCAGGGCTTTCTGTTAATTGGCATTTAGGGGATTTCATTTTGGGATGCTTTTTTCATGTTTTCTCGTTTTTCTCTAATTGCTATTGCTTCCCATAGAACTCTACATTTGGTTCTTGGTTTGGTTGGAATGCAATCTGCTGTTTTCATTGTCATCATTCGGTGTATATGTTTCAGATGTCTCCTGAATAAAATCAAACTTGTTTTTTACAGTTACCGTATATTGATTTCTAATATCACTATTGGTAAGTGAGGACCAGTCATAAAGTCTTGAAGCTTTAACTGTTAACGTGTTATTTCTACGTAAACTCAAGCGTATCTTTGGCGAGATTAGTCTGTGACCGGATGATACTCTTTCAAAAAAAAAGTATGCCTCACAGTTCAAATCTCAATTTTACCACTTCTTGTTTATGGACGTATAATCTACCTGTGCTTTAGAGTTATTTGATTTGGTGTTGGTTAATTGTTTTCCATCCCTTTTTTCAGAATTTAGTGTTTAGGGATGCAAGAGAGTTTTCAAGTAAAAATCTGCTAGATATTCTCCATTTCTGTTTAGCACGTTGTATAAGCACAATCTATTATTTCTGTCTTTGCCTATAGGTGTCTCCACCAATGATTAAAACGTAGCATTTTGGAATGTGTCAGACAAAAGAAAGAGGTAATGATGTCCGTTTCATCACTAGCAATGGTGGGACTGTAGTAAGTGATGATTGTTGTGCCGGGGTTGCCATTAAATGAAGCACACATCATTCTTGGTTGTATTTTCTCTGACCTATTAAATGATTTTAAGGCACAAGGACTGAGAAGTATTTCTACTCTTACTATGATGGCATTGACGGAGTTTTTCCATGTATATGCCGAGATAAATGCCCGTCTATAACCAGGATCGTGTTATTTTATTTTTAGTTTGCTATGGTGGTATATATGATCTTATATGCATATGATTTCTAGGTTATTTTTGGCTGCAGATACAGTAAGCTCAGGTAAATAATTTGTTGTGTTTAAAATCGTAACATTGAATGGCGCTATATAAAGAACGCTTTTGCCTTTAAGTAATTTTGGTTTGGTTTGGGTTGGGTTGGATTTTATGGCATATCAAGGTTATTTAATGCTATATCCAGTTTATACACACACACATATGTATGTATGTATGTATGTATGTATGGTTTATAAATCATTTTGTTGGTAACATTTTAAAATGAGCTTTAGCTCATTTTTTTTTTTTTTTTTTGCACACATCTAAATGGTTTCAAGTATTTCTATCAAATACGAATTCAATATTCAATATTAATCATTTGTTTGCATACAGTGAAGTTGTTACAAGTATTGCTATTTAACACTGGTAATTCTTTTCAACATTACTCGTTCGTTTACACACAGTTAAATGATCAAAACAGTTCTCTTTCTAACAATTTAGTATAGTCATTTGTTTGCACACAGTTTAAATGTAAAAATTCTATTTGACCTATAGATACGACCCAATCAGGTACTACCTCTCCGGACCAGAGTGGACCTCGGAACAATGGCAATGAAGGGTATTCCACACACACCCCAAATCTCCAAGGTTGGACTATCACCATCGGATGGTTTTGTTTCATATCCAAGGCACACTGTGGGGGAATCTTATCTCTCTGCAGAGATAATGTCGATGTATTCTACAGCCCCGGCTGAAAGGGCTTTTAAGTAATTTTGCTTTCGGTTTGAGCTCTATAGCTGATTTTTTAATAGTGCAGCCAGAACACCAATCTCAGCCGAACGCTCCCCTTTTTAAATCGAGCGAAGGACGATGCAGTTTGAATATACGTTTGAATTACTGTCATAGTAATATTTCGTTAACTTTTTTTTATTTCCTCATCAATAGACGCGACCTTAATATATGAGTAGCAGTAGTTTACTGACTGAACTATTTGATCCTGTCTGTTGACCTGTGAGGTTCTTCCGCCCAGCATCTGGTAAAGCTCACCGTTGACCCAACTTTGAATTCATTCAGCTAACTTCATATCCGCTATACTGCTTCCCATGGTTTCAGTTCATTTACGCTTGTATTTTTTGCGTCGGGTGGAGGTATAACGGATTTTTTCTCCAGCTTTCAGGACCAAATTCCAGACTTTAATTTTTATACTTTTTAGTGAATGTCATAACACGAATTCTAAATTGTAATGTCATAACACGAAGTTTAAATTGTAAGTTTGACCATTCTTTTTATTATATATAATATTCCTAAAAATAGATTAAATGTTAGAAAAAAGTTTTTATGGCAAGTGACGTTTGGGCCATTTTATAGAAACGATACTAGAAATAATTATCAATTTTATTTTCACTACCGCCAAAATTTTCATTGTCACAATCGTGATTATAATGAATGAAACTTTTGACAAATTCATTTTATAAATCCACTCGCTTATATCATGAGTGACATTTACAGTTAGTATTAAAGTATATTACAAAGCAATTCTATGGTAAAGTAAATGAAATTCTATAGCAAAACCATTTTCAATACATTTTTATTGTAAAACTTCGAGAATATAGTGTGACGTGGTATGAAAAAGAAGGGAGAAGTAAGATCAATTTCCCCTACCCTTCTGCATTTGAACTAACAGGCCCCAAAGATTGACCGTTAAAAGAGGGATATGAATGAAGGTCAATTCCTCGTGGCCAGCCTGTTGAACGAAGTAACGAATCCAGGTCAGAATGAAAAGCTAAGGGCTCCTGCACTCCACGACCTGTGACCGGGTGGACAGAGAAGAGAATGTAGGTCATTGAGTAGCATGACCAGATGAAATAGAGATGAGGAAGAAAGGAGCCAAATGATTGACCGAAGCCTTAGCGCCGGAAGTAGTATCCTTTTCATCAGAGGAAATAGGGATAAGGCTTTTCAGTTTAGGGACAGAAATCAACGGATAAAAACGTCGGTTCGCAGCCCGCTTCAAAGAAAGAGCGGAACAGAATCTTTGGACAGAAGATAACAGGTGCCTTCCCGCCAGATTCTAAAGAAATGCCGCCCTCACCCCGTAAAAGAGAGGAATCTAGGAAATGAACTCTTCAAAAAGATAAGTACATCTTAAAACTGTTTTTTCCTCCTAACCTTCCCAAATATTGGAACTTATTTGTATTAAGAAAAGGAAAGAAATAGACTGAAAAGATTCGTTTCATAAACTGTAAACGAATGAGTGAATTTAGCTACTTTCTCAAATGTAAAAAGAAAGAAAGAAAGAAGAAAGAAGAAAAGTACTGTCGAGAGAGACATTTGTGTTTAAGTCTGTCTGCTGGTATAATATAGCCGGCACCTTAAATATTTGTTTGGTCCTCACCTATCAAAATGATGTTGTAGTTTAAATGTTCCCTTATGTTGAAATATATTCGTTATGTAAACATGTCGAGTTGCCTTCTTTCGCACATATTTTTTCAGCTTCAATTTATTCTCGCTAAATATCTTATTCGCCTTAAAAAAACATTACACGGGAAATTGGAAATGCCAACTACAGTGAATAATATTTTATCTTAACCTAGAAGTCCATGTTTTCCGTTATCCGAGGGGGTAGGAAAACGAATGACTTGATGGTATATGTAAAGTGAAATTGGAATCTCCCTTGCGTTGAGCTGAGTCTAGCCCCAAATCAACCCCCATATTATATGCCCGAAAAAGAAATCTTAACTGGGACTTATTTTACGAGGAGTCAAGTGCCACACTGCCCCGACGTCACACGTGCGTTAAATAAACTCTCGTCTTGAGAATAATTTTAATGCACCGTTACAATAGCCATTTACAATTCAATGATCATTTGGGGTGAGTCGAACTAAACGACATTTTATAAATCATCGAAATTGTCGATATAATGGGAAAATATTTCTAAATAGATGAATAGACTGATATTACAACGCCAACCGGATGATAACACACACACACACACACACACACGTACATATGATTCATGTGATTATATAACACACAAACATATATATACACACACGCATATATAATTCATATGATTACATAATACAGACATATAACACACATACACACACATATATGTATACATACATATATATATACATATATATATGAGATGGAAAGCATATGTTTTTCTTAAAACGATTGACTGCACTGAAAAGGAGGGACGGGAGAAATACGGGTTTAAAACTAGAAAACACCCCCCCCCATATTAGAGAGATGGATAAGTTTGAGGCTGAAATGATAGGAATGGTTAAGGAGATAAAGTTTAGGAAAATGCGCAATAATATCCAGCAGAAAATGTATGAGGATGTGAAGAGAATTAAGGAGTCCGACGGCATATTTGTAAAGTCTGATAAGTCAGGCAATCTGTACGAAATGGAAAAGGGAAAATATAAGCAAATGATGTTTAAGGAGATGGTTAAACAGTACAGGAAAGCACCACCAGATCTCGAAAAGGAATTGGATAGCGAGGCAAAAATGTTGGTGCATAGGCTAGGTATTGTAGATAGAGTGGAAAAATACAATACCAAAAATTGTTTTATTACTATTAAGGATCACAAAAGTGATTTCAAGACTAATCCTGGATGCAGGTTTATAAACCCGGCCAAAACACAAATAGATAGGGTTAACAAGATAATCGTGCAAGACATATGTGCTTCGCTTAGGATAGCATTAAATATTAACCAGTGGCGAAGCACAAAAGATTGTATTAAGTGGTTTGAGGAATACGATAAGGATGATAGGTGTTCCTTTATCAAATATGATATTAGGGAATTTTACCCATCGATAACCGAAAGGGTATTAGATAGAGCTTTAGATTTGGCTAAGGAATATATGGTGATACCCTTAGAAAAGGTAGATATAATTAAGCATTGTCGTAAAACATTGCTATACAATGAGGATAGTATATGGATAAAGAAAGGAGAAAGTGGGAACTTCGACACGCCAATAGGGGCCTATGATGGGGCCGAGATTTGTGTGCTCGTGGGGTGTGTATTATTGTATAACATTAATAAGATTGTGAACCCTGTTAGCCACGGGCTTTATCAGATTGATGGCTTGGTTATCGTGGATAAAAGCATACCGAAGAAATGTGATGGTATTAGAAAAAGATTGCATAGGTTGTTTGGCGATTTGGGATTTAAGTTAGATATACAAACAGACCTAAAAATTGCCGATTATCTTGATGTTACTTTAAACCTATACAATGGAACGGTATCCCCATTTAGAAAAAGGAACCAGGACCTGTGTTATGTGGACAGGGGATCCAACCACCCAAACCAGGTATTTCAAGATATCCCTAAGGGAATAGAGCATAGGTTATCAAATAACTCCTCTAATAAGGAAATCTTTGAACGGAGCAAGCAGGAGTATGAGGAGGCATTGAAGAATGGCGGATATGGCATCAAATTGGAATATCGGGATAGAGAGAGAAGTAATACGCAAAAAAGAAGAAATAGACCTAGAAAAATCCTATGGCTTCCCTAAAAGAAAAGAATTCTTTCCCAAAGTTATTGACTACCTCCATGTTATAAGGGGTGGTTTATAACATGGAGGTAGTCAATAACTTAGGGAAAGAATTCTTTTAGTTGCTAAAAATAAATTTCCCCAGTGAGAACCCGCTACATAAAATATTTAATAAAAATTGTGTTAAATTAAGCTATAGTTGCATGCCCAACATCAATGGCATAATAAACAAGAGTAATATAGCTAAACTTAACAAAGAGAAAAATAAGGTGATTGCTAAATGTAATTGTAGGGACAAGGTTAAGTGCCCACTGGAAGGCAAATGTAAACAGGAATGTGTGGTGTATAAAGTGGAAGTGTATAGTGATCCGGGTAATGATAGAAATAAAAAGGTATATTTTGGGTCGACGCAAGGGGTATTTAAGACTAGGTACTATAACGATAGAACGAGTTTCTCCCACGAGAAATATAGGCATAGTACCACGTTATCTAGTTATGTGTGGGAGGTCAAAGATAAAAAGGAATAGATCTAATACTGAAGCGGGAAGTGATAAAGAAATGCCGTAAATATAGGGCTGGCGACAAGGACTGTTTGCTTTGCAATGAGAAGTTAGCAATAGCTTCTTGTAAAAGTAGGAATATGTTAAAACGGTCGGAGGTTTTAAACAGTTGTAAACACAAAAGGGGGTGTCTACTCTATAATTAGAGATAGGTTCTACGTATTTACACCTGAGGGTTTATTTTCTTTTTTACTAATGAACTAGATATTAAAAGTAGTGTTTTTTGTTCATTTTTTTTCATTTGTTATGTAAATTTTAAGCTGAGTAGGTTTTTTGGTGAATATAAAAATGGTGTTTTCTCCTTTGTCGTTGTAATTTACTAAGCATTTTACTTAGATGTGGCACAAGGCCATATGAAAGGGGTACCCAATGAGACTCGAACTCACTCGTGTAGGTTTGCTAGTCGAGCTTGCTAATCATTACACCACCAGAGGCGCCTGTTTTCTCCTTTGTCGTTGGTCGGTGCTAAACTCCCTGATGATCCGTTGAGGTGAAACTTTAGTAAGAGAATTCCGACTCGCGATTTAAGTTAATTTATATATATATATATATATATATATATATATGTAACTCTAATTAATTCCATTCCCAAACTAGGGTTTCGAGTTTCATGTTATTTATTTTCTCACCTTTCAAAATGGATAGTCCAACTCCTTGTGGAATGATCACTTTGAGGATATCTCCGAATTCTTGACGGACAAAATGTTGCAGCATTGGAGATTCAGCAAATCCGCCTACCAAGAACAGGTACTTCAAATCTAAAAAATGAAAAAATTCAATATCATTACATCAGTTGCATTTACAAACTATCTTAATTGAACAGACAATAGAAATTGCTTGTTTATTTGTTTGATTTATTGTTGTATAGTATACTACGCGTATACAAATATATGCGGAAACATCATTAGCCAGTAATGACAACTTCATTAACGAACGAATACATTTCTTTATAAAAAATATAAATCTCTCACACTTTATTTTCGAAAAGGTGATGTTTGTTGTGTGTGAAAAATAAGTGGAGACAAGGACGGACTGCTATATTGACCCAAGTTCTTCCTCGCCCATAGCAGCACTTCTTTCGCATCTTGGCTTGGGTTGCTCAACTAGGGTTCACTAAGGGCCCAAAACCCTCTGTCTGGAGCTGGTTCTGACTTCGGCATCCTGTCTCAAACTGACTCGAACCGCCCAGGCACCTGGTTATATTATTTTCTAACGTCCACCTGCTTCCGCTGTTCTTCCGCTTATTTACACAGGCGCATCTCTTGATTGATGGCGCGGTCGAGGGTCAATATATAACATTATTTTGTCTTTCTTAAATTTGCCGTTTTAGCCAATTTTTCATCATTTTACAGGACAAAAAATCTACAAAAAGAAGATGACTAAACCACTGATCTATTCCCACATACAAAACGAGAAGACCTCGTGGTGTAATAGCTACATTGCTGGACCGGGGCCTTGTAGTAAGCGGGTTCGAAATCCAATTGTGATAAACATTCATTTTTCGGACTAATAGTTTTGGGTGAGATATAAACACCCTTGTCCTCCCAGGTATGCGTTAAATGGTATTGTTATATAGTCATCTACAGCGACACAACGATAAAGACGCAGGAAGGACTTCTTTAGAAAAATATTCACCTCTCACTTTATTGCAAGGGTTTGAAAGGGTTGTTTAAGGGTTTGCATGCGAGAGGATGCTGGAGACCGAACGTAAACTTCATATTTTGACCCCACTGTTATGACCGTCATGTTGTGTCTTTCTTGTTCTCTTAGATGCTCAACCAGAGGTCTTGGGGTCCACTCCATCGGGGCTTTTCCGAGGGCCCCCTCGGTCGGGTGTGGCCTTCCCTACCACATCTGGTCTCTACTGTCTGGAAGTCTGCTGGCAACTGCATCGGGGGTTTCCGAGGTCCCCCTCGGTTGGGTGTGGCCTTCCCTACCACATCTCGTCTCTAACCCTCTGGGAGTCTGCTGGCAACTGCTTCGGGGGTTTTCCGAGTGCCCCCTCGTTCGGGTGTGGCCTTCCCTACCACATCTCGTCTCTAACCCTCTGGGAGTCTGCTGGCAACTGCTCTGGGACCCAAACTCAACTGAGTTAAATAATAACTCAACGCCCACACGATCGCCTACTGGATCTTTGAAATCGAATGTTTAATCGTCATCAAGCGGAAATAACTGTCATGCAGTTCAGAGGTTACTCTCTTCCGGTGCATGACTGTAATGGCACAATGGGACCTTCACCTTTTCCCATATCATAAGCCTTAATCCGCCCACGCGATCTCTTTCGATTACTGGCCGTTGGAATGTGTCACTTCCTTCCGGTGTATTACCTTGGAATAGTATTTTTGGGCCGGGTCGAAGGTCAAAATATAACAGTATCACTTATTCTTCTACAAGGATGAATTTGGTATTATATATCCTACGAAGATTTGATATATCATTAAACAAAGAAACCAAAGCAACTTGATATAAAAAACAACCCGCTTTTTTTAAGTTATGGCATGCTATGGAAGAAATTGTGCAAGCCTTTCCATAGTTTTATATATGATGATGATGATGATGATGATGATTGCTTCATCTTCACAGATAATTGCCGTCTATTGATTCTCCTAGGAAGTTTTCGTGGCGTAACGGCTAAAGTCGAAGTAAGCGAGTTCGAATTTCAGTCACACGTTCACATTCGGACCCTTGGGAAAGGTATGAACCCCCTTTTTCCCGAACTATGGGTTAAATAGTATCACTGCTGTTCATTTACAAGAACAGTTTTTTAAATAACCCACGGAGGTTAATATGCCGTTAAACAAAGAAATCAAACCAAACCATCACACAAATACAAATATATATATATATATATATATATATATACGGTATCGTCCATAAATAAGTACACCCCGAACAACTGTTTATGAAAAACTAATTTTCTCAAAACCAAATATGGCAGGATTATTTTATTTCTAATCGAAAATTATACAATAAAAATTGATATTATAAGGTATTATTATTACCAACCTCCACAGCAACAAAAAATTCTAACCAAAGATAAAATTGCACAACCTCTGTAATTATCACAATTGCTCTAGAAGGCAAATCCAATAAATTTGACTGAAGACTCCACTCAGCTGTCAGCTTCCATGAGAGACAGAGACAGAGAGAGAGAGAGTGGGAGTCCTACCATCGTTTTATTGACTTATAATAATCGCAGGTAATTCTGCTTTCTTAAAACACAAGAAACAAATTATAGCAGAAACCAAAAATAAATTTGCATTAATCTATCAGTTGTATATATTTTTGGACCGCTACTTATTCATATTTTTGGTTACATATTTTCAGTTCAATGGAATTTGGTTATAATATTTAATGATATCGACCGTTTAATTATTCGTTTTCACTAGAAATAATATTATTATGTTATATGAGTATACTGCTGCAAAACAATCAACAAAGTGGCCAACAAAGTCTTCATTAGGCGCGATTTCGGCGCGAAATCATCATTACCACTTAGCCAAAATGGCCCAGCAGTATTTTACAATATCACTTGACTGTTGGCTTTCTATCACATCATGGGAATACCAGATAAAGATGCAGCCTCTTCGTATAGCCCTTTATTGTATTCATATCTTTCAAGCTACCCATAATTCAATGATGAATTGTTGGACTTAACTGACAAAGCAACATGTCATCACACTAAATATATACAAAAATAGAATTTCTATGAAATTCTCGTGCAAAGTCATTGCACGAGATTTCAATAATACATCGTTATCTTGAATTAAATGACTAGATAATAATTTCGCAGGAAAATCGAGACAAGGTTCAACGTTATTCAAGTTTAAAGAACTAATTTTTAAATTGGTAAATCGTACCGATAATCAAATGTTCCACTAGATTTTTTTTTAATTTTGCTATCTTTGGTTTAAGGGGAAATTAATTTTCTTTTTCTTTAAAAAATTGTTATGGGTATATATATCTGTGAACGATAGATAGATATGATTAGACTGACATAGATAGATCAGAAAATATCAAGTCCTATGAGAACATAAACATCATAAGAATAAAACTCTACTAAGTTTGCTGATACGAGCAACTTAATGATGGATAGTGTCTTTCCAGTTTATTAGTCTTAAAACTTCAAAAATGTCCATCCTTTTTTCTTTAGGCTTTTTAATTGACTGATTGAGCGTTCGCTTTCAAAAAACGAAGCAAAGAAAATTGATGAGGAAACATGTAAAGAAAACAAACGGAAAAACAAGATCCCAGTTTGACAGAATCAAATCTGCCAGATTCAACGCACTCGCATGTCGCAGAAGAATAAGGGATTGTGTTTATCCCATGCGTGTCAAACCAGATATAATTAGAGAAAAACATAGAAAGTAGTAGACACGCACGCACGCTCACAGTAAGAAACGTTTGGCAATAAGTCACGTGAAACTGACACAAAACAGATTCTTTAACTTGATGCCCGAGAGTTTTAAGTGTGAAAATTACATCTTTCCTATGGCAACCCAGATATATTCGACAAATTTTATCAGGTTTATGGGGCTTAGAATATGCTGTCTGTAAGACGCCCCCAAAAAAGACGTTTCCTGAGTATGACACTAAACTGTATCTGATGGCGAGGCTCCAGTACTGGGCAAGGAGAAGAATCCCTTCATTGCCATTACTCCCAGGTCTACTCTGACCCGGAGTTGTAGTACTTGTCAGGATATCATCCAAGGATCAAATAAATTGGTTTGAAAATATCCATATTAGATAGGAATACTTGAGGCCATGTTGTTACATAATAGATAGGATAGATCTGTTTTTGACCAGTAGTGAAGTCAAGAGTAGAAAAACACTGCAAAATGATTGATGGTCGTTTAACAAAAGGTCAAACTGAGATCACGGCTCTGGTTGCATGATTTTAGTCAGGTGACGAAAATGGTTCGAGAGTTAAAATAAATTAGTCACTTGGTGAAAAACATCCGACTTAAGTGGTCAAACGCTCCATCTCCGCTCTTATTATGGGCTGTCCGTTCAGGCCGAGCGAGTAAAATGTAAAGAAAAGAGTCATCCAGAAATAATAAGGTAAAATGTGCATATGAAATGGCAATCATGTTGTCTTTGCTCATCAACGAATGAGAACAAAAATGGCATCATAAAAGAGACAGAAGAGTGACCGAGGCGACGTGGCGAGATGACCGGAGAAGAGATGAAATGAAGAATGAACTGAAATGAGGTGAGGTGATAAGAGCCGACCAATCAGAGTGTAAGGCCCATAACCACATTCATATCCATACATATATACATATTCACATCCATACACATATACATATTGAATATATAGATCAGCCGACCAAAGGGTTATATCACAATGCAACTGTTAATTATTTGTATTAAGAATAATTACTTGAAGCTATAATTGTTTAGTAAGGATTATTATCATTAGTTACTTGAAACAATATAACTGTGTGCAAACAAATTATTATTATTAAATAGAAATAATCACTTGAAACCATATAGATATTAATATAAGACGGGGATACTTAAAACCATACAACAAATTATTTGCAATATTGGCATACTTGAAATCATATAACTGTGTATAAAAACTATGCTTTATACCAGGAATTATTTGAGACATTAAACAGATTGTATTTTGACTTGTTAGAGATATAAACTGAAAAGTGTATGCTATAAAAGTGTAACTATGTTCATTTTGTAGTTCAGTACTTTCAAAAAGATTCATTAAGAGGGTCACTTTCTGTCACTTTTAGTCTGTAAACTAATCCAGCATACTCCAAAATATCATGAGTGTGGAAGCTCACTTTAATGAGAAATTTTGATTGTCATAGTTTCATTTCAGTATAAGTAAAATTTTAATGGACTCTAGCTAAATCTCTGTAAATTACCCACTATATATATATATATATATATATATATATATATATATATATATATATATATATATATATATATATATCATAGCTCTCGTCGCACCCGACTTATGAGAACCCAACACTTTAGTTACAGATGTGAACTACTAGAGTACTTAGTTGATTTGTGTTATAGTAGTGAAGGCTTGTATAGGACTAGCCACACCTCCTGGGTAAGATGATAACAGAAGACTCATGCACCAAATATTTATAAATATGTATTTATATTTATGTGTGCGTGTACGTGTGCGTGCGCGCGCGCACGCGCGCATGCGCAATACTCTAAAATAAATATGATAAAGTAAAGAAATCAAGTATACTACTTTATAACACAGTTTTGTCAGAAATAAGTATACTTTTCTAGATTTAACGTTAAATGGAAACAGTGTCTAATTTAAAGTAAACACAATCTCAGTCAAAATTATGGACTGAGATGATCTATTAGATTCTTTATTTAGCAGTGAATAAATTAATTGCAGATAAGACGCAAAACATTTGTATTTAATAGCGGAACATTTTGGCTTTATAAAATATTCATTAAGCAATCTAGATTAAATTAATTGAAATAATTTCGTTTGCCTTTTCTATATGTAAATTCTATATCATTCAGCCGATTTCTTAGAATTTTCTCACAAATTTTGACTCTTATTTTGACCCATTTGCTTTTCATTTATTTTGTTGAATATTTTCGAAGACATATTACTTTTGTGTTTTCTTTACTGACAGTTTGATGTCTTTCATGGTCTGCCAGTAACTTTTCCTTTTTTAACATTTTTTCAAATAGAAAAAAATTTGAAAAAATGTTAGTTACAGATGACTAGGAACAACCAACGTCTTTCATCACTCTTCACTGTGGATTGCTTCCTGAATGAGTTTTACGATGCTTTTCAGTTTTTTAATTAATTTAATTTAAGGAACCATGTTTTTTGTTTTTTCAATTAGATATGTCCAATCACTTGTTGATGTCTTTTAACTGTAGACCGATTTGTATTTCTAGGTTTTTTCTGGTATTTGTCTTGGAAATTCAAATTGTAAAATCATTACACAATTTTCTTCAAAACTGGTTTATTCCAAAATATTTTTCTCTGTATAGCGAGAAAAAAAGGTATCAGAAAGTTTGAAAAATCTAATTTGGTTTGTTTAAGGTATATTTTATGAAACCATGATGTTGTCATCATGGTTTCATAAAATTATTAAACAAAAATGTTTTGCGTCTTATCTATTAAACAGAAAACTTAAATGATCATTTTCTGTGTTAATTCCATAATTTTTGACAGCAGTTGTAAGTACACCAATTTGTTGAAGTGTAGAAAATTTTATTCCAACACTCACTTATTTAACGTCGTTTAATTATAATTTATTACTAAAAGTATTTTACTACACATAAGTGCATTAATTCGCAGCTTAAATTATCGTCATAAGGACAATTTCAAAGGTTTTTTCTTTTCCAATTTTTAAAGTTTAATAACAATCGATATTCTTGATTATATTGCCATGACAACCTTGTGACGTTCCTTCATATTTTTCAAATAATTTTAAAACGCATGTAGGATGCAAGAAAGAAATTTTTTAAAAATTGAAGAAAGAAACAAAGTGGTCTCTGACAGATATTTTACTCGTATATTTATTCTTTGTGTATAAAAATATTCAGTCATGATTTTCCCTTTCAAATAAGGTAAAAGGTCTACCTTTTCAGACGAAAGTAATAACACAAGAAAAATAAACAGTGTGCGTCGTTACAATGCAACAATTCACTCTTAATCAAATCTAAATTTTTCATTATTTCATATATGACTCGAAAGGAAGAGAAAGAAAAAATTAATGTTTACGCTTTGATCAATGAAAAAAATGAGTAAAATACCAACAGCAAAAACAACAGATAAAAAATCTAACAAAAATAAAGGTGGTTAACTTTTACCACCCCCAATACCAAGGACAAATAACCATTGTTTTTACATAGGGTAATTTAATCTCTGAGTAAAATATTTCTTATAGTTTAATTTATTTGTTTAATTTATTCAATTAAATCTATTGTTTTGTATATATAACGTGATATTGTACATTATTTCGATATTTCAGTTAACTATACAAACTGTAGAGTCTCCATGGGTTTGGCTATCTTTTAGATCTTGCAAAATTTGGCGTTAAATTACCTAAAAAGATTAATATACCATAAAACCCCAAAAGCCCACCAACCAACTACCTACATTGCCAAACTTCTACTGAACTTTTTTCTAGTTTTAACGTGAAGAGTAAATAAATATAACACATGTAAAGTAAAGGGCTTTAGGTTCATCATTATATTAGCTGTTTGTAAAGTCATTCAGTGCATATTTGTTGACCCTAAGAAGTTGAAAATGTAAAGATGTTCTCTGATGACGAGGAACTGGTCCAGAAATGTCACACACACACACACACACACACACACACACACACACATATATATATATATATATATATATATATATATATATATATATTGTTTTGTATACTAATTTTTTTGACAATCTGGTTGGGCTAAGCTTAGTAAAAACACTTTTTTTTTCTTATGTTCGTTCAGGGCTAACTGAATCACAAGACTTTTTGTTCGTTTTATTTTTCTGTGTACCACAATTTTTTTTTCTTCCTCAGGTGTAAATTTTTTCTTCTCTTTTCATTTCTATAGACCGAAATTCTTCTTTCATCCTTCGTCAACCTCCTCACAACCGTTTACACGACCAAACAGATTTATGAGACAAGGTTGCTTAGTGAGCAAAATGAGTTCCCATTAAATCCGATTTTATCTCCCATACCGATTAAATCTGTGTTTTCCTTCTCACATACATATGCACACGCTCATATATATATATATATACACAGGCATAAAGAAATGCACGCAAGCGCATCCGTCTTTTGCCCCCTTCCTACACAAACACACTTAGAAAAAAACACGAAACAAATCCGATAGACACCAGCTGCAAAACTTTATTTGGATATTTCTGTATTCATTTTGTTTGTTAGTTTGTTTGTTTGTCAAGGAATATTGCATATAGAAGAAAAAATATTGTTCAGTCCTATTCACTTGTCCGTAATGTCCCTTTAGTTTGGATATGTTAACAAACATATAAAAAAAACTTTCATTCAATTTTCTTTTACTCTTTGCTCTCTTTCTTTTTGTTTTCTTTGTTGGGTTTTTGTTTTTTTTTGTTTTGTTTTTTTGCTTTTTTTTTCTTGCACCCTATCTTTCTTTCAGAACTCTTTCTTTCTTTGCCCAGTCGGCTAGGGCTGTAGAATACACCAACTGCGCCTCTGCAGAAGGATAAACATCCCTTAACAAGTGTCCCGGATATGACACTGATGGTGAGGTTCCAGTAATACAGGAATTGAGGAATGCAGAGTACCCCTTCATTGTCATCGCTCTCAGATCCACTCAGGCCCGGATAGGTAGCACTTGATAGAGTCCTATCTATGGGTCAAATAGAACTAAATTGTGTACTTATATAAAACTGAATTACTTGGAATAGAATAGTTTTGACATTTAACTGTGAATGGACAAAAACTACACTTATGCAAAACGGAATTGTTTGAATTAGAATTGTTTGACTAAACTGAATTGCTGGAAATAGAAATGTTTTTGACAATTCAACTGTGTATTCATGTTGAAATGAATTGTTTGAAATGGAACTGATTATTTGTATTAAAATGGATTTGGCGTTAAATAACCTACAAAAACCTACATAAGCCATAAACCCAAATAAATAAACGGACAAAAATCTTTCTTTCTTTCTTTCATTCTTTCTTTCTTTCACGATTAGGTTCCTTTTCTTCTTTTCCTCTTTGCTTTGTTTCTTTCTTTCTTTACCCTTTGCTATTATTTTTCTCAGTCTCTTCTTTTTTCTTTCTTTTTTTTTCTTTCTTTTGCTTATCGCGTCCATTCTTTCTTTCACAATTTCTATCTTTCGTTCTTTGTTTTCTAACTTTTTCTTTTTCTTCTTTTTTCTTTCACTCTTGGCTTTCTTTCTTTCTTTCTTTTTTTAATACATCTGTTTTTCTTAATATATCACTCCATTATTACAGAACCTTAAAAGAATTACAATGGTGCAGCTCCGTATCAAAAGAGATGTTTCACGAGTGCTTCGAACCATAAAACTGCTCTAGTCTGTTGAATGTAAAGGTGACTATTTTTAAAAGAATTAAAATTTCATTTATATATATATATATATATATATATATGTGTGTGTGTGTGTGTGTGTGTGTGTGTGTGTGTGTGTGTGTGTGTGTGTGTGTGTGTTTCCGAATATTGTTTATTATTTATGTATACTAATTAAACCGTATAATTTCAACGGAATCAGGTATTTCTTTTTGATTCTACAAAACAATCATCTTTGACACGTGATCGTACTAACTGCATGATTATTTCATTCATACAACCTCACTTCACTAACATCACCATCACCTCAATTTACCTCTTTTCCTGGGGATTTAAAGAACAAGATTATAATCATAAATACTTCTAATGTATCTTTTTTTACTTTTTATTTTATTTTATTTGCACACAGTTATATCAAGTAGTCCTATCTAATGCAGATAATTTGTACACAATTATCTAGCTTAAATTAACTATTCCTATTCAATAATAATCCTTTGTTTACTCAAATTAATATGTCTTTAAGTATTCCTAACACCAATAATTTGCAAGCAAGTTTAGAAATAATAATAATAGAAACCCTTAGTATACAATTAATAGCTTCAATTATTTATTCTTATTCGGCTGATAGAAGGAATCCAAATAAGAACTAACGCGACGGATCAAAGTGAACTGGGAAGTAATGACAATGAGAGGATATTCTGCACTCCTCAGAATCCCAAAACTGGAGCCTCTCCACTGGGTCCAAGTTAATGTCATTGTCAGGACATCCCTTGTAAGGTTGGTGTTCTGACCCCTGCCGACTGAGATAAAAATAAACTGGTATAAATACGAAAATTGACGACTTTTTCTTAATGATGTTATGTCTAACATAAAAGTTTTTTAAAGGAGTGACTCCACATTTCCTAATTCTATAGAACTGGAACCTCATATCGTTTAATGCCATACTCTAAACATTTATATCATTGGTAGTCTTGAATTTTGACATTCAAAAATTATTCGAACAACTGAATTTATTTTTGCTGTTATTGTTTTCCAAACTATTTTGGCCGGTATATTCTCCGGACTTCTAATGATTTAGAGAAGAATCAGATACTTTTAAAGCCACTAATCTATAATAATATACTTTTATTTCCATCTTTACTGAAATAATAACGTCCTGTCAGCTGGATTTAGAATACGCTGACTGTATCCTCTACCTGGAGGTAGAGGCCCCTGAAAGGGGTGTTTTGAATATGACACTAAACTGCATCCAATAAACAGCATCAAAACGTACAAAATATCACATGAAGTCATAAACCTTATCGAGAAAACCATGAAAACATGGAGAGTGGAATTGACAGCAGGAAGAAGAAGCTTCGCTGAAACAAAGATCCAAAGAAGTATTTTCTAAGGAGATGCACAGTCACCATTACTGTTCATAATTGCCATGATGCCACTTAACCACATACTCAGAAAATGCACAGCCGGATACAAACTTAGTAGATCACAGGAAAAAATCAATCATTTAATGTACATGGATGACATTAAACTATTTGCAAAAAAATGAAAAAGAACTGGAAACTCTAATACACGCAGTCAGTCTAATAAATACAGTCAAGACATAGGAATGGAATTTGGCATAGAAAAATGTGCCATGCTTGTAATGAAAAGTGGCAAATGACATCTAACTAACGGAATGGAACTACCAAATCAAGACAAAATTAGAACGCTCGCAGAAAACGAAACCTACAAATATTTGGGCATCTTGGCGGCTGACACCATCAAACAAGTTTAGATGAAAGACAAAATTCAAAAAGAATATCTCAGGAGAACTAGAAAACTACTCGAGGCAAAACTCTCTTGCCTAAACCTTATCAAAGGAATAAATACCTGGGCTGTACCTCGCGTTAGATATTCCGGACCCTTTCTAAAGTGGACCAGAGATAAATGGACCAAAGAACAAGAAAACTAATGACAATGCACAAGGCATTACATCCTAGAGACGACGTTGACAGACTATATGTTTCAAGAAAAGAGGGAGGAAGAGGACTCGCCTGCATTGAAGAGAGTGTTGACGCATCGATTCAACGACTCGAAGATTATATACAAAAATACGATGGAGGACTCATTACAGCCATCAGAAACAATACTGATAACACGATGGACACCAGAATGACAATAACTAGGAAACAAAAATGGGAAGGAAAACAAATCTATGGGTGTTTTAAACGACTAATAAACAACATCTCACACGTCAAAACCTGGGCATGACTAAGAAAAGGAAATTTTGAGAAACAGAATCTCTCCTAATGGCAACACAAAACAACGCCGTAAGAACCAATCAAATCAAAGTGAGAATAGATAAGACGCAACAAAATAGCAAATGTAGACTATGCGATGACAGAGATTAAACTATCAATCACATAATAAGCGAATGCAGCAAATTAGCACAGAAGGAATATAAGACTAGACACGACTGGGTCGGCAAAATGATCCACTGGGAGGTGTGCAAGAAATTTAAATTTGACCATACGAACAAATGGTATATGCACAACCCAGCATCTGTCCTAGAAAATAACACATAAACTCCTATGGGGCTTTGACATACACACGAACACCAAATCTCGGCCAGAAGGCTAGACCTAATAATAATTAACAAAAAAGGAAAACTTGCAAAATTGTCGACTTTGCTGTCTCGGCTGACCGCAGAATAAAACTGAAAAAATGTGAAAAGAAGGATAAGTACCTCTACCTTGCTAGGGAATTAAAAAAACTATGGAACATGCAGGTGACAATTATACCAATTGCAATTGGTGTGTTTGGAATAGAAACTAAATGTTTACTAAAGAGACTAGAGGACTTGGAAGTTAGTGGACGAGTGGAAACTGTCCAAGCTACTGCACTATTGAGAACGGCCAAATACTTAGAAGAGTCCTGGAGACTTGAGGAGACTTGCTGTCACTCAAACTTCAGTGAAAGACCATCAGCTAACGCTGATGTGAAAAACTCAAATGAGTAAATAATGATAATAATAATAATAATAATAAAACTACTTGAAACAAAACTATATAGCTGAAACCTTATCAAATAGATAAATACCTGGGCTGTCCCCTCGTAAGATACTCGGGACCATTCTTCAAGCGGGCCAAAGAAGAACTTAAACAAATGGACCGGAGAACGAGAAAACTAATGATCATGCATAAGGCCTTACATTTCAGAGATGACGTTAACAGACTATATATGTCAAAAAAAAGGAGGAAGAGGACTTACCAGCATTAAAGACAGCGTTGACGCATCGATAAAACGACTCGAAAACTACATAGAAAAGCGTGGAGGAAGATGGATTACAGCCACCAGAAACAACACTGACAACACGAGGATCAGAAATAACCAGAAAACAAAATTGGGAAGAAAAACAACTCTATGGACGTTTCAAGCGACTAACAAGCGACCTCTCACATGAAAAAAAACGTAAACGAAACCTTAAAAGAGAAACTGAATCTCTTCTAATAGCAGCACAAAACAGCACCATAAAAACTAATCATATCAAAGCAAGAATAGATAAAACGCAACAAAACAGCAGATGTAGATTATGTGGTGAAAGAGGCGAAACGATCAATCACATAAAAAGCGAACGCAGCAAATTAGCATAAAAAGAATATAAGACTAGACACGACTGGGTGAGCCAGGTGATCCACTGGGAATTGTGCAATCAAAAGAAGTTTGATCATGCGAACAAATGGTACATCCACAACCTAGAATCTATCCTGGAAAGTGAGACGCACAAACTGCTCTATGATTTTCAAATACAAACGGATCACCTTATCTCGGTCAGACGACTAGACCTTGAAATGATCAACAAAAAAAGTGAACTTACCAAATTGTGGACTTTGCTGTCCTGGCTGACTAAAGAGTAAAATTGAAAGAAAGCGAAAAGAAGGATAAATACCTAGACCTTGCGAGGGAATTGAAAAAAACTGTGGAACATGAAATTGATCATTATACCAATAGTAATTGATGATCTTGGTACAATCACTAAAGATTGGTACAATGACTGGACGACTTGGAAATAAGAAGACGAGTGGAGACCATTCGGTCAGAATATTGAGAAGAGTACTGGAGACTTGAGGTGACTTACTGTCACTCAAACTCCCGTGAGAAACCATCGGTAATGAGTAAAATAATAATAAAAATCCCTACCAAGTAAAAAGTTCCCAATAAGAATGGTTCTTCTCATTTAAGTATTATCAATCGTTTTCAACCTTATTATTCACAATTATTTAACTGTTTATCTAGGCTGTAATATACCATATATAATTTATGAAAAAAAAATGTCATTCCTTTAGATATTACGATTATTGTGACGCGGTAAATATTGTCAGTATGGGAAAAAAATGAAATGATTACAACAGTTTTATTTTTATGTCCATTAAATTTTTCTAGAATTGAAGCTGCCAAAAAGGGATCCATATGCACTTGAGACAGTCCACGGAAAAAATATCTACTCGGTGACTTTCGATTGATAAATCCAGCTCATGGATTTATCGCTGCTACAAAGAAAACTGGAAAATAGTCAGCCCCAATTGTGTCACTCGAAGGAAGGATACTGATGTTGAAAGACCCAAAATTCTGATGAATTCAAGAACATCAGTGATGGTGCATCCTAGTTCATCAGGGAGATGTGTTTGTAAGAATGAACTGGTTTGGTTTGGTTCGGTTTGGTTTGGTTCGGTTTGGTTTGCTTAACGATATATCAGCTCGTATGGATTATTTATTGCCGAAATTTGATTCATTTGTAAATGTTCGATTATAATCATAACTATACTTCTATTTTTCTTTTCTAATTTCTCTTCTTTATTTATTTATAACTATTTGTTTACACACAATTGTATGGCTTCAAATATTCCTATCTAATGATAATAATAATTTATGTTATTATATTTCTAAAGTAACTATCCCTATATAACAATAATTTGTTTCCAGACAGTTATATGATTATAATAACACAAGTTTGTAAGCAATTATACCGTTTCAAGTAACTAATAATAATAATCCTTAGGAAACAATTATAGCTTCAAGTAAATACAAATTATTTTCAGTCTGTTATACAAATACGGCCCAGTTGGCTGGGGCTGTAGAAAACACCGACTGCATCTCTGCAGAGGGGTAAGAACCCCACACATATACACCAACGAGTGTTTTGGATATGATATTAAACAATCTGATGGTAAGGCTCCAGAAATGCTGGGATTTGGGGGTTCCCTTTCATTGTCATCGCTCTCAGGTCCACTCAGACCCGAAATGGTAGCACCTAAAAGGGTTCTATCAATGGGTTAAATAGGACTGTTTGACATTTAAACTGTGTGCAAACATATGGCTTATGCTAAACAGAATTCTTTGAAATAGAACTGTTTTGGTCATTTAACTGTGTGTAAACAAATGATTGATATTTAATTGAGTTGTTAGTGATATATAGTAATACTTGGAACTATTTTACTGCGTGTAAAAGAATGAGCTTAGGCTCGTTTAAAAATGTTATCAACAAAATATGTTTACAAATCATATATTTGATATATATGTATAAAGTGGATTTATACAATGGTTGATATGCCATGAAACCCAACCAACCAATAAATACGAATAATTTTCAAACAGATCTATTTGACACATAAGTGGAACCTAAAAGATACCACTACTCAGGGTCCATGTAGTCCTGGGAGTAATGGTAATGAAGGGCCACACGACCCTCCCCAGAGGCTCAGAACTGGAGTCTCACCACTGGATTCGGTATATATATATATATATATATATATATATATATATATATATATATATACATGCAAATTTATTTTTATTACATAGCTTCGATGCTGAAGATAATAGCGAGTAATATTCTTTGTGGTTCCTCCATTTAAAATAATAAAGTTCTGAGATTTTTGCTTCTTAAAAAAAACGGGAGGTATGTACGTATTTATGTAGAACTATTTTATTTACCATTAGGTATGGTGTTATAAAAGTCGGTATGTCAAGTCCATATTCTAATAAATAGATAAGCATGCGTGAGACGCTAGGTAAAAAAGTAAGTTCAGCTGTGGCAGCCTTTAGATATTGACAGGACATGCGTGGTGCATTCAATAAGTTTCCAGACTTTTTGGTATAGGCATTTAAAATTGTCGTAGACTCTTGAAAATTCACTATGTTATTGCGATACATATTAGGAGATGACTGATCTATTTTTATGATTTCCCGTTCAAATGAACAGCTACAGCAGGAATGGGAATACACCCTACTAAAGCCTGATTGTCACAGCTGGTGAATTTCAAAAATGCAATTTGGACGAGAGGACACTTTAGAAGAACGATATGCAATAAAATTCTGTTTTAAACTTGGAAAAAATGCCACAGAAACGTATGGAATGCTTCAGACTGCTTTTGGAGCATCTTGCATGAATCGAGCATCAGTTTTTGAGTGGCATAAGAAATTCAAGGAAGGCAGAGAGTCTGTGAGGGATGATGTGAAGTGTAGGAGGAGTAAGGAAGTCAATACACCAGAGTTGATTGGCCAAAGGGTTAGGGTTAGGGTTACAATGTTGAGGTTTTAAGGGAGTTCAGGAAGAGATTTCGTCGGAAGAGGCCAGCACTCTTCAAATTGGGTCCGTGGCATTTCCACCAGGACAATGCACCAGTCTACAACTCCATCCTTGTCACAGACTATTTGACCAAGATGGGCATCAAGACAGTTCCTTATCCTCCCTATAGTCCAGACCTTGTTCCCTGTGACTTTTGGTTATTCCCTAAGCTCAGAGGCTGTCGTTATGAGACAATTGAGGAGATGAAAGAGGCTGTGACGAAGGTCATTGACACGCTCACACAAGAGGACTTCTATGGGGCCTTCCAGAAGTTGTTGGAACGGTACAACAAGTGTATTGCAGCCAGAGGAGATTACTTCGAAGGGGAGTAGAGTTTCATGTGTGTACTATCAATAAAAGTGCCTATACGAAAAAAGTCTGGAAACTTATTTAATGATCCTCGTATATATATATATATATATATATATATATATATATATATATATATATATATATATATATATATGTATCTTTATTATTATTATTATTATTATTATTATTATTATTATTATTATTATATTTTATTTGCGATCGGTTTTGGATTCTTTCTCTTTGATTTTTAATGCTTCCTACTGTCTTTCATTCTTTCTCTTTCTTCTACTTCATCAAATGACTACAATGTCTCTTTCAGACTCGAAAATTCAAAATGTACAGGACTAAACTTAAAACTCACTGAAAAAGACAACAAACACCAAAAAGTATTTTTTTCATTATACGTAAACTTGTTGTTAGAGACAAGAGTATCGCAAAGAAAGAAAGAAAGAAAGAAAGAACAGGTAAGGCAAAACAATAACATAGCAGAAGACAGATAGATAAATAGATTATTCCTTTGTTTTATGACATATCAACTTCTGTGGGTTATTTAATGACAAAGCCATCCTTGTAGAAGAACAGCAGTGGTACTATTTAACCCATAACATAGGGAATAATGAAGTTCATACCTTTTTCAAGGATATTGGTCCGAAAGTGCGACTGGAGTTCGAACTCGCTGACTACGATATCGCAGTTCACCGACTACACCACGGGGAACCATCCACATGATTAGATAGATAGATAGATAGATAGATATGAACATGTTGAGATAGATGACTGAAAAATGTCTTCGTATAAAACACATTCTAAGGTTACACAATTATATAATATATATATTTGAGTATATATATGTATGTATGTATCTATGTATGTATGTATGTATGTGTGTGTGTTATTTTCTCCAACAAATTATTTTTACCTGGACCCATTCGATTCTGAACACGATACTCAAGACCACTTATGTAGTCGATTTTCTACTTTTAAACGTCTACGTTACCCGAATTATTTTTTACTTCCATAAATAGTCGAAAATTGTGTTTAGCGCGACATTAGTATGTAAGAAATAATTTTGTTCATCCCTGTTCTTACAGGAATAGTCAAAGATCATTTGTCTATCTCTTATCTATCCATGGATAACAGTCATTATGTTATCAATTCACATCAAGAAATAAAGCGATAGTCGTAGTTTCAGGAATAAAAACAGAACCTTACCTTTTCTTCACTAGCCGTCATGGTGCCTGGATTCTTCCGATAAAAATATATATTTGATTCTATTGCTGTCTTTTATATTAACGTCAGATTTTGTTTTAGTCAAAGACAAGGACATCTATGTTAATAACTGGTTAAAGTTTGTTTGTCTGTTCTCTAGAGAACATTTTTTTCATTTAGAACAACAAAATTTGGCATGCGGATAGATAGATAGATAGATAGAATGAGGAAATTTCCCCCAAAATCCTTTTATTGTTATGTTATATTGGGGTACGGCATAAAAGTATCACGTGAGGTATTTCTATATTCATAATGGCAAAATCAGGAAAGTGATGACAAGTGTGTATTATAGTAAATTAGCTGCAAACAGTATTATCCATAACACTTTTTTAAAATGCTAATGTTCTACTAAACCAAACATACAAATATTTTATCATTTCTAGTGGAACAGTTAAAAATTATATCAAGCATTATTCATTACCAAATTTCAAATTACTGAATCTCTCTCTCTCTCTCTCTCTCTCTCTCTCTCTCTCTCTCTCTCTCTCTCTCTCTCTTCATTTCGTTAAATATGTCAACATACCTTTAGCATCCGGGTTATTGAGAACGTTGCCGATTGACTCTCGAATTCGAAGTAGCGTTGGTTGGAACAAACTTTGCATCATCTCTGGACTCAGTCGCAACATTCCCTGCGTCGACCACCGCACGTTCTTGTCATTGTATTTCTTGATAGCACTCTCCACATGACACTTCTGCAAAATATAAATATATTTATTGCACAGTGAAATTCTTTCATATTTTTTTTTCTTCAGGCAATACAAGATCTCTGAGATTCTATAAAAACAGCACAGACGTTGAAGTCACCTAACGGCACCAATCGGAGGAGTTGAGACGCTAAAGTATCTTGCTCCAGTTCTAAAACGCTTATACTCAATGGTAATTTGCGCTGATTCTGATAGTTTTTGAAGATCACTAAAAAAAGGTAATATCAAAAGGCGGTGATATAGCACGAGGTCGAGTTTAATGTGGCGACCATCACACATAAATTTGGGCAAGAGTAAAATAAAGATTCTCGACACTTTGGGACGCTTCAAATATCAATAATTCACTTTGACACTCTGATGTTTGTATTTACTCCACCGTTCAATCACTGACACCGTTTTGTGGGTGAGGGTAAAGATATACTGACTATATCCCATGCTGAAAAAAAGGTGTCCTAAGTATGACGCTAAACTCTATCTGATGGTAAGGCTCCAGTTCTAGAAACGTAGGAAGCGAAGAGTACCCCCTTTATTGTCATGACTCTCATTACTCTAATCTGATCGGTAGTGATAGTGTCTGTTAGGGTCCCATCTATGTGCTAAGTAGTTATATTTAAACCTTATTCGTATTCCATAGGATCGTGGGCAAAAAACTTTATTGAAACAACACAAAAATGTAAATATAAATGCGATAAAAAATATTTCTAGACATAAACTAATCCTAAACGGGTCAGCATGCCGTTAAAATCAATCAATTAATCCACCGTGCACAGGATGCGACACAAGGTCAATTTTTAAACGGAGTACAGCTGGTTTGAATACAGAGTCTTGCTTCTCCTAAACAGGTTGCTGTATAGTCTCTCCCCGACCCCAACAGTTGGCGGAGAGGAATAAGGGATGGTTTCACGCTTTTACTAAGAACATAAACGCGAAAGTCAAACACAAACGGCCTCAGAAAGGATTTGAACTCGGTGTGCCGTGTCCATTTCCAAAGTTGGTAACTGTTATGCTGCAACTGTTATGCTTCCTATATCTATGTATCTCACCTGATTCTTTCGAGGAAAAAAATTCGGTCGGTTTATCTCTACTCTTCTATAGGTTATCTCTCTAGCCATAAAAAGTTGGAAAAGATCTTCAAAATTTTAATCATTCTTTCTTCCTCATATTTTAAATATTTCATTCTTTTTTGCTTTATAGGCTCCTGAAATTCGATTGACTGTTTTCCTTCTCTCACCTTTTTTATGTGGCTAAACCAATTATATCACTGCGGAGCTTCTTTAAAAAGTAATAGCTAAAGTATCGCCAATCTTTTAATTTCTTATTTTAAGTTAGAAATACTGCTGTACTCTTGTGCTCGTAGAAACTACAAACTAGCAAAACTAAACTAAAATAAGAAGAACTGTAAGAATTTGGTACAAATGAAGTCCCTAGCACTACTCGAATATATATATATATATATGAGATTAGCAAAAGTGATAATACAAATAGAAATATATATATATTGGCCTGATGAGTAGAGTGTTTGCTAATGGTGCGGGAGATCGGGGTTCAATCCCTGGTCGAGTCATACCAAAGACTCCAAAGACTCCGCCTTGGTTAATACTCAGCATTATAAGGTAAGAATCAAGGGTAAAGTGGAGCAATCCAGGAAATGGATTAGTACCCTCCCCTACACCTCGGTGTAGTAGCTATTCAGAAGGAAGCCTTCGGTTCACCCTCGATGAAGGTCGCTAACTTTACTATATATATATATATATATGGGCGTACTTCCGAACGTCTGGTGAGAAGCAAATGTTAGATTCAGTAATCTGTGAGCATTTGAATGCTATAAATACCTATGCGCCCAATTATAATGATGAGTGCTTTGCTGTTTTACTCAGAGCTAGGACTAAACAACATCTTAATGGCAATTTATATTTTGTTTAATCACCTGTCTCTGTGTCAACATAATCCAAAGCACTCCTTACATCTTCTTGGAGATGTTTCTGGCGTGACTTAGTGTGGTTTTATCCATTTTTGTTTTGTTTTTCCATCCTCCAAAGGTGAGCCAACATTTTTCATATCGCCCCCTTTTTACTCATTCGTCGTTTACATTATTGACTTTTAAACGTCATCTGGTTGACAAATCACCGGATGAAAGAGCTCTAGTGTCATTTATAACAAAATATTTCCTATTTAATTTTTTTCTTTTTTTTTTTCTCTCTCAATTACATCTCCCTGTAACGACATATGATTCCTTTAAGTATTTTACTTTACAAATTTGCATTTACCAATGATATATATATATATATATATATATATATATATATATATATATATATATATATATATATATATATAGTAAATCAGCGTTTAGGCATGGTTTTGAGGCCGAAGCATCATTAACACAAATCCAGAGTGCCCTTACAGTATCTCATGATACATCTTGTCTTTGTTAGTTTTTTGTGTCCCCATGAGAATGCTCTATCCATACTGATGTAGTTAGGGTCTTATTCTGGATCTTTTTCATATATTTCCTCTTGTCTGTTGGTGAAAGTCCAAGACTTGCTAGGTATGCGGTGGTTGAATAGTTAATAAAACCACAGCACCCGAACTTGATGGCAAATATATTAGTTATCCAGCTACTTCTGACACATTGTTCTCACAGATTTTCATATTTTCGTAACTTATGCAGATAGGCCCAATCGATATTTTCTGCAAAGTGAACTGTTAATTTGATAACGAAAACTTTCCTTAAATTGACGCACTAAATGACGATATCTGAACGCTGGACAGTCAAGGTTACTGCAGTTTAAAATGCAAGTTGAGGTTTCAAATTAGTTATAACGTTCCAGTCCGTACAATCATGAAAATATTTGTAACTGAAATTTTCGAAATGTTTCCTTCTTTAACAAAATATAATGTTCTATTACTGTTATTAATCAAAGTTTTATTAGCAGTATCACAACACCTTTTTGTAGCATCGGCCATAATCAACAGGACTCCATTGTATCTCCACGTATAGCTTCTTATGTTTTCATGGGGTGAATGCAGCAAATCCTCAGAGTGGTAGGTTGACGGGTGTTGATAAGACGTTGTAAAGTCCCTTTATGAGGAAAGATCATTTCTTAGGCGCACTAACTCTTTGATATCGTTCCATGTGACATTTCTGTCTTTTGCATTCTCTACCTGGTCCATGCATCACGTTTGCATTGTCCTACTGCTGCAGTAATACACTTGTGTTTCTCAATCAAAACTCATTTCCCGTTTATTCAATACGGATTCTTTGAAACACCAATGCTGTGGAAGAAGACCAATTCATGCTCTTTCATTTGTCACAGAGTCAATTATTTATTTCTTCTTTAGGATTGATTCTGCATTCTCGACAGCTTGTTTTTCATTCAATTTCTAACCAGTTATTACGGAAGTCTGGGCGTTTATCAAGAGTCGTGCAGCATCTGGAAAAGGCACGACTTACCTCATTTATATACCTCAACAAGTGACGACGTCAGAAGTCTCAGCTTTGTTGAAAAGCTGTATAATGCCACTTTGTTAATGACTTTTGTAGTCCCAACCATTTTTTTCTGATTAAACGCTTCATTGCTTCAATTTATATATATGTATATATAAACAAGACTGATAATATGTAGGAAGTTTTTGATTTAAAATTACTTATCAACGTGAAATTGAAAATTTGAAGGGATAATGTGTTTAATATATATATATATATGTACTCATACATACGAGCATCATTAAATAAGTTTCCAGACTTTTTTCGTATTGGCACTTTTATTGATAGTACACACATGAAACTCTACTCCCCTTCGAAGTAATCTCCTCTGGCTGCAATGCACTTGTTCTATCGTTCCGACAATTTCTGGAGGGCCCCATGGATGTCCTCTTGTGTGAGCGTGTCAATGACCTTCGTCGCAGCCTCTTTCATCTCCTCAATTGTCTCATAACGACAGTCTCTGAGCTTAGGGAATAACCAAAAGTCACAGGAAGCAAGGTCTGGACTATAGGAAGGGTAAGGAACTATCTTGATGCCCATCTTGGTCAAATAGTCTGTGACAAGGATGGAGTTGTAGACTGGTGCATTGTCCTGGTGGAAATGCCACTGAACCGATTTGAAGAGTGCTGGCCTCTTCCGACAAAATCTCTTCCTGAACTCCCTTAAAACCTCAACATAGTAATCCTAAGCCTAACCCTTTGGCCAATTAACTCTGGTTACTCCTCCCACACCTCTCATCATCCCTCACAGACTCCCTGACTTCCTTGAATCTCTTATACCACTCAAAAACTGATGCTCGATTCATGCAAGATGCTCTAAAAGCAGTCTAAAGCATTCCATACGTTTCTGTGGCATTTTTCCAAGTTTAAAACAGAATTCTATTACATATCGTTCTTCTAAAGTGTCCTCACGTCCAGATTGCATTTTTGAAATTCCCCAGCTGTGACAATCAGCCTTTACAAGGGTGTATTCCAATTGCTGCTGTAGCTGTTCATTTGAACGTGAAATCATAAAAATAGGTCAGTCATCTCCTAATATGTATAACAATAACATAGTGAATTTTTAAGAGTCTACGACAATTTTAAAAGGCCTGTACCAAAAAGTCTGGAAACTTATTGAATGCGCCAAGTATATGTAGAACAAACATTCACAGACACGTGAAGACATTTACTCTTAGAGTGCATTCATATATAATATCTGTGTGACGAATGGAGAGAGTCAAGGATCCGTGCTATCAACAAAACATGATAATATATATATATATATATATATATATATAAACAGATATACATATATAAACACACACATCTCTCCCTCTCTCTCTCTCTCTCTCTCTATATATATATATATATATATATACGTTCCAAATACACTAACAGACTTATAATGATAGAAAGCGTGCATCTTTTTTGCGGGGACAGGCTAATCTCCGGAGCAACTCGTCTAAACAGACGCCAACAACTTATTTGCCATTTATGTTCACAAAATCGAGAGAAAAATAATGGGAAAGTATCCTAACATGAACGTACTTACATACAATCAGATAATAAGATTATTATAGTGAATCTCTCTCGCCCAAATGATACAAACATTCTGATTCTAAAATTATTTGTTGTTATGGTTTCATCTTGATTTAAATTGATCTGTCCCATCCTTTTTAGTTATCGTTTCTTTTTATTTCTTTTCCTTTTCTTTTTCAGAATAGAGTTTTATTTGTCTTAATTTTATCTCGAGTCAATTTCCCGATGACAAATTTAATTTTCTCCTCTGAAATGTGATCTACTAAAAATATTATTATGGCATCCATCAGTCTCACGAAACTCACTGGATCTAAGCTTGAATCTCGACTCAGGCCTGGACAAGGTTCTATGGAATATCAACGGTGGCTACAGGTCTCTTCTTTTCACGATACAGATGTTTTCCAGGAGAATAACAGAGTTTGAGATTAAAGATAACTAAGGATCATTTTCTTCCATCTCTTATTAAGGTATCAAAAGAGAAACTCGTTAAGAATGGCTTTACTTAGTGATTGATTGATTAATTGATTTTAACAGCATATCAGCCTGTCTGATGTTATTTTATATCAGAAGGTTAAGGAATCGTGTTCATTATATATTAATAGTCATATTTTATATGAAGTTGTTATATGATGATATTACCTGCTAATTCAAATAATTTCCACATATTTGTATGGTTTCAAGTATTCCTATCTAATTCTAATTATTATAAGGTTTCTATTCAATAATATTAATCCTTTTTTGCTCACGGTTATGTGGTTTCTAATAATTATAATCCAATTATAATAAACAATTATAGCTTCAAGTAACTATTCGTAATACAAATAATTTACATCGAGTATTCCTATTGAAGGCATAAAACTTTTAAACAAATCTATATAACTCATAGATGGAACCTTTACCGATATAGTGAACCTGGGTGTAATATCAATTAATTTCACACTCCCCAAAACACCCCTTTTGAGACAGTCTTATTTCTCGGCGGGGTTAAAGTCACTGTATTCTAATATCCCACAACTAGGCGGAACCTTTTGGGTTATTTCAAGCTGAAATTTTATATGTAAAATAGATTTATATTTTCATTGCAATCATTTTTTTAATTATACATTTTATTTGTTTATAAAAATCACTTGTTCTCACAAAGATATATGATATCAAGTATTCCAATCTAATATAAATAATTTGTACACTGTTATATGATTTTAAGTATCCAATCTTAATGATTTTCATATTGATCTATTTGAGCTATTGATGAGACCCAAACAGGTGCAATCACTCCGCATCAGAGTTGACCCGTGAGTGATGGCAATTAAGTATTCCACAGATCTCAAGAACTGCATCCTCAACACGGGACGCTGTTAATATCATAGTCGGGATATGAATCTCACTGAGAAATCATCTCTTTTCATTTCTGATCTGCATTGTTTCTCCTTGTCATAAAGTGACGACCTAAATAAGTTGTGATTTTAAAAAACAATAAATACAAAGAATATAAGAGATATCCTTGTGAAAATAAAAGGCTTACTATTTGTTGCTGCTATGTAATGGTTACATACCACCAACACACCTGGTAACCAATAGAAAGTGTGGAAGCGTTAATGGACTGATGATAGGTTGAAGTTCACACTAAAACTCAAAGCGCAGACTTTCTCAGGTTTGCTATTGGAGCAAACCTGAAAAAGTCTTCGTTTTGAGTTTTGGAGGTTACATTTCAGAACGCTTTCAGACCAGCTATGTTTTGGGAGTTTTAATGTTAAAAACGTTATCATGACATCCATTAATCTCACGAGAACACCTTGTCACGTGATAGCTCACGAAGACGAAGAGGTAAGAATGATACTATCTCCCCGTTGAACTAACATTATCTAGCAGTCAAAAAGTGACCGTTAGGAGAGAATGTGGGTCACGCAGATGTTCGCACTTAAGTGACCTTGGGTCGCCGGACATCGGAAGGGGAAAGAGATAGAAGCCAAATGATTGGCGGGGACCCCAAACGGAAGTGGGGTTCCCTTCCCCTCAGCGGAAGTAAGGCACAAAAAAGAGAGTTTTTGAGCAAGTCTCGTGGCAGACGGACGATAGCCATTTTACTCCGGGCTAAAGACAAAAGACTAACTGAGACACGAAGGACTCCAAAATCCTTCAAGCCAGTATTAAAAACAATACAAAGTCTATTAGCCCGTGAAAGAAGAAAAATTCTCCAGTGGAACCCCGTCAAAAAAATAAGATAAGTAACTTTGGGACATTTTTCCTTTACACCCAAATTTTGTTTACCACTCTCTCTCTCTATTTGAAGAAGGATAAAAGCCAAGAAAAGACATTTATATTCATGGACTATCCTATTATATGTTTTTGACACTTTGGACGTATATATATATAACCGTAGTAAAGAACCTATGTATTTTCATTTTACCATGTGGTCTATGTTATTATTTCATGCTTTCCTTTCAGCTTCTATTCGCCTTACATTATCTTGCTTAGAACTGTCCTATTAATTCCTAAAGTATCACACGGGAAACCGGAGTTGCCGACTACTACAACAACATTAATATTATTACAACTAAGACCTATAGGCCCGTATTCTTCTATTATCTAAGGGAAAGAAGTTTAGCGGCCTGGTGGGTGTGTGATAGTGTGAAATTTTGGACCCCTTTGCCAGCGGTGGCCAGTCTGGCCCCTAAATTATTCCCTCACGTAATATGCCAGTTCTTATCTGCCTGAGAAAAGAACTCTGAACAGGACTTATTTCTGTAGGGGATCAAGTGCCAACCTGCCCCGTCTTCACACGTGCGAAAATAAAGTCCCGTTTAGGGATTTTAGTCAATTTGCCGTCACAACCTGGATCTGAGCTTGAATATCGACTCAGGTCCTTTTTTAGAATCTTCGATATCAACTTTAAAAGATGCAAACTTTTCTTACTCTTATAAAAGTTGATTTAGAAACCTACGGAGATGGCCGACAATAAACGTGTGAATCAAATTATGTTTGTCCATTTCTTTTGTTGTCTGGGGTCAAGAGAGAAACTTTCGAGTCCACCTGCAACGTTACAGTTGGTAGATTGATTGATTTTAATAGTATTTCAAACCCTCTCTCCTCTATCTCCCCCCTCTTTCTCTCTCTCTCTCTCTGTCTATCTGTCTATTTATCTCTTTATTTCCTATTTTCTTCTTACTTTCCTAATTTATTTCCTTACCACCTTTCATTCCAATTTCTCTCTTTTGTTTATTCTTATTTCCTAATTTTTTCTTATTCCTCTCTTTTTTTTTTTTTCTTTGATTTATTTCATATTTTCCAACTTCCTTTCATTCCAATTTCCTTTCTTTCTTCTTTCTTTCTAACTTCATTTCCTTCTTTTTTAATTTTTCCTAATCTCTCTCTCTCTCTCTCTCTCTCTCTCTCTCTCTCTCTCTCTCTCTCTCTGTTCTGTTCCTTCTTTCTTTTTGATTTCTCTTTCCTACTTTCTTTCGTTCATTTCTATTTCTTTCTTTTTTTTTTCACCTTTCTACTTTCTCTTTCCCTACTTCTTTTCTTTTCATCTTCTTTCTTTCCAATATTTCATTTCTATTCGTTTATTTATTTGTTTATTTATTTCCTACCTTCTTACTTTCCTTCTTTCTTTCCTTCCTACTTTCTTTCTTACTTTCTTTCCTACTTTCTGTCGTTCTCTTTTTCCTACTTTCCTACATTCTTTCATTCCTATTTTCTTTTTTCATTCTTTTTTCTTATTTCTTTCGTATTTTTTCTCTAATTCATATTTCTTTTTTTCTTTCTTTTGTTTTTCTTCCTTCGTTACTTTCTTACTTTCTCTCTTTTTTCCTACTTATTTTCTTTTCTGAATTTTTCTTTCCTATATTCTTTCTTACTTTCCTACGTTCTTTTATTTCTATTCATTTTTCTTTATTCCATTCCTTCCTTCTTTCTATCTTTCCTAATTTACCTTTTTCTTTCTTTTCTATTCCAACGTTCTTTTTTACTTTTCTACTTTCATTCCTATTTCCTTTCTTTTTTTCCTTATTTCTTACTTTCTCTCTCTCTCTCTCTCTCTCTCTCTCTCTCTCTCTCTCTCTCTCTCTCTCTTGATTTACAGCATCGACTGCTGGCAAAGATAAACCCGTTATCAATGTGTCTACTTTATATATTCATTGAAAACACTGTGCTACTTCTTCCTCACCTCATCAGTAGACGCCTAAACCAACAAGGATAATCGGAAATATCGAAAATCATTGAAGATATTAAAGATCAGAGGGGATTTTACAACGCGTCTGCAATTTTCTTTGAAATTTCAGACTGACATCCATTATGAACTGCATATTGTCTATATTTTCCAATTTAGGGAGCTCAGCCATATTATATAAAAAATTTTCAAGCATAAAAAGAGGAGTGCTTCGAAAGTAACACCTAATTTTTTTCTCAAAAACTACATGTCCTGTTTATGTCATTAAACTGCATCTGATGGTAAGGTTTCAGTTCTGGATCTTTGAGGAATGTGGAATATCCCTTCATTACCATTACTCCCAGTTCTACCATTAATTTGCAAGAAGGAAATTAATTAATAAGTAATTGATACTTACCAAAAAGTGAGCGGACTGACAGATGCTTCTCTTGCCATTGACATTCAACAGAGTAACTCTACATAATGGGATTTTCTTCGTTGAATGAAAGTTTTAGCCTTAATCCTTTTCTTTTTGAAAAGTCGTATTAGGATTATCAAGAGATAATGTGCACCGATTCGGGGCCTTCCTCTCAACAGTGTTATTTACACAACGACCCCCTCACTGAATATAAATGCATATATTACTGAGGCCCCATTAGTTATTTACTAGGCTTAGCTGAGAATTTGACTCAGAAGTGTAACGGGGGAAATGTGATTTGAAAAATAACTGAATGCATTATGAAAATATTACGTGAATCTCGTTACGCATTCGCGATTGGGTGTCGGTTTAACGAACTTCATTTTGAATTGTTCCACGGAATATTTCTTTTGTTCCATATTCACATGGAACTATTTTCCGTTATTTCTATGAGGCATTTTATACATTTCGCTCTATTACACCCTTTGATTCCGATTTAACTCAGAATCTGGTACAGGTTGCCTGCTACGAAACCTCTTGCCCCTATTTCTACTGCTTTCATAATCACGCTGTACCCTTCCTTTTCCAGCTCTTTTTTAAGATCTTCGTATTTGCTGGTTTTATACTCGTGCCTTTGATCCATCTGGCTTTCATATGGTATTGATTGTTCTACCACGATGATTTTAAGGTTCGCCTTTGATAAAAGAACAATGTCTGGTTGCAGACCTTTGCTAGATATTGTTTGGGGATGGGTCAGAAGATACCTTCCAATCTCCACTAGATCTAAGAAGGTTTTGACCGGGTACAGTTCAATACTTGATTGTTTGCTTAGAGCCAGCGTATGTTCTGTCTCTCACTGATAAAAATTTCTGGGTTGAAATAGTTGGTTCTGATTTCATATAATTTTTTATAAATTTGACCAACTCTTCCAATACTCTGTTGTGGCTCCAGGTGTATTTCCCATTTCCAAGATCTGTCTTACAGGAACTGAGGACATGCTCCAATGTTTATGGTTTGTCATTACATAGAGTACAGGTAGAATCGCTTTCTTTCTTCCGTTTAAAAGATTGTTTTTAAAAGAAAGCTGGTTCTACGTAGAATGAATTAGAAAACTCAACTTGAGAGGAGCCATCTGCCATATGTCGTTCCAAGTAATATTATAGTTCGAACTAATTAATAATAATAATAATTCTTTGTAAAAAATTATATCTTTTATTAATGCAAATAATTTGCACACAGTTATATGATTTCAGTTATTCCTGCATTGTTTGCTAACACACATACACGTGCAACCGCCGGCGCGCGCACACACACAGCCTAGTTGACGAGACATAGAATACGCCGACCAGCAGAGGAGTAAGTCCTTTTCCCAAAAGGGCATCTTCGTTATGTCAATAAACTTGGTCCAATGGTAAAGCTCTAGTTCTGAAGCTTTGCCAAGCGTAGAGTCACTTCTTTATGGTCATTACTCTCTGATCCACTCTGACCCGATGTGAGTTCCAAGTATGTGTCAAATAGATCTTTTTAGATAATAAAGTGTTTACTAACTAATCAAATTAGGAACGTTTGGTGATTTTAATCGAAAATAGAAAAGGATTTCTTGATGGAACGTCTTAGTTTTTTAATGTCCGTAATACACTAAAGTATTAGGTTCATGTAGAGTTAGAGGTCAGTAGATAAGATATCATCTTTTAAGGTATTTTAGTTCCTGGAGGTCCAAGTTGGAGGAGTGGTTTTCTTTTCCGGAAGTCAGAACCCCATATTTTCAAGAGAGCAATCAGAAGTAAAAAAGAGTTATGGAAATTCCAGTCTAGGGTTGTAGCAGTAGCGGTTCGCTAAAGAATCAGCAGTCAGACGCTAGACACAGAACTAATTGAAAACTGACCAACGTCCAAATATTTTGACTGTCGTCCATATCGTGATAGTGAGGGTCTGCGACATGGTATTGAGGTTGTTTACTAGGCGAAACAGTTTACTAAAATTAAAAATCAATTAGCCGTTGCCATGTAACGGTTGTCATCGTTGTGAAACGATTATCATCGTAGAAAATGTATTAGGTAATCTGAGTTCAAGTCCTGGACGAGATTGTTTGCATTTCCCATAGCGTTTGTACCCTTGGGAAATGAATGCATCCTACTATTCTCCCCCTATTCCAGCTATTGTTAAAATAAGACTGGGCTCTTTAACCTTGGTGTGGTAACCGGTCTCGGAAAAAGAAGACTGAATTTAAACCAGTTGTTTACGTCAAAGGCGAGCCACATAGATGCAGAAATTAGTCAGTGCTCAGTCCTGGAGAAGAATGGTTTCCACTGGGCTATTCTTGCTCAATACGTACTTCATGAGTAGTGACCCCACGATCATGCCAAGTAATGGGGCCAGTGATGGATGATGATGGAATCAGTTCCCGTAAATAAACTGTGGCATAGCTTAGAAAAAAGGGAACTATATGTGATTAAATCTAAAATACGTCACTTATGAAGTAGTTCAATTAACACTCTTAATCTTAAAGCTTTAGATCACCCTGTCATTGCAGATTAGAATACACTACCGAAAAGGACCAGTGACTAATGAGTAGAGTGTTCGCCAATGGTCCGGTAGACCGGGGTTCAATCCTAGGTCGCGTCATACCAAAGACTCAAAAAATGGTACTTAACACTCAGCATTATAAGGAAGATATCAAGGGTAAAATGGAGCAATCCAGGGAATGGAGTAGCGCCCTCCCCTACACTTCGGTGTAGTAGCTATTGAAAAGGAGCCTTCGGGTCACCCTCGACTACAGTCGTCAGCTTTTACCGAAAAGGACCCACCGATATGAAGTACCCATGGTATGGCATGAAACTACATCTGATGACGAGACTCAAGTTCTGGAGATTTGGGGATTCTAAAACACCCCTTTATTGTTATTATTCCCTGGTAGTAACAGTTTGTGCCCCATCTATGGGACAAATTGATATGTTCAAGAATTATTTGTATTCGATATGGGTCGTATACAATAAAAACTCTTAAGAAATCACAATAATAAATGAAAATATGAACGTACAATGAACGCAATTTCCTAATCTCTAGGCATAAAATAATCCTAAACGGGTTGACATGCTGTTAAAATCAATCAATCCAATAAAGATCATAAAACTTTACAAGTTTTCATTTGCTTTTTTTCTCTCAACGTCCTGATGTTTAAGCCGTTGCAATTTTCAAAATCCATATTTTTTCCGTATTAAGACATTTGTTAAGAGACTTCTAAATTGTCTTTTAAAACAGTAAAGGCTTTTTTTAATTTACAAAAGTGGCGTTTCCTCGAGAATATTTTTGTGTACAGAACACAAAGGATTGTACTATTTGATTTATTTACAAAAGGCCACCTCATCGTGACGTTGAAATAAACAGCTCAAAAAGCTTCATCTCTTTTTCGAAGCACCGCTTAACAACTGCCTTATTTAACGAATAAATTCACTTTTTTGTGTGCGGAAACGAAAGGTCACGTTTATCGTGATTTCTTCAACTATTTTCCCCACACAAAAATGAAAATAGGAGGACGTAAATAAGTTTTATTATTATTATTATTATTATTATTATTGTTGTTGTTGTTGTTGTTGTTGTTGTTATTAAATGCTCCACTTGTGCTTCTTTAAGTTTTTTCTGACTGTTTTGTAAAATCAAATGATTATTTTGCAAGTATTCTTCATGCCCACTACTAGGCATTTAGGAACTGTGAAAAATAATCTCTCAGATTCACGAATGACGCACAGACACAACGGAAGCAAAAAATTAATAAAAGTTAAACAATCAATACGACGTCTTTTAAGTAATGAGACTCATCATGGTGTAAGAACTGTTATTATCAATACAAATCAACTTTAAACGAGGAGCACTAAGCGTAATGGTTATCGTCGCAAAGAAATAGTCTGATTGTATCTGAAATTAATGGCAATGAAGAAGTGCACCATACTATCCAGATCTCTAGAACTGGAAACTCATCACCAGATGCAGTTTAGTGCCATACCTAGGATACCCTTTTGGGTGGGGGTCTTACCATTCTGTAAGGGATACAGTCAGGATATTCAAAGCCCCGTGTTGCTTTTTATTGCATAGAACGAGTCTATGTTTTGAAAACTTTTGTTTTCAGGACATTTTCTTCTTCTTCTTCTTCTTCTTCTTCTTCTTCTATAGCTGAATTTTTCTGAGAGGATCATAATTATTTAGACATTTTCTTGTATAAAAGAAATGGAAAATGTAAAGACTAAAGCCATTGAATGTTTTTGAGAACCTGTGCCAACACGGGTGCTAATCTGGGGTAGGAGATCCTTTTCATATCGATGGGATTTTTTCATCCAATAACCATTTTTATTATATTTGCATTTTATAAAAATTATTATTTCTTGAAGAAAGAGAATAAAATGCTTGAAAGCATTCTTAAAGAAGAAATATTTATGGCAATGGGACAAAAGAAAGATTGAAAAATCTAATTTACCCATTCTTCGAGAAATTTTCATGTAATTGGAGTTATTTACGAAACATTCTTCCCATACAAAGAGTACAAGGAGTGGAATGGAACATTGAAACATGTACCTTCTCATTTAGGATATCACTAACGGACAAACCAACCACATGATGGGAAATTCTTTCGATAGTTGTCTCCATATTCGATCCACTAAGATTCTTTTGGAAAAACGAGTTCTGCCAGAGTTGTGCCAAAAAGTCATTAACTGGGATGAAGACCAGGTGCGAAAGTTGGGTAAAGGTTGGTTGATTGTTTGGGTTTTGTGGCATATCAACCTTTGTTGGTGAGTTAATGCCAAATCAATTTTTATACGAATAATGTTCTATTTCAAACAACTCAGTTTAGCATGAGTATACATTCTAATTGTCAAAAACATTTCTCCTTCAAGCTATTCAGTTTAGTCAAACAGTTCTGATCCAAAAAATTCAGTTTAGTATAAGTAGAGTTTCAATGTTAAAAACAGTTCAATTTCAAGCAGTTCAGTTTAGCATAAGTATACAGATTAGTTCTATTTAACCCATAGATAGAGCCCTATCAGGTGCTACCACTCCGGACAGAGTGGACCTGGGAGCGATGACAATAAAGGAGTACTCCTCATTCCCCAAAACTCCTACATTACTAGAACCTCACCATCAGATTGTTTAGTGTCCTATCCAGGATAATTGTGTGTGGGAGAGGGGTCTTACCCATCTTCAGAGAAGCATTCAGTGTATTCTACAGCCCCAGCTGACTGGGTAAAAAGTTGAGTGAACGACTTGAAGGATTTGGAAAAAATTCAGATAACCAGACGTCTGGTTATCTGAATTTTTTCCAAATTTGAATTGCACCGCTTCTCAGATGTTAGAAGTCAGGGTTATGGCTTATGTTCTTAAGTTGATAGACAAAGACAAAGTACATTGCTCCTTGGATATTAGTAAAGCCAGGGTTGTGCCAATAAAGGTTGTCACTATACCAACTCAGAATTGATCGGGAGTATTTTGGGATAGTTTCTAAAGAGAAAGTGAAGGAAAGAGATCACAATACCAAATCATATTTCCTCCCTTTTTTATTATTGTTGGTCTAAGAGGCAACACAGTAAATATACATGCTCCCTTAAGACTTAACCTTAATATAAAACACGATGTGTCCGTTTCTTTCTTTTGTTTCTATTTCATATTGAAATGTATTTGCTTGATCCCCATTTGTTATGAATATTGTTTGTTTCTTTTTTATGCAGTTCTCATGGTGCTCATTAAATAAACTTGATAAATATTCAACGCTTTCATTTCCAAATCAACACGCAGTTACAGTTAGTACACACTACAGTTTGTAATTGCCTTGCATATTATCAAACTAAACATTATTTTACGGCAATTTATCTTAATATGAACATAAATATTCTCTAATCTTAATTTTTTCAGGCACATAATTACAAATAGTAAGCATTTCTTTTACCCCATTTTTCACTTCCCTTTATATTCACTCTATAATCAGTTGAAACGGCGAAATCCACTATTTGACAAGTTCTTTTCTCCTTAACTAAAACTAAATCTGGTCTTCTTTCCTTTATAGGATGATCCGTTTCTTTTATCAAATCCCGGGGAATTTTGTGTGCCACATTTACCAGGAAAGATTCTCGTCCATGTATTTACTAATTGTCTGCAAGCATCACCTTAAATTTTCAGAATGACAAGAGTCTTTTTTATTATATTACTTTTTAAAAGGAATTAAATTTAAAAGGCATTTTTACCAAGAGTAGAACACATTTCCCAAAAAGAATTAAGTACAATTCAGTTCTTTATTCGCTAAGCACTGAAATTAAATCGGGACCAATTACACTGGTCAACACGATTTTTGGTGCCAAGAAGCAAAACGTTTCTTAGCTAATTTGATGGCACTAATTCCGAAAATGACCCTAGATTTTTCAAAGTTAGCTACCGTTTTTGCTGTACTGTAATTGCTCTATTTTGGAAAAAAAGATCAATTTACGATCTTGGTTGATCGCAAAATTTAGTTCATAAAGGTCGTAGCCACCCATCAGTTTTCAGAGTCCTAACAATTTGAATAAATTAGAAAAGAACTATTTTTATAAGAAAAAGGCTTTTTTTTTTTAGTCAAAAATTCTTAAATAGAAGTACCGATTTTTCCAATTTATCGCCTAGATTCAAATTAACTTATAAACGTTATCAGTAAAACAATTTAATAAACCTGATAATTAAGGTGACATAAAAAAGTGAAACCCTAACATTTTCTGTTTGAAATCATCCAATCACTTTTGTCCCTTCACTATTGAGAGCTTTTTGTTTTCACAGTTGGAAAGAAACTCCAATTAAAGACATCCCAATTGAATGTACTTATTCTATTGTACATGATGAACATCAAGAAAATGGTTTCATCATAACATCAGAAAACTCATTAAGAATTATGAATTGTTAATTCAATGAATGACTTTGAATTACGCGCTTGGGCATTGTTTCTTGACGCGGTGAAAAACTTCTTAGGCAATCGCCAGGCCGAAAACTACAAGAAACTTGTGGAAAAGCTGTTGAAAAGTCTATCTGACAAAAACTCTAATATGAGTATTTTTTTCTTTTTACCAGAGTTATTTAGCAACGAAAAAGAGATATAAATTTGCTTTCAAAAATTGAAAAACAGATAGAATATAAGTCGAAATTAGCATACCTTTACATTTTTGTTTATTTGTTTAAAGCCTCAGTATCATGTCATATCTAATTTGTATCATATATCCTCAACTACAAATAAGGGGAAACGCATTGTAATTGGGATCTAGGAGTTAAATCTTGGGAAATTATAGTAATTGGCGTGAGCACAAACGAAAATTTAACACTATTATTATTAAGTTACAGAGTGAATTGGAAATTAATTTTCTTAGAGTTTTTTGATTCTTTAAGTCTTTTTATGAAAACCAAAAATTTCATTATGGTGTCATTTTGCGTAACGGTTATCGTCGTAGAAAATTGAATTGATGAATTGAGCTCAAGTTCTTGACGAAGTTGTTTGCGTTTTACTTTGAGCTCATGCTCTTCTGGGAGGTATAAATTAACCTCTTCTCCTACTCCCAGATGTTGTTAAATAGTTGGATTCTTTGGCCTTTTTTAGGAAAACTCTGAATTCAAGCCAACTTTACTCCGATTAGAAATTGACCTTGTGTCACATCCTGCCTGTGGAGGAAAGATTAGGTAAATATATACAGTAACACCTAAATACCTCCAATTGTATCTTTATAATATACATGTACCTTAATGGTAACTTAAATTGCCTCACCCGAAAGAAGGATGAATTGAGATGGGTATAGTATATGCGTAGGATTTGAGTACTGTCGATCAATCCCTCATTTTGATACATAGAATTCACTAACCTTTCTTTAGTCAGACACACAGGCCTCTAGTTAGGGCTGATTCATCACTTTTAAAACAAGTACACATATTCATCTAAATATGTGACATACGTTCTAATCCAACTATATTACGTGTACACTTAATCTTGAGTAAATTGAAATACATATTCAAGATTTTTCAGTTTAATTTTCCAAGCCATGTTTTAGTATTTAAGGGGGGAAAAAAAAGATGTTTACCTTTATTTTCTTGTAGTAATCTATAAAGGCAAAAGGAAGAGAAATGTTTAATGGTGTGTTCTTGTACGGACTTGCTGAACGCTTGCGTGATTCAAATGCTATCATCAAATCCATCCAACCAACTGGACGCTCAGCTTTGAACTGGTCAATGAACTTTTTACCAAATAAAGTAATCAGCAATTTTTCAAATTCCATATCCACACCTGAAATGAAAATAATAATAATAATAATAATAACAATGACAATAATAATAATCAGAAATCTCGTCAAAGCGATAAACACCTGGGCTGCCCGCCTTGTAAGATACTCGAGATCATTCTTAAAGTAGACGAGGAAAGAACTTCAGCAAATTGACCAGAAATCAAGAAAACTCATGACGATTCATAAGGTCAAACATTTCAGAAATTATATAATCAGACTATACGTGTAAAGAACGTGGGGAGGTTGAGGACTGCCAAATATCGAAGATAGCATCCGTACATCGAGAGGACTACATAAAAAAGAGTAAAGAAGGACCAGAAACAACACAAAACAACACAAACAATACAAGCATCAACCGAATAACAAATGAAACAGTTAATCATATAATAAGCGACTGCAGCAGATTGGTACAAAAGATATTCAACAGTAGGAATGACTGAGTGAGGAAAGTTTATCCACTGGGAATAGTAAAAAAAAAGTTAAATTTGGTCATACTGACAAATGGTTTATACGCGAACTAGAATCTCTGCTAAAAAATCAAACATGAAATTCTCTTGAACTTTAAGATATAAACGGATCTTGCAATACAAGCAAAAACTTAATGTAAATTAACAAGAAAAAAATTAACGTAAATTAGCAAGAAAAAAACTCGTAAAATAGTGGATTTTGCCGATTATGAAGAGAATTTTTTTTAAAGCGAAACAAATATCTGAATTTTACCAGAGAGGTGAAAAAGCTGTGGAAAATGAAAGTGATGGTGACAGGAAATGGAGTTATTACCCTTGTTAGGGTTTTTCCGCAAACTTCTGAGTAATTAAGTCTACTTAGACCTCTAGGACTCTAAATATTCTAGCTGATTTTAACGGTGCTCTAGTCTTTTTCAGGTCAGTCAGTGTAACAAAAATCACCAGTTAAAAGTGATGTGAAAAGCTCACAATTAATAATACACATAAAAAACAAACACGAAAACAATCTCTTATGACTTCAACTACTTACAATGGTAAAATACAATAACTGCTAATTTATTTGTGTTGTTTACATTGATTTTACATAAATAATTTCTATAATGTTCCCTACATCGATAGTCTATATAAAGACTCCTTATATCAGATCTAAAGAAGAGACAATACACAGGCAAAATAACTAAGGTTATATATATATATATATATAATAACTGATGAATGTTATATTCTATATATGTATATATTAACAGATATGAATATATTCCAGGGCTTGAACTGTGGAATGTGAACAGTATACTTCCATGGATTAAATCAAGGGCTCGCTTAGAAATTTCCTGAACGTTACTAGCGAGGACACAAAACACCCAAAGAAGACCGGAGAGTATAACGGTCAAAATGTTATAAATATAACAACCAAGATGTTGACAATAGACCTAATCACGTGCATAACATGAATAACATTTCATCTTAGAAAAGTTGACAGAGATGATGATGATAAAAACCTGAAAAGAAAGAAAGAAAGAAAGAAAGAAAGAAAATAGTAAAGGAAAGCAAAAAGTGACATATATATATATATATATATATATATATATATATATATATATATCTTATTTAACAAACTATAGGAGAAATGATTTTTTTAAATTTATGTGACCTGATCAAACTTTAGGATTCTTCTTCCGTTATTTGAACAGATATCTGATTATCAGCCAAGTAAACTTTAGAATACGCAGTTTAAGTAGAATTGTAAGCCAAATTTTTAACTTCACTTCGGTTTGAATACAATAATTTGTATTCGTCTGATATTTTTACATTAAATGCAAAATTATTTAAGTGGAAGAAATTTTTTAAACTAATTTATTTACGCAGAAAAAATGGATTGAATATTACTGGAGTATATCATAACAAGCTTGGCAGTTTGAAAAGTTGTTGAAAAAGCTAGACGAACGAAATGTGGAAGAAAGGTGATAATTTAACTTGTTCTTGGTGACAAAAGAACATGCAAACACGTTGCTACAAAAATAAACTTATATAACATGTTGCAAACTCTTTTTGGTCCAGTTTCATAAAAAGGAAAATGAGAAATATCTTTCGTTCAGTCGATGGAAGAAAGATTCATTCTCTAATAAATCATAGCCCAGCCTCAATGGGGTGAGATCCCGCTTAAGCTCCAAAACATACATCTTTTTTCTTGGTGTCAGAAACTCAATTCTTTTTTTATTTAAAACTTTATTCTTACCGAACTATCTGCAACCAATGAAATAAGTACTCATCCCTTCTATACAGCAAGAGATTTGAACTTCAGTTTGCCATCTGTCAATCATTCTCACCGAATTCAGGCGGTTGGTGAAAGAAAGCATTTCATTTCAATATTCAACTTTCAATATAATCACTTACCTATACAAGTGTATTTTCTTTTACAAATAAATTGATACTTATTTGATTACAACTGACAGCATAATGAGTTTTTAAAAGATCTTGATCTTACCAAACAAGAAGAGAGTCCTTGTGGTTTAGTGGATAATGTGTTGGCCTTTGACATCGTAGTAAGCAAGTTCGAACTACAGTCGCGCTATTACATACACTTTCGGACTTGGAAAAGGTATGAATTATCCCCCAACTATGGGTTAAATAGCACCACCACTGTTCTTCTACAAGGATGACTTTGGTATTAAATAACCCACGACTGTTGATATACCATTAAACAAAGAAACTAAACGAAATCAAAAAGGGAATGATCTTTTTATGAATAATTTTTGTTGCTATATTCTAAAGTAGCGCTTAGAATAGGGCTTCTCAAAATGGTCTACATAGACCCCTAAGGGAGAATAAAATTAGACAGGGTAGGTATAAGCATTGGGATCCTCGTGGTGTGAATTGCATATTTAAATCCCCTTCTAAAAGGAAAGCAAAAATCACTGGATCATGTAGAGAAGTTGCCAGATATCGTCCACCAAGCAGAATGCTTGATTCGGTGTGTCGTTCACATAAAATCTGTTGTGTTCTAGTTAGTGAACACAAGTAGTAATAATAAGACAAACCACGATATGTGAGGAAAATAGTTATATTTACAGGAAAGAGTATTTACAAGAGAGAGACTGTTAGTAATAATAACATAAGATTAGTGAGTAATGATATACTTCAACAATAGGAACGGCTCTTCTGGTCTGACTCGTTGCCTTATTTTATTTCTTTGTAAAAAATACAAAGAAGGCACAAGGCCTTAAGGTTTTTGGGGAGGGGAAGGGAGCGGTCTTGATTTTCTATGTATTCTAAAGGGAGCCTAGCTAGCCACATTCGCCGACCCATTCAACAGAACAATATATAACCATTCATCCCTCATCATGTGCGCAGCAGACACCAAAATACCACATTTGCTCTATGATAAAGCCTACTTAAAACCCGTAAGTGGTATATGATTTTTATTTACAAAATATGATTTATGTACAATGAAGTGATGGGAATGGGAGAAAAAAAACCCGAAAAATATATATACAAGAAAGAAAACAAGGAAAAAATTCCCCAATTGGTTTCCCTCCCATCCCCCCGTCTATAAAATTGGAGGCCGACTGTTTTCCGGTTCGAAAGAAACCGGAAACAAGCCGGACCTACCCTAGGTGGGACAGGAATCCTAATCTACAGAGATAAAATAAATAAAGGGTCGGGCGCGGTATGGGTCGATAGATGCAGATAATATGATTTTTTTCATATGAATGTTCAAGATCTTCAATAAAAGCGGACTGGGATTCGGGTTGAGGTACAAAAATAATAGGGAGGGGGAAGATCTTGAGAAACTAACGACTAGATGACGGGGACAATGACACACAACATACTGCTAACTAGGTTACAAGGGGAAAAAACAATTCTACTTACCAGGGATGGGGTCCCTAAGGACCCGTACCGTAGACGCCATGGGCCGGCAGAGGAGGGAAGGATGACTCCAACATTGTCCCCTTTCGTACGACCAGGCTCGCTGCAGTCACCCACCTTTTGCTGAATGTTATGCGATCCAAGCGTTTTCTATCGCATCTGATTTTGACCCTCAGCTGATGCCGAAAATACAAAACCAGATCACGATGAGAAAAGTTTGCATCGTCATACAATCCCTTGTTTCGCGTCGTCCAAATCCCCATTCGGGCTACAGCTAGGATCGCGAGAAACACCACACGCTTCTCACCGTGAAACGGAGGAAGAACGTTGTCTACGACGTAACCAACGTCGAGCAGCACAAGCTTTTTGTGTTCGATGCGAGCCGTCCACTCCCCGACGTGATCCCAAAACGGGTGGACTCGCTCGCAGTAGTAGAAGGCGTGCTCAGCCGTTTCTTCCAACCCACTGCTGCAGCGAGGGCAATCAGGCATGTCTGCCAGGCCCGCCTTGTAGTTCAAGTCGCGAAGGGGTAACGCATTCCGTGCAAGTCGCCAGGTGAGCGAGAACTCGGAGTTGTTCAAGAAGCTCGATCCTGGCGCCCAATTCCAGTGAGAGCGGATCTCCTCCGCCGTCCAGCCGTGCCGCTCGCTGAGAGGATCAGAAGCGGAACCCACCACTAATTCCCGATACAGTTCCTTCCGAGGCCATGAAAGGTCACTGGACCCAAGAAGGTTACGAAGGGCCTTTCGGCACTCGCGGACAAACAGTGCTTCGCCCAAAGGTCTACGTCGACCTTCAGCCTTTGGGTCTGAGTTGAGACGAGGAAAAGTCCGACTCGCCTTTCGTCTCCACACTGAGTCCCCCGTCAAGACACGGCCCAGATATGCAAGTCTTTCAGCAAGCCAGTGGCTCTCCAGATCAGGCATACCCAGACCCCCGTTGCGAGTACGTTGGATACAGACCTGCCTACGGACCATCGGCCTTGCACCTCCCCAGAGCAATCTGGAGAGGGATCGTTGCAGTGCCAACCGATGTGCCTTAGGCAGAGGAAGTACAGCCAATCGGTAAAGGATCAAGGGGAAGACGTACGCGGCGCACGCCTCAGCCCTGTCCTTTAAGGACAACCTCCTTGAAAGCCAGATTCCCACCTGAGCATTCACCTTAGCATGTACCTCCGACCAATTTCGCTCCAGTTGGAGGTCGGGCCCAAACCACACCCCGAGGATGTGGATGGGTCCGTCACTCCAGCGGAAGGGCCCTGGAAGAGTATTGCTACCCCTCCAAGCACCAAGCCGCAAACCTTCGCTTTTGTCAAAATTGACCTTGGCCCCTGCAATCCGCTCATACTCGACAACCGCCTCTTTCACAGCCTCTATATCCTGGCGGCGGGATACAAAGACTGTGACGTCATCAGCGAACGCGGAAACCCTGGCCGCAAGGCGGCCAACGAATGGGATACCGCGCAGTGCCGGACTTGTCCCCTCATCCCTTAGCCTGCGCAGGAGGGGCTCCAACGCGAGGACATAGAGAAGAGGAGACAGAGGGCAGCCTTGCCGGACCGAACGCTCGATCGCGATCACCCCCGAACGCCTTCCGTTCACCTGCACCACTGCCTGAGGGTTGTGGTACATCATGCTAATCCATCTGCGGAACTCCGGTTTGAATCCGGCAGTCTCCAAAACAGACGCCAAGAACCGATGGTCTACCCTATCGAAGGCCTTGGACTGATCTAAACTGATCAGCGCGGCTTCGGTGTCGTCTTTTAACCCCTCTAGGACCTCGCGAATCAAGTGCAGGTTGTCCTGGATCGATCTTCCCTTCACAGCAAAGGTCTGTTCGGGGCCGATCAGATCGCTAATGACAAGCTGTAAACGATTCGCTAAGACCCGGGCCAAAATCTTTAACTCTGTGTTAAGCAGAGTTATGGGCCTGTAATCATCTAAACCCTCCCAAACATGCCTGCCACCTTTCTTCAGCAATGTGATCACGCCCTTGGTAACGCTACCAGGGATGGCTCCCTGGGCGAACCAATGGTTGAACATATCCGTCAGAATAGGTACAAACATGTGCGACATCCTCAAGTACACTTCGTAGGGCAAACCATCTAGTCCCGGCGACTTGTTGAGGCCGACCTGCTTCAACGCATCACGGACTTCGCATTCAGTAACCACACCCTCGCAGCTAGCCGCTTCAGCCGCCCCAAGGTGGGGGAAGTCGGCGAGATAGCTACGAAACTCCCGGAGCGGGAGATCAGTGCAGCGGGCAAAGCGATCCCGAAAGTGCGCCCGAAAGGCGTCACGTATCTCACGACCAGATCGCAGCAGACGCCCGTCCGGGGTCTTGACAGATGCGATGTACCGATCTGGGAACCTTCGCACTTCTTCTTCACGCGCAGTCGCGTTCGATTTCACAGCTTCGTTGAGAACTCTTTTTAGCCTAGATCTAACTACTGATCCCTTGTAGCGCTCGCTACTCTCACGCTCAAGGTCCCTCCTAGCTAGCTCTACACCTAGGGAGTCCCCCCCAGCCACCGCCCGGGAAAGTCTATCATCTATAGATTTCGCCTCCGTGGTCCTGTCTAAGTTGAGCTGTCGACCGTACTTGGTGGCGAAATCTCTAATCCTATGTTTAAGAGAAACCCACCACCTATTCCCGGTAACCGCCCCCACTAACGCCCGCTGAATTAGGGATTCTAGCCGATCCCGGAAGTCCCGTATCTCCAGTAAGGAGGTATTGAACTTCCAGTAGCCGGCCAGACTAGGCCTATTTGCTAACCGCAGACTGACTCTAATGAGTTTATGGTCAGTCCACGCTATCAAGTGGAACGTGGGACAACTAACAAAATCAATGTCAGCTCTTCTCACTAACACTCTGTCCAAGTAGGAACCTACTTTGGCAGAGGGCGATCTATCTAGCCACGTCCACATCTCCCGCCCTGGGTGATCCAGACGAAACCTGTCGACGAGACCGTGACGAGTCACGAAGCCGACAAGGCTGCTTTCACACCTTCCCAATCTGTTAGCTCCCCGCCCGACCTTATCTATCTTGGGATCAAGGATCGCATTCCAATCACCCATTAAGACTAACCGCTTCGTATCGTCCAGGAACGGCGCCAACCGACGAAAAAAGGAAACCCTCTCCGCAGCGATATTGGACGCATAAACCGCAACCAGACGAAACTTGAAACTTTTCACGGCAACATCGGCCACAACCAACCGGCCCCCGTCACCTGCAAAAACAACGTCAACATCAGCATCAAGGCTGCGTCCAACTAGCAAAGAGACCCCAGCGCTGGTGCGGCTGCCGTATGCTGAGAAAACGTTAAAATCGCTTTCCAGCACCCGACAGTCGGCACCGCAAGTGAAGTGAGTCTCCTGCACTGCAGCAACATCCACTCCGAGGTTCTTGAGTTCAGCAAGCAAGCGCGTACACTTGCTTGAATCCCTCAGTCCCCTCACATTCAAACTGGCAAGGTTTAAAGTCATCAATCCAACTTACCTTACTCAGTGTCGACTACGGGCCGGAAATCCTTCGGGGTGAGGATGCCGACGGCCTGACGCAGGGAACCGGTACAAAGTTCAGGAGTAACTCGGCCGCTCCTGGAAATTCCACCGACATCATAAGGAAACCGCAACTTTAGGGACCTATAGAATGTGGGATGAACATAAATCGGGACCCTGCCCGTACATTTTGCAGATATTTCATTCAATGAGTCGTGCCCCATTTCCGCCAGCCTCATGTCCGCTCGACTGGCTTCCTCAATAAATTGCCAGAGCTCCTTAGTTCGGCCGCCAGCCGAACGGACAAAGGTGGTCACCATGGCTGCACCCTCAAAAAGATATGGATTTGTTATTTCTTTTTGATCAATTTTTTTAAAGTCTCTAAGTGGTTTCAGAAGAGATTTGATCTGGCGATCTAGTGATGGCGACTCCAGAATGTCCTGACAAAAATAAAATGAATTTAAAGCTTGTTGGACCTCTCTGGAGGCCGACTTGGAGCGTCGCCCAGTGCCAGATGTTGATGGTGATGGTGATGGTTTCGGGTTTCTTGTTGCTGAATGGGACCGGGAGAGTATTTTGGGTGTTGAAACAGGTGATAATGTAGGTGGTGTTGGGGATAGCGGGAGTTTAGTTGAGTCTACAGGGGTATTTTTGGCTTGTTGTGGGGGAGGAATAATTTGGGCTGGTCGCTGTTGTTGTACTTTTTGTGCTGTTTTCTTCAATTGTTTCTTCTCCCCCTCTCCCTCTGTGGTAGAGTCGCCGCTATCCCTCCTTCTCTTTAGATTACTAGAGGTGTCCATTTCTTCTTGTTGTGATGCGTTTTTATTTGCTTTTTCTTTTTTCTTTTTGTCTGTTTTAGTATTTGCTTCTGGTTTTCTTTTTTCCCCCTCTGTATCAGTGGTTTTTGCTGGGGGTGATTTTGGGGCTTTAGGTGGGGATTTTTTACCCCGCGTTACCTGTGTCCATCCCTCTTCGTCTTTGTTATTGGGGTCATTCCCACTTTCTGTCGGAGTATTTGTTTTCTCCGGATTGTTTGCTGTTGCTGGTGATGGTACTGGTGTATTGTTTACTAATGGGGTCTTTGCTGAGGTTGCTACTATTGTGGCCTTTGATACTGTTGATGTTGTTGTTGTTGTTGTTGCCGTTGTGTTGGTGGTTTTTTGTGGGCACGACCGCGCAAAGTGGCCTACTTGCTTGCAATGCCAGCACTGCGGTTTTCGCCCTTCCACAACCACCAACATGGCTTGGTCCTCATAATCAACAGTGTGGGGGATTGCCTGGAAGCCTCCCCTGTTCAGACACATGGTGAATGAGTAGTCACCGTGTGCCGTGCCGTTGGGTGACTTCATGGTTGTATATTCCTCAACGTCCCCATAGTCGCTGAGGAACGCTGCCAGAACATCACCACTTAATTGTATGGGCACATTGCACACGGTGACCTTGATCCGCCTTCTGCCCATGTATTCGGGCTGCAATCTGTACTGCTTCGTATTAATGCAATTATTACTGGCCAACTTGGTGGCCAGTTCTTGTGAGGGCAACAGAATATCCCAGGTCGCGAAACTTCTCCTGCAGAAATATCTAGCTGGGATTCCTGCTGCTTTTAAAATCTCCTCAAACTTTTCTTTTTTAAGTCCAGCCAGTCTCCTGGTCTTTATGTCAGAGACGATTAAGGACAGGGTTTTTGGCTGGACAGCCTCTACCAATTCTGGAATTGGTAGAATTCTGTTTCCTTTAAAATATTGGGCGTATTTTTCCACCCTGTCCTTTTTATAATCTTGTGCTGTTTTTTTATTAGCTTGCGTCGACCAGGAGACTGGTATTGACGGCGCTTTTTGAGCTGGTGGAATTGTGCTTGCCGTCGTTAATATTTCCGGGGAGGTCCCAGGCAATGACGGCCATTCGGGTCTTTCTAGGGATGCAAAGACATCATCCTGTGTATTAGGTTCTCCCATAGTTGCTTTTGGCAACTAGGGAGAAATGAAGTCGAGTGGTTTTTATAAAATGCGTTAATCGAGTGACGAATGATAAAACAACAGATGTAACAGTGTAACAAAAAGAGTCTTTCGAGTTGACCCCCCTCAAAAACAATACAAAATAACGATTGTTTTGGGGAGGGGCACAAACGCAATAACAAGTCGTTCCAAAAAATCCAACGAGTTTAACAAGTGTAACAAGTTTAACAAAGTCAACAATAATTTTTTAACAATAAATTTAAACAAGGCACTTACTTTTCGTCACTTAACAATCCAAAAAACAGAATAGCACAACTGACGAAGGAGGCTTATTGCCAGACTAATCTCCACTGCTGCCACAATGGCAGATGGAACAGTTCATTATGCTGAAAAGGTAGGCGATACCCTACAAAACCCATTGAAAATATACAGTTTATTAAAATAAACAAACTATCTGACTTTGATCGAAAAGATCCATAACGTTTCGGCAACGCTAACGACGCATATAATCATATTTTCAAGAAAGGAAAGATTTAAAAACAATTACATTTCAAACGAACTATTTTATAATTATACTGAATTCAAAAATATCCCTTGTAATAATAGGTTATCAGATGTTTTTAGAAAAAAGATTATTATTCAATAATAAGAATACGACAAAAGAAAGAAATATAATGAAAAAGTACAATCAAAATATTATGTCTAAAATTCTAATTCGAATCAATGGTAACAGATTTTTGTTGAATAAAATCAAAATTTGATCCTTGTCAACGAGATATCTCCCTCGGACCTAAGAGGTCCGTATCTTTACTTATTAAGGCAGTTTTAGTATTATTAGGTATCTGTTGGTGTGAATTCAATATTCCATTTATAATAACTTTTCAGTATTTTATAAAAACTTTAATGTTGAAACTGAAAATAATTTTGAAAATCAGTCTGATCATGGTGTCCATTGAGACTAAGAAAAATGTTGACAATATTAATTTCATTTATTTTGGAATGAATGGAAATTAAATTTGGTTACAAAGGATGCGCCAAATAGAAGTATGAGAAGCCCTATTCTAAAGGTTTTAACAAGAAAGAATTTGCATTACTTTCGCGACTCAATTATAAAATTTTATCTCAGAAGTGCTTCCCAATCGATTCGTGATATCATCTTTATAATCACTCTGAGTGCACAAATGCTTGAATGGCGACAGAGAAATTCGCATTCCTATGACATCTTTGCGTTTGAAATATAAGAGCCGCTGAGTATTATCATGGGTTCCAACAGAAGTAGAACTCGATAATTTGACAGATATTAACTCAGATATGAGTCGCTATTATTAATATGAATACTTTTCAAGAAATTTCTATCATTATTAAATTTTCGTCATTACAAGTGAAGAAAAGTGCATTTTTTTCAGTTTAAGAGCTTAAAAGAAAATATTTCAGTACAACTTGAAGAACAAATTAACAAAAACTGAGTACATAATTTTCTGAAACTATTGCACAGATGACATTGTCTGAAGACATTAACTCGGTAGGGACAAATTTTTAATCTATTAGCCATTGAATTCTTTCTAGGGGAAGTCCCCGTGACCGTGGTGGAGTGACTAATGAGCTGGACTGCGATATTGTAGTAGCGATTTCGAGTTCCAGTCGCGCTATTATCCTAGTCAAGGACTTATATCCTTAAGAAAGATATGAAACCCTTTATCCCTTTAGCTATATGTTAAATAGTACCTCTTCAACAAGTACGACTTTGGCATTAAATAACCCATAAAGTTTGATATGCCATTAAGAGTTTTGAACCTCTTTATCCCCCAGCTATGGGTTGAGTAGAACCATTACTGTTCTTCTACAAGTGTGGTTTGGCATTAAATAACCTATGAAGTTTGAAATGCCATTAAACAAAGAAGCCAAATCAAACTAAATTCTTTCCAGTTAGAACCTTTTGAATATAATCTTTAATATTGATTTAGTTTGGTTCATTTGTTTAACGCCATATCAACTTCTTATTTGTTATTTGTTAATAGGTTTGACATTAAATGATAATATAGAGAATAAACTTTGTCATAACTCATAAATGATTGATCAATATCCATTGTTCAGCATTTACAGACAGTGTCACTAAAGGAATATATTTTTACTGTACACAAAACTTCAAATCCAAAATCGCCGACACTCATTTGAGCATTTTAGAGTAATTGGAAGATTTATTTTTCCCAGAATGCAACGTTAAATTGCTATATATTTCCGGCAGGAAACTGTTTATTGCTTATATTACCAAGGTAATCCGAAATTTGATTTATTTGTAAATGCTTGGAGGTACTCGTGGCGTATCCGAGTTCAAATCCTTAATGAGGCAGTTTGTATTTTACATACCGTTAAAACTATGTGTAAATAGTCGGGAAGTCTTTGCTTTTAAACTTCGTAATTGCAATCAGTCTAGGAGAAGGAACACTCTGAATTCAAACCAGTTTTGGACCAGGGATGGGCTCCATCCATTACACGCTATATGAGTTGCTCCCCCTACAACCAAGTTAAGAGATCAGTGAAGAAGTTTAACTACAATCATAATTACATTTTTTAGCGTTTCATTACATTTTTCTATTTACCTGTAATTATTTGTTTGCACACAGTTATATGATATCAAATATTCCTAATACAAACACAGTTATACGGTTTCAAATATACATATCTAATACCAATAATTCATATACAATCATATGGTTTAAAGTACCTATTTCTATTCAATAATAATTTGTTTGCACACAGATGGTTTCAAGCATTCTATATGACACTAATAATCCGTAACAAAAAATCATATATTTAAGCCACGGTTCTTAATACTAATAAAATCGTATCAAGTATTCTAATTAATACTAATGATATTGTATCAAGTATTCGTATTTAATAAGAATGCTTTTTAAACAAATCTATTTGATCCATAGATGGGACCCGAACAGGTACTACGACTCCAGATTTGAATGGATCTGGGATTAATGTTAATGAATGGAGAACTCGACAGAAGTCAAGAACTAGAGTTCTCAATAGTGCATGCTGTTTAGTTTCATGCCCAGGATGCTAACATTCAAGATGAATGCAACAATTCGAATTGCATAATACAGATATTGCAAGATTATTTAAACTTATGAGAAGAATTACTCAATACATGAGTACCTTTATTAAAAGTTTAATTATTTAATTCAAATCAGTGAGTACATATAAGTGTAATACTTTTGTGATTATGCATCACAAATGTAAGTGGCTGTGAGTGGATAGGTATGCATGCGATGCACATAGAGAGAGAGAGATAGATATACAGATAGATAGCTAGAGATAGATAGATAGATAGAGAGATAGAGAAAGAGAGAGAGAGAGAGAGAGAGAGAGAGATGAAAAAGAATGACCAAGCTAACAAATTGCCTATCTGCACAATGGTTAACAAGAACACTAACAAACAATTACTTCTGAATTTCAGCTTCACTTGTGCCTTGAACCATACATAAGCAAAGCTCAAGTATATATATATATATATATATATATATATATATATATATGTGTGTGTGTGTGTGTGTGTGTGCTGTTTACTTTATAATTTTCCTTCAACACTGATAATGCAACGTTAACAGTTAATTTTTTCGCAGTTTTCTTTTCTTTCTTTTTTTTTTTTGTAGTACATTTATTCTTTTAAAAATCATTTTAAAAACTAATCAAAGATACTTTTAAAATACTTTTCTTTACAAAAAAAACTTTTCTCTTAATGATGACCTTAAATAGAAACTAGTTGAGAACTATTAAAAAATAAACAACACTAAAGAAATATTTCTATTTACCTTATCATGTTTGTTCATATCTCTCTCTCTCTCTCTCTCTCTATATATATATATATATATATATATATATATATATATATATATATATATATATATATATATATATATATATATATATATATATATAAGTAAGTAAGTAAAGTTAGCGACCATAGTCGAGGGTGACCCGAAGGCTCCCTTTTCGATAGCTACTACACCAAGGTGTAGGGGAGGGCGCTACTCCATTCCCAGGATTGCTCCACTTTACCCTTGAACCGTACCTTATAATGATGAGTGTTAAGCAAGGTGGTATCAAGTTCCATTTTTAAAGTCTTTGGTATGACTCGACCTGGGATTGAACCCAGGTCTCCCGGGCCATTGGCGAACACTCTAACCGCTGGGCCAATATATATATATATAAATAAATAACAAGAAGGCAATTCCATTGTGCGTATTGTATAAAAGTCCAACAGTGCAGTTTCAAATATATGTGGAGTTCCTTTGGTGTAGTGGTTAAAGTACTTGACTGTGGCCTCGAAGTAAACGAGTTCGAACATCAATCACGCTGTTACATTAACTTTCAGAATAATACACTTGGGGAAAGTATGAACCTCCTCATTTAATAGTATCACAACTGTTCTTCTACAAGGATGGTTGATTGCCATTGCACAAATAAACCAAACCAAACTAAAATAATATATATTATATAACAAATTAATATTAAACCATACAATGCATATATCCTAATTGTGTTTGCAAATGGACCGGGAGACTGGAGTTCAGTCCCAGGTCGAGTCATACGAAAGACTCAAGAAACGGTACTTAATGCCGCCTTGCTTAACACTCAGCATTATAAGATAAGGATCAAGTGTAAAGTGGAGCAATCCAAGGAATAGAGTAGCGCCTTCCCCTACACCTCAGTGTAGTAGCTATTGAAAAAGGAGCCTTCGGATACCCCTCAACTACGGTTATCAACCTAACTTACTTATAATGCAGATATGTTATATATAGAAAGAGAAATAAACAAATTGACATATGAATGATTTTCCTATTATCAAAAAGAGCGCAAATAAGGGCCAGTAGAGCAGGATAAAAGCTAGAATAAATAAATGTTTTCTCACGCCATCATATCAGTCTTCTGACTATAATTTTTATTTACTCAAAAAAAAATTACAATCCTCAAATGAAACAAGCGAGTATTAATGCACGTAGAAAGCCTAAAAATACTCAATATTCTTCGCAAAAAATACTTGGCATTTGGAGAAGAAATCATCATCATCAAGTCAGTCTGCTAGCATGGATTTCCTTGACCCCCTCTCTCTTTCTCTTTCCGTCTCTCTCTCTCTCTCTCTTTCTCTCTCTCTCTCTCCATTTGTCCCTTTCGTTCATCACTCTCAACAGGTCTTCTGAACTACATCTTGTCTCCTCGCAGAGCTGTTGTAGGTAAGTTCTTGCTAATCGGCCTATACGAGCACGACCATGTGAAAAGGTCCATAGGAGAACATCATTTATGAGTTCGTCCTTGCTTCTTCGGCAGTGACCTGTAGGTTTTTCGTCTTACTTGGATGGTTTTAGAAATAGAAGATACTGCTGTGGTTTCGTTATGGTTCCGTTCAAACTCATTAAGTATAACTTCCCGAATTAGATTACGTTGCTCGTTTATCTGGGCGACTTTCAAATCCTACACGGAGTATCAGCGCAACAACTATAACGATACAACCAGCCACGATGGGTACAATGTATAAAACAAGCTCCATATATATATATATATATACGTTCTACATAGTTATAATTCAAATGACTCTTTTGTAAACTAATAACTTATTCTGACATCCTGTTTACTGTGATGAAATCCTGATACTGGATCTTTTCAATCGATTTATAATCTCCGTCTGAGATTTACACTGTTATCGTGGTGACCAATTATATCTTTTTATAGCTATGATTATGTTTGCCTTTGTAAATGCTATTCGAGTAGAGCGTTCGCCAATAGACCGGGAGACCGGGTTTCAATCCCAGGTCGAGTCATACCAAAGATTCAAAAAATGGTATTTGATGCCGCCTTGCTTAACACTCAGCATTATAAAGTAAGGATCAAGGGTAAAGTGGAGCAATCCAGTGAATGGAGCAGCACCCTCCCTTACGCCTCGGTGTGGTAGCTATTTAAAAGAGAGCCTTCGGGTCACCCTCGAATATGGTCACTAACTTTATTTACTTGACTTATACTTTGCTTATGTGTGGCACAAGGCCAGAAACACTGAACACAAACTAAAAATTGAACTCATTAATTATGGTATTCTAACCCATCTCGCTAACCATTACCTAAAGTTATGCTCAGTCAGTTACTAAATTTAGCGTGTAACACAAGACCCGAAGAATGGGAACTTCGTGAGAATTGAACTTACAACGTATTGTTGCAAGAGACAACGGACGAGAGGATTAGACTTAATTTCGTTTACTTTAAATAAATAGAACACAGTAGATTAGAAAAGATACAGGCTCTCTTCTTCCACTTGATAAGGATCAGGAGGTGAGTGGGTGTAAGTTGTTCTAGGCTGTCTTGGCACAGTATTGTGGTGTGGGTTGCTAGGCTATGAGAGGTCAAGATCTTGTAGTGGAAATGCCAAAGACTTAATTGTGTGATGTGTTGATTGTGATGTGGGTTGGTCGGGCGTCAGTGGTCTTTGATCTTGTCCGAAATGTGACGAGTGACTATTCTCCCTGATAGCAGTCTCCGGAGTCAACTGCCCGTTCGGGACCTTTTGTTGACCGTTTTATAGCCAATCGTCTCCTGAAAACTTTGTGGGGAAAGTTCATGATTGGTTGAAAAAAGGACTTTTTTAATTAAGAATTTATTTTTACTTTTCAAATGGATGGATGCGCTGGGCCGACCTGCGCAACAACGTGTTTTATTTATTTTTATAACCCATCCTTCCGGTTAATGTTACTTTTTTCAAGTGAAACGCATGCTCGTGGAGTTTTTATTTGTTTATTTATTTATTTATTCTTTTTGCTGGTGATGGGTTTGAAATGTATTGGTAAATCAAAAGAGATTTCTGCATAAAACAAGGAGTAATATTCTCCAAATCCATCTCACAATCCATTATACTACCTGTTAAGTGCTATATAAATCCGAATTCTATTGTATTTTTGTTTTATCCCAGTGCTTAACACTTCATTGACATTTTCAGCGATTTTCGGTGAAAGCCAACGTTTTCTCATTAAAAGTCCATTCAAATTTTGCCAATATCCACTTTACGAAATCCACATATGATTGGCAGAATAATCAGTCGCTTCACGGCTTCTAATCTCTTCGGCCTGTCACGAAATGTCCACCAAGTTCCGATTCGTCTGACCTAAATTGGAAAGTTTTTCTCGAAGCGAGTTGACGAGACTGATAGTGTTAGAATAACAGAAAAGGCTTTATTCAGAGAAACATTGTTATTTATAGTACTGAATAAAAAGTAATCATTATATAAACACAGATATCAAACACTTTTCTAGAATTTAGTGAACAAATCGTTTTATCGATGCTGAGAAAAGTAAATATATAAAGAAAATTAGCTAGATTTGCATATATATTTGGAAATGTTTATTCACTCCACAAGATCTCTGGATTAGAATGACGTCAAAATAATCTAAAATTTTCATTTTCTCTACAAAGTGTCTGGATAAGAAAAACGTCAGCATAACCTAAAATGTTTTTCTCTTTACAAGATATTTGGGTTAACACACCGCCAGAATAATCCAAAATGTTTATCCCTTCAAAAAGGTCACGGGATTAGAATGTCATCATAATATTCCCAAATCTTCATTCACTCTACAATATATTTGGATTTACGTCAGAAAAATATAAAATATTTCTTTACTTCATTACTTCATTTGATTTTAACCAAATATAGATGATGAAACTTTAAATTTCTTTTACTTTTTCATTTCTTATATTCTATGAAAATACTTAAACGACTGTAAAAGTTTTCAATAAAATTATGTGACATTCAAGTCACGAATTACTTTTATTCTTTTGTTAATTTTATGCACAGTGTATGATGATATGAATAAGATAACTCATCAAGATTAATCTCTTTAGAAACTATTTTTGCTAAAGCTGCACATCCTTAGAATTTATCAAGATTTTGTACTTTTCTTTTAATTCAATCTCATGATTTATATACAAGACGAGTTTACAAACTTTATTTCAGTATACACTCGTAATATGACGTCGTTATGGCTACAAGATAAGCTACTAAGTTGTACCTACTAATCTAGTTGAAATATCATCTAAAAACAGTCTCTAATATATTCCTATATCAAAACAATTTGCTATGCATTCCTCGAATAAAATCATTTACAGTTCATTCCTAATATAAATTAATTTACAATTCATTTTTATTATGATATCATTTTTTTAATTATGCCAATAATAGAATCCTTTTCTATACATACTTATACTAAAAATTATGGTAAAAGTATTATATAAAAATTTTTTTGGACTTGTGTTTGTAGAAAAATATATATTTCAACATCTAAGAGATATTTTTGAGTGATTTCATAAAATTGATTAAATGAGGTTTCATTGTCTTTACAAATACTTCCACCATGTTGTTTCTTACGAAATTCCTTTCTTCATAAATGAATTAATTCATTCAGTGAATTTCCAGGGTGTCATTGGTAAAAAAAAGTCACCATTTGAAATTATTAATTTCATGCATGCGCTTTATTTTAGGTTTTGTCAACTGTGAGTCAAATTAGAATCAGTTGGCACTGTGTGAAATGAAAACAGCGCCATAATGTAATTCACCCCAACAGAAATTTGAAAAAGGCTTGCTTAACAGCTTGGCATTCACGCTGGAAGTTTCAATACAAAGATTTCAGAATTTTTCGATTTCAATTTGAAGATAGTGCAGAGGAATCGAAAAGATTTGGTTAAACTCAATGGTGATTACGGCAACCAGAAACCTTACTCTGATCTTTCTGATAAAAAAAAGAACTCTAGAATTTGTTGGTGAGATCAAGATCATGATTGACAATGATTCCAAGCAAGTCAATCAGGTCCATAGCCAGAAACATGACAGTGTGTGAGTTTCTTATCAGGAAAGTAGAGCATGAAAACATACGGTATTTCTCATACAATATGAAAAAAGAAGAACAAGAGAAAAAACATTATGATGTTTGCAGTGGTCACAAACGATAGTGACGTTATACCTCTATTCATATTCCCATATGGCCTCATACTTTACATAGAGGCTTAAATCAAGTGCCTGGAGGAGATAGTGCTGCCCTGGATCAACAGGCTGATGGAAGACTCTACGTCTGGCGACTGGACTCTACACCATGCCACACAAGCAGGAGAAATCAATCTTGATTTAATTATCAAGTATCTGAGCCATAGTATCTAACCGTTTAACTCCCCGGACTGTAATCCTCCTTAATTATAATGTGTGGGGCGCGGATCAAGGATAACGGCAGCATTCATCAATTCAAATAAAAAGACAGAAGAAAACTCTTGTAGTTATCACAAGTCCATGGTTGAAGCCAAAAGCGATTTCTTTGAATACATTTAATCTTCAAGATATTTTCATGTAATTTTGCTAAATATATCTGAGATGTTAGTGTTATTTTCAGTTTTGAGTAATTTAGACAAGTGACTCATCGCATCCAGTATAAATATAATTTCTCATCACGTTACGGACGCAGGTTACAATGGAATGTCGCTCACACTTCGAGTTTCGTTTCGTCACTGTTCTTTATCCTGACAACTGCCCAGTTGATACAAATTAGCTGTTTGAATGTGCACATCTAAGACAAATATCGAAACATTTCATATCAGGAGACGTGAAAATTAGTTTCTTATTGTGATCGCTGATTGTCTTATTGAGTACATTTCATATTTATAATGATTTACCATTCGTGATAGATCTGCAGCAACTGCCTAGAACACTCAGAATGTACGCCTATGGTACGAGGTGCATACGATAAGTCTCCAGACTTTTTTCGTATTGGCATTTAAAATTGTCGGAGACTATTGATAATTCAGTATGTTATTGGTATACATCTTATGAGATGACTGACCAATTTTTATGATTTCAGGTTCAAATGAACACCTACAACAGGAATTGGAATACACCCTACTAAAGCCTGATTGTCACAGCTGGTGAATTTCAAAAATGCTAGAAGAACGATATGCAATAAAGTTCTGTTTTAAACTTGGAAAAAATGCCACAGAAACGTAGAGGATGCTTCAGACTGCTTTTCGATCATCTTACATGAATCGAGCATGAGTTTTCAGTGGCATAAGAGATTCAAGGAAGGCAGGGAGTCTGTGAGGGATGATGAGAGGTGTGAGAGGAGTAATGAAGTCAATACACAAGAGTTGGTTGGCCAAAGGGCTAGGGTTAGGGTTACTATGTTGAGGTTTTAAGGGAGTTCAGGAAGAGGTTCCGTCAGAAGAGGCCAGCACTCTTCAAATCGGGTCTGTGGTATTTCCAGCAGGACAATGCACCAATCCACAACGCCATCCTTGTCACAGACTATTTGACCAAGATGGTCTTCAAGACAGTTTCTCACCGTCCCTATAGTCCAGACCTTGCTCCCAGTGACTTTTGGTTATTCCCTAAGCTCAGAGGCTGTCGTTATGGGACAATAGAGGAGATGAAAGAGGCCGTGTCGAAGATCATTGACACGCTCACTCAAGAGAACTTTCATGGAGCCTTCCAGAAGTTGTGGGAACGGTAGAACAAGTGCATTGCAGCCGGAGGAGATTACATCGAAGAGGAGTAGAGTTTCAAGTGTGTACTATCAATAAAAGTGCCCATACGAAAAAGTATGGAAACTTATCGTATGCACCTCGTATATACAGCTATGCAAAAAAAAATGGGCCAGGTTGATTTGGGATTTTTATTTTTTACCCATAATTTGGAGACAAATGTATTGTTAAACACATATATACACACTATTGCTTTTTATTACAGCAAATACAAATCAAGGTCGCCTCATAGGTCTACGCATGATTTAAAGGTAGAAACTGTCAACTCCACGAGCCAGTGTCGCAAATACGTCAAGGTGAAGCAATGAAGTATGGGCAGCATCGAAGTTAATTGCGCACAAAAGTTAAGCACCAGGTATAATTTTTTTAATAAACATCGAAACTACAACATTCATTTTTTAAATTCAAAACTTAAATGAAGATATGTGCACAGCTGAGCAAAGATGTCTGGATTTCGTCTGTCGGCCAAATCTTGAAATATTCAATTACAAGGATTGTTTTAATGCAGTACCTTCCACTATCACAAGATCTATCTCCATTTAACTTTTTCTCATTTCCTAATGTGAAAATATGTCTCAAGGATAATATTCGTGAATGTAGAGAGTATTTAAAGAAATGCAATGACACAGGTTCACAGGTGGAATTTCAGAGGTGCTTCGACTAATGAAATGAATAAGCGTTCTTAATGCCAAAAAAGACTATTTCAAAGCAGATTAACATTTCTGTCATTGTTAATTTTTATCTTGAGTCTCGATGGTTTTTTGAGCACACAAACACGCACGCACACGCATATATATATATATATATATATATATATATATATATTCGGTCAATATATATATATATATATATATATATATATTTGGTCACCTGAGTCGATAACGGTGTACATCTCAGAGATTGTAAATACTCAAAACACTCCTTCTTGGGAGAGGGTCTTACCTTCCTGCAGGGGATACAGTCAGTGTAAACTTAGCCATGGTGACAGAGTGGTCTCCTCTTGGCTAGGCTGATATTTTTCAGCACCACCTTGTCAAATGTGCAAAGAAGAATGTGATTTCAAAACCGCTTTTTCGTTAGTTTTCCTGTATTTTCCAGGAGAGTAATGCCTGTTATCCTGTCGTAAGGTAATACCACTAACCAGTGGGAAGCTATCTACAATGCAGAATGCTTTAGTATTTTCCAGTATTTAATTTCTAATTAACCCTAAAACCATCTTGTTTCACAAAGTACCCCCTCTCTGACAATTGGGAGAGATAGAACTACTCCTTACCTGTTCCGCCGTATGCTCCACCAGTGGCCTTGTATAATTCTCTTAACAGACCATCATTTTCCATTTCGTGCACAGTGATGTCGACAGTCCCTCCACCACAGTCCACAACCATGTAGCGCATTCCTTTAGAGAAAATATATGAATCTGAGAAAATTGCCATAAATAAGTCAGATATTGTCATTTTTTGTTCGATTCATAACGAGATTATATAATAAATAAATAAATAGATAAATACAAAGTGGGTCATAAAAATTGGTTTCATTGCAAAGTTTAATAACTTGAGCAATTATCTTTCAAATGATCTCAAAATTTAACAGCATGTGTAGAAACAACTCAAAACTCTATGTTTAACATTTTATGTTTAAGTTTAGAAATATCTTTCACGTGAAAATAAAAGGCGTTTGGAAATTAAACATAGAATTTTAAACTGTTTCGACACAGACTGTGAAATTTTGAGATCATTTGAATATATACATACATACATACATGTATGTGTGTGTGTGTGTGTGTGTGTGTGTGTGTGTGTGTGTGTGTGTGTGTGTGTGTGTGTATGTGAATATATATATATATATTATCATAGGCATAGAAAGTGTAGTGAAGAGAAAGGAAAGAGAAATAAGGAAGAATCAAATAAATTTATGTGCAAAAAAAAATAAATAAATAAAATAAAATAAACACGTAGAGTTAGTTGATAAGCATAAAAAGATATATACATGAAATAAATAAATATTTATTATGAATCAAATGGTATGAGCCAAAACATTTTTTACATTTTAGAATGCACTCCTTGTTTCAAACATTAAGAAATCAGAATCGTATTTTGATTTTAAAATAAACAGCTATAACTACAGAATTCAATCTCTAAATCATAAGAAAAAACTTATCCCAGCAGAACAATTCCCATTAACAGATCATGGTTTTAACAGAGATGCTACATGCAATATAATATAGAAGATATAGGTTATTTGCTTTAATATCACATCATATCATATCATATGAAGTTCACCATTTTGTTCTTAATATCAAAGCCTCTATCTCACTTCGTTAGGCTAAACATGAACTAATACCTCCGCTCCGGGCAGAATGTGACAAGTCAATTTTTGCCGATTTTGATACAAAATTTTTCTTTTCTTAAACTGGTTGCCTTAAAAAGATTAAAGATCCCAGCTGACCCACATTCTATGAGTATTACTTTGGTGAGAAACGGGAATACATTGTAAGTTCTCGGACATAAAATAGGTTCAACATAAAATATCATAAGTCCCTACCCCTTTAATGTAGATCCGTTTTTGGTAATAAATTATTTATATTCTGAGAACGCTGAACAACTTGTGAAACATGTCAATGTGATGGTCCAAAATGGTTTTAATTCAGAGTTTTCTTGCTTAGCCAAGGTTAAAGACATCAGTCTGTCTTAATATTTACCTATTGAGAAGAACAAATGCATTCAAACCTTCCTCAAAGGCATCAGTATGAAGTGAAATGCCGATTCCAGTATAGAGCTAGTTTGAAATCAGAGTTTTCCTTCTTCCTGACTGGTTGCAGTACCTAGAGAACCCAGTCTGGGCTATTATTTATCCATAGTTGAGGGAAAAGATTAATTCATGCCTTTCCCAAGAGCATTAATGCAAAGTGAAACGCAAACAGCTTCGTCCAGAATTTGAACTCGGGTCACCAGAGACAACCATGTAAATAATATCATCACTTTGTTATTTTTAATTGACTAACAAAAATAAACAATGAAATATTCACCATGGTTGAGATTGGAACAGGCAAGTTCCATGTTCAGAATTTCCGGGCTTTTCTTGTTGGGTGACGTCAGAGGATGCACGACAGGGCTCTCAGGAATCAATTGGTAGAGCCTCAACTTCCGGCAGTATACTGAAGCAGCCTCCGGTTCCAAGGATATGATTAGCTGTTCTGGGTTCAGAGAGGAAGCAATGCCAGCCTAGAAAGAAACAAAGAAAATTATTAGCATTCATGTGTAAAAGTTACTGACATTACTAATAATCTGATTCGAGACATATGGTCAAGTCACGTTCGCAACAACTCCAGGATCGCTTAAGTTAAGTAACGATTTGCCTTTTCAGTGCTTAAGTGAGTGACTATTTTGTAAAAAGGCAGCCTGAAACCTGTGTGCCAGACTAAATAAACCTTATGTCGTAAAACCGCCAAAAAACTGATTCTATCCAAGTGCCATTTCATATTGATGGCATTATATTTTCTACATTGTGTGTATGTACGAGATTTGGCTGAAAAGTTCATAGGCTTACCAAAAATGGAAAGTAACCAAATGAGGTTTATTTTTCAAAATAACTCCCTTTGCAGTTCACACACTTCTTCCATCGGCATGGTAGTAATTGTAATCATTGGTTACATAACGTCATCATAAGAACGTTTCGGCTTATGAACCTTTCAGCCAACCCTCATAAAAACCCAACTCCTCCGACACAAAAACAACGTTTTAAGCGGAGCACAGCTGGTTTGAATTCAGAGTTTTCCTTTTCCCAAACAGTTTACTTTACCAATACTAAAGAACTCATTCTACCTGACTATTTGTCCATAGCAAGAGGAAGAATAGATAGATTTATGCCAATCTTAATGATATTGAGAAAAATGAAACACCAACGGGGTCGTCTATGATTTGAACTCGAGTCACTGATTCCATTTCCTACAATGATAACTGTTGTATTAAGTGCGCAAGGTTTCTATTCTCTGTGTGCATGTGTGAATGAACATATAAGCACACGTCCCTATATATGCATATATGTTTGCACAGTCTATTGCGGTTATATACTAAAAAAAACTTATTTTTCTTGAAAGAATCTGTTTAATTTCTCCGATGAACCATTGTAAATTATTATCAATTTTTTAAAAGATATTTATTCATCTTAATTTCAATTGTTTTTTTTTATCGTGACCATCAATCTATAATTATCAGTAAACCCTACACACGAGAAATAACTATTGGGTTAGAGTTGAATAAATGCAGCAGCAGATCTCTCTAGTATCATCTGTAAAGCCTTTTACGAGTTCAAATAAGATTCCTAAAAAAAGAATTCGAACCTCGTCGGACGCTTATTCTTTGATTCAGAGCAAATTTTTAGTTTAAAATTAGCGTTGATTTAGGCATCAGTAAGAATTTAAAAGGTTAAATTTAAGGTTTAAAATCAGCCATAAAGAGAAGGACTAGGAATAACACTTGACTTCAAAAATTAATTCTTTAACTTAATGATTTCGAGATTTGAAATCAAGTAAAGACTTATACATGTGGTCGACTTATGTAAGAGTATATACGGTAATCTAATGCCACATTCATGGTGAACCTAATTTGTACAAGTTTATGGTTTGCGTAACTAGATCATCATTCATTACAATAATCTAATGCGGGAATCAGCAAAGTAATTGACATCAGCCCCGGGGATCGATGGGACTCACTGGGGATCAATAAAACATGGTAGGAGGCCGAAAGCTGATATGAATAAATAAAAATAGACTGACTACGCAATAAACTATCTAGTCGACGTATTTCCCTATATTTAATACAATAAATTTATGTTGTTGCTCTTCGTATTTTGATAAGATTGAATTCATTTTACATTGAATTCCAGGATTATGTTTAATATTTCGCACATTTCTTTTGGTAAAGTTTTCCTTTACTTTCTTTCTTTTCTGTTTTTTTTTTGTTTTTTGTTTTTTGTAGGCCTATATTTCACGCGTGATATTCACAGCAGAGAAAGAATACGGAACAGCAGTCTTGCAGAATTAAATATGCAGTTTTCATCACTAATACTTTTGAAAACTGGACGTTTACCTATTTATTTATTACTCAGGGAAATCAAGCAACCAAGGATTCCATGAAAGAGTCGGTCGTCTAAAAAGTTTAGCGACTCTTGATCGAATGCAAATTCATAACTGAACTGCGAATCGATGAAAGGAATAAATACCTTAATTAATACTTCGAATATAAAATGTGCCAGACACAATTTGGAAACAATGTTTTTGGGAAGAAAAAATGGCATCGACATCAACATGAGAAATAATTTTGTTGGGATGAAATTCTAACGTAATAGAAAAGGCTATATGTAATCCTTGATTCTTCAAATTAATGATTTCATGACTATTAATCAATTATCGACTCGACTTATATACGATTAATAATGTTATTAGGTTCAAATGGAAAATTCTAAGTGCTACCCTGGGGTTCAAAAATTGATTCTTCAAATTAATGATTTCATGACTATTAATCAAGTATCGACTCGACTTATATACGATTAATCATGTTATTAGGTTCAAATGGAAAATTCTAAGTGCAACCCTGGGATTCAAAAATTGATTCCATAAATTAATGATTTCATGACTATTAATCAAGTATCGACTCGACTTATATACGATTAATAATGTTATTAGGTTCAAATGGAAAATTCGAAGTGCTACCCTGGGATTCAAAAATTGATTCTATAAATTAATGATTTCATGACTATTAATCAAGTATCGACTCGACTTATATGCGATTAATAATGTTAATAGGTTAAAATGGAAAATTCTAAGAGCTACCCTGGGATTCAAAAATTGATTCTATAAATTAATGATTTCATGACTATTAATCAAGTATCGACTCGACTTATACACGATTAATAACGTTATTACGTTCAAATGAAAAATTCTAAGTGCTACCCTGGGATTCAAAAATTGATTCTATAAATTAATGATTTCATGACTATTAATCAATTATCGACTCGACTTATATACGATTAATAATGTTATTAGGTTCAAATGGAAAATTCTAAGAGTTCCCCTGGGATTCAAAAATTGATTCTATAAATTAATGATTTCATGACTATTAATCAAGTATTGACTCGACTTATATACGATTAATAATGTTATTAGGTTCAAATGGAAAATTCGAAGTGCCACCCTGGGATTCAAAAAATGATTCTTCAAATTAATGATTTCATGACAATTAATCAAGTATCGACTCGACTTATATACGATTAATAATGTTATTAGGTTCAAATGGAAAATTCTAAGAGTTCCCCTGGGATTCAAAAATTGATTCTATAAATTAATGATTTCATGACTATTAATCAAGTATCGACTCGACTTATATACGATTAATAATGTTATTAGGTTCAAATGGAAAATTCTAAGTGCCACCCTGGGATTCAAAAATTGATTCTTCAAATTAATGATTTCATGACAATTAATCAAGTATCGACTCGACTTATATACGATTAATAATGTTATTAGGTTCAAATGGAAAATTCTAAGTGCTACCCTGGGGTTTAAAAATTGATTCTTCAAATTAATGATTTCATGACTATTAATCAAGTATCGACTCGACTTATATACGATTAATAATGTTATTAGGTTCAAATGGAAAATTCTAAGTGCTACCCTGGGATTCAAAAATTGATTCTATAAATTAATGATTTCATGACTATTAATCAAGTATCGACTCGACTTATATACGATTAATAATGTTATTAGGTTCAAATGGAAAATTCTAAGTGCTACCCTGGGATTCAAAAATTGATTCTATAAATTAATGATTTCATGACTATTAATCAAGTATCGACTCGACTTATATACGATTAATAATGTTATTAGGTTCAAATGGAAAATTCTAAGAGCTACCCTGGGATTCAAAAATTGATTCTATAAATTAATGATTTCATGACTATTAATCAAGTATCGACTCGACTTATATACGATTAATAATGTTATTAGGTTCAAATGGAAAATTCTAAGAGCTACCCTGGGATTCAAAAATTGATTCTATAAATTAATGATTTCATGACTATTAATCAAGTATCGACTCAACTTATATACGATTAATAATGTTATTAGGTTCAAATGGAAAATTCTAAGTGCTACCCTGGGATTCAAAAATTGGTTCTATAAATTAATGATTTCATGACTATTAATCAAGCATCGACTCGACTTATATACGATTAATAATGTTATTAGGTTCAAATTGAAAATTCTAAGTGCCACCCTGGGATTCAAAAATTGATTCTATAAATTAATGATTTCATGACTATTAATCAAGTATCGACTCGACTTATATACGATTAATAATGTTATTACGTTCAAATGGAAAATTCTAAGTGCTACCCTGGGATTCAAAAATTGATTCTATAAATTAATGATTTCATGACTATTAATCAAGTATCGACTCGACTTATATACGATTAATAATGTTATTAGGTTCAAATGGAAAATTCTAAGAGCTACCCTGGGATTCAAAAATTGATTCTATAAATTAATGATTTCATGACTATTAATCAAGTATCGACTCGACTTATATACGATTAATAATGTTATTAGGTTCAAATGGAAAATTCTAAGAGCTACCCTGGGATTCAAAAATTGATTCTATAAATTAATGATTTCATGACTATTAATCAAGTATCGACTCAACTTATATACGATTAATAATGTTATTAGGTTCAAATGGAAAATTCTAAGTGCTACCCTGGGATTCAAAAATTGGTTCTATAAATTAATGATTTCATGACTATTAATCAAGCATCGACTCGACTTATATACGATTAATAATGTTATTAGGTTCAAATTGAAAATTCTAAGTGCCACCCTGGGATTCAAAAATTGATTCTTCAAATTAATGATTTCATGACAATTAATCAAGTATCGACTCGACTTATATACGATTAATAATGTTATTAGGTTCAAATGGAAAATTCTAAGTGCTACCCTGGGGTTTAAAAATTGATTCTTCAAATTAATGATTTCATGACTATTAATCAAGTATCGACTCGACTTATATACGATTAATAATGTTATTAGGTTCAAATGGAAAATTCTAAGTGCTACCCTGGGATTCAAAAATTGATTCTATAAATTAATGATTTCATGACTATTAATCAAGTATCGACTCGACTTATATACGATTAATAATGTTATTAGGTTCAAATGGAAAATTCTAAGAGCTACCCTGGGATTCAAAAATTGATTCTATAAATTAATGATTTCATGACTATTAATCAAGTATCGACTCGACTTATATACGATTAATAATGTTATTAGGTTCAAATGGAAAATTCTAAGAGCTACCCTGGGATTCAAAAATTGATTCTATAAATTAATGATTTCATGACTATTAATCAAGTATCGACTCGACTTGTATACGATTAATAATGTTATTAGGTTCAAATGGAAAATTCTAAGTGCTACCCTGGGATTCAAAAATTGATTCTTCAAATTAATGATTTCATGACTATTAATCAATTATCGACTCGACTTATATACGATTAATAATGTTATTAGGTTAAAATGGAAAATTCTGAGTGCTACCCTGGGATTCAAAAATTGATTTTATAAATTAATGATTTCATGACTATTAACCAAGTATCGACTCGACTTATATACGATTAATAATGTTATTAGGTTCAAATGGAAGATTCTAAGTGCTACCCAGGGGTTCAAAAATTGATTCTTCAAATTAATGATTTCATGACTATTAATCAAGTATCGACTCGACTCGTATACGATTAATAATGTTATTAGGTTCAAATGGAAAATTCTATGTGCTACCCTGGGATTCAAAAATTGATTATATAAATTATTGATGTCATGACTATTAATCAAGTATCGACTCGACTTATATACAATTAATAATGTTATTATGTTCAAATGGAAAATTCTAAGTCCTACCCTGGGGTTCAAAAATTGATTATATAAATTAATGATTTTATGACTATTAATCAAGTATCGACTCGACTTATATACGATTAATAATGTTATTAGGTTCAAATGGAAAATTCTAAGTGCTACCCTGGGATTCAAAAATTGATTCTTCAAATTAATGATTTCATGACTATTAATCAAGTATCGACTCGACTTATATACGATTAATAATGTTATTAGGTTCAAATGGAAATTTCTAAGTGCTACCCTGGGGTTCAAAAATTGATTCTATAAATTAATGATTTCATGACTATTAATCAAGTATCGACTCGACTTATATACGATTAATAATGTTATTAGGTTGAAATGGAAAATTCTAAGTGCTACCCTGGGATTCAAAAATTGATTCTTCAAATTAATGATTTCATGACTATTAATCAAGTATCGACTCGACTTATATACGATTAATAATGTTATTAGGTTCAAATGGAAAATTCTATGTGCTACCCTGGGATTCAAAAATTGATTCTATAAATTAATGATTTCAAGGCCGGAGGCGAGTAACTTTTTTTATAACTGCAAGAGTTTATACGAATATCTCGAAAGGTTTTTTGGAGAAAACATCTGAAACCTCAAACTCTGAGACATTTTCAACAAACACTAAAGTTTAACCCATTTGGTCACCGAATTTTTTCTTTCTTTTTTTACCGTGTATCTCTGCGATTCTCCATGATATTAAATATCATGGAGAATCAACATTTTATGCCTTTTATTTTGTTAAGTTTTCTAATTTTTGTTACAACTTTTGAAGCAAATTCATTAATCAAATTTTTTTGGTGATAAGTCATAATTTCTGATAGGGTTGGAAATATGCACAAACCTTTTATGAAAGCATCAGAAGCTTTTGGTTACAATCAGATTCTTATACGAATGCGCACTTTGCATAACATTATCTATCACAATAATGTCTTTGTTGACGCATATATTGTTTGGAAATGAAGAAAACGTAGATATACGATAGCATGTCATGACAGATATATAGATAAATAAAGGTGGAGTAAATCCAATAAGAAAAGACTAACGCAAACCAATACAAAATAGATAATGTTGTTACATGACTACCATGCATGATAAATAGCTACAAAGAAAAATGTGTGTAAAATTTTGTGAGTAAATCCCCAGGAGAGCTATTTGGTTTGATTTGGTTTGGTTTATCAAATTCTTTCAAAACTAGAAAAACAAAATGGGAAGAAAACAACTGTGTTGATACTTCAACGATAAACTGCTGAGATTGCATACGAAAAGATGTGGGCATGACCAAGAAAAGAAAACCTCAAAAGAATAAGCGAATCTCTTCTTATAGCAGCACAAAACTATAAGGACCAATTATGTTGAATCAAAAACTGATCATGTGCAACAGAATTGCAAATGTAGATCATAAAGAGACAGAGATGAAACGGTAAGTCACATAATAAGCGAATGGAGCAACTGGCATCAAAGATATACAAATCTTGGCTCTTACCAGAGATTAAAATCTAACCCACACGACCAAATAATCTATGCACAAAACAGAATCCATACTAGGTGTATTTATGGATGTAAGATTTGTTAGGAGTATATTTATTTATTAGCATTTACTCTCTGTGTGTGTGTGTGTGTGTGTGTGTGTGTGTGTGTGTGTGTGTGTGTGTGTGTGTGTGTGTGTGTTATATGAGTGTTTCTTCTCTCTAAATATTTATGAAATTGTATGTATGTGTATGACTTGTATGACTATGTACTTATGTCTGTGTGTAGTTATATGTTTTGTTAACTGTGTATGTTATGTATCTGTGTCTTATAAGTGCATCTTCTCCTTGTGTATGTGTGTATGATCTCTGTATTTATGTATGTGTATATGTAGTTCTGTCTATGGAAAGTTGTGCATGTTATTTGCGTCTGTATTTTATAGATAAATGTGTCTCCTCTAAGTGTACTTATGTCTGATTGTATGTATGTGCATATGCATGGTTATGAGTGTATATGTGCATATGTTTTCTTTAGGTATGTGTGTGATTGTATGTATGTATGTATGTATGTATGTATGTGAAAGTAGTTGTATATATGGTTGTTTATGTGTATGATTGTATGTATGCATGTGTGTTATGTGTCTGTATCTTATATAAGTGTATGCGCGGTTATGTGTGTGTATGTACGTGTGTGATTATATGTTGTATGTATGTATGTATGCGATTGCATTTATGTGTGAGAGCGTGCGTGTCTTGTGTATATGTGTATGTGAGCTCATGCGTGTGAGGGACTGTTATTTGCCAACTGCTATTTCGAGAAAGAAGTCATACAACATTAAATATACCTTCCATCTGTTTTAATGAATCCTAACACAAAATTCTGTTTGAGTTTTTGGCTAAAGGAGATTTTTAAGTTTCACTTTGCCTTTCAAATAAGATATGCATATTATTCCCAACGTGCCGATAATACCAAATAAATACATTGTTGTTTGCTAAAAATAACGAATCAATTAAGTATCACATAGTCGATATTTTAGCTTTTAACGTTATCAACCAATCTTGGTCACTTCGTATCAGATTATTAATATTGTTTTTTACTCCTTGCGAGTTTTTCACGCCAGTTTTAACTAGTGGTCTTTCTCTAGAGTATGAGTGACAGTAAGTCTCCTCTGGCCTACAAGACTCTTCTGAGTATTCTAGACAATCTCAACCATGTTGTTTTTTGGATGGTCTCGATTCTACTTCTAATTTACAATTCCATCAGTCTTTTTTCTAAGCCTTTGGAGCCCTTTTTAAATGCACCAACTACTTGGTACGACAGTTATCTTCAGTTTTTTCAGCTCTCTAATGAAATCCAAGTTCTCTTTTTTGTTGACTATCACTAGATCTGGTTGTTTGGCCGAAATCAAGTGATCCGTTTATATCTCAAAATCATAGAGATTTTTGATTATTTCATTTTCTAGGGCGGTTTCTGGGTTGTGCATATACCATTTGTTCGTATTGTTATATTTAAACTTCTTGCACAATTTCCAGTGGATCACATTCCATACCCAGTCGTGTCTAGTCTTATACTCTATTTGCGCTAATTTGTATATTATGTGATTGGTTGTATTGCCTCTATCACCACATATTCAACTTTTGCTATTTTGTTACGTCTTGTCTATCATTGCTTTGGTATAGTGAGTCCTTATGGTGTTCATTTGCGTTACTGTCAGAAGAGATTCAGTTTCTTTCTTAAGGTTTCCTTTTCTCAGTCATGTCCAAGTTTTACCGTGTAATATGTCGCTTGTTTGTCGCTTGAAATGTCCATACAGTTGTCTTTCTTCCCATTTTTGTTTTCTGATTATTTTTGTTCTGTTGATACTTGTGTTGTCCGTACTGTTTATGGTCGCTATGATCAGTCTTCCTCCGCGCTTTTTTATGCAGTCTTCTAGTCGCTGTATCGATGCATCAACGATATTATGAATGCTTGCAAGTCATCTTCCTCATTCTTTTCTTGACACATACAGTCTGTCTACGTCATATACGTCATCTCTGACATACAGTCTGTCTACGTCACATACGTCATCTCTGACATACAGTCTGTCTACGTCATATACGTCATCTCTGACATACAGTCTGTCTACGTCATATACGTCATCTCTGACATACAGTCTGTCTACGTCATCTCTGGTCCAATTTAAGAATGGTCCATATCCCTTTGGTAAGATTTCAGCTGTGTAGTTTGGTTTCTAGTAGTTTTCTCCTTCTTCTGAGATATTCTTTTTCTTTTCTTTTCTTTTTTTTTCTTTTTTTTTCATATATTCTCATATATTCTCAAGTATTTATAGGTTTCCATTTCTCCGACCTATCTGATTTTGCCTTCATTTGGAATTTCTATCCTTTCTCTCTTACAGTCTGTCTACGTCATTTTCTGCTTTTCTACATGGCACATTTTTCTATGCCAAATTCCATCCCTATATCTTGACTGTATATCTTCACTACCAGTATTAGGGTTACCAGTTCTTTCTCATTTTTGGCAAACAGTTTGATGTCGTCCATGTACATTAGGTGGTAGATCTTTTCTTGCAATTTAGTTAGTTTATATCCACCAGTGCATTTCCTAAGTATGTGATTGAGTGGCATTATCGCTATTACAAATAGTAATGCTGATAGCACATCTCTCTGGAAGATTCTTCTCTGGATTTTTACCAAAGTTAACCTTTTTCTTCCTGCTGTCAGTTTGACTCTCCAGTTTTCCATGGTATTTTCGATAAACTTTATGACTTCGTCGGGTATCGCGTACATTTTGAGATAGTTTATTATCTACATTTGCAGGACCATATTGTATGCTTTTTTTTGTTGTTGTCAATCCACGCCATATCTAGGTTTTTCCGTCTCGTCATGCTGTCCTTGAGGATGTGTTGATAGATGTATAGTAGTTCTCCTGTACTCCTGGTCCACTTGCGAAATCCTTTCTGTTCATCGTGGAACAGTCTGCAGCTTATTAGCAAATCGTAATTCTCCACCCTAATTTGTGCCGTTTGTATTTTCTACATAATCTGTAGGCACGTTATGGATCTGTGGTTGTTAGGGTGGTAATTATTATTATATTCCTTTCGAGTTTTTCACCCCCAGAGTTAGCAGGTAGTATTTCCCTGGAGTCTAAGGGACAGATAGTCTCCTCAGGTCTCCAGGACTCTTCTCAGTATTCTGGCCGATCTCAATAATGTTATAGTTTGGATGGTCTTCCTCAGATTTCTATTTATTTCAGTCTTTCTTGAAAGACTTTTGTAACCGTCCCAAATGTACCAACTACAATTGGTATCAACGTTAGAGTCATATATTACAGTTTGTTTGGTCTTGGGGGGGTGTTTTTTGTTGCTGTTGTTTTTTAGTTCTCTGTCAAGATCCAAGTATTACTTTATCTTTTCATTATTCTTTTATATTCATTATTATTTTGTGCTCTGCTGGAACAACCAAATCAACAAGATGATAAGTTCTATTTTTTCTTTTCTTTTTATTTCTTTTTATTTTATTTTATTTATTTATTTATTTTTTTGTTTTTTTTTTTTTTTGTTTTTTTTTTGTTAATGAGCACTAGGTCTGGTTTTATGGCCGGGATTAGGGGATCTGTTTATATCACCAAATCACTGAAAATTTTATACGTCTCTCTCTCTCTCTCTCTCTCACCTGGACATATTCTAGTTTGTGCAAATATCATTTGGTGTATTAATATCAATCTTTTCTGGTGATTTTGTAAATTTATAGCCTCCTGCATACTTCCTAAGTTAAGTGGCATTGCTATTATGAATAGCAGTAGCGAAAGTAAGATTGTCTGGAAGTTGCCTCTTTGGATTTTTACCTCCGCTGGAGTCTGTCCTCTTGCTTTCAACTCCATCCTCCAGTTTTCCATGAATTCATGATGAAATTTATGATTTTGTTGGATATTTTGTACATTTTCAGACACTCTATTATCTAAGTTTGCGAGACCAAATCATCAGCATTTTTTGTAGTTAATTCATGACATTGCAACTCTTTTCCGCCTCGTTTTGACTTCTTTGAGGATGTGCTGCTCTATATATAGTTGGTCATTTGTTCCTCTTATTCTCCTGTCCACATATTTCTAGTATCTCAGGGTCAGAAAACCAGCATTTCTTTAAAATCAACCTCGTTTGGTCGGCAAGACTTGTATTAAAATAAGTGTATTCTGTTCGGATCTCCGCATCCGTTTCCTATATATTTTTTGTGTAGGATTGCTTTTAAAATAACAGTTGATTACATTTTTGTTGTCTCCTCAAATCTATTTTTCCTTTGATGTATCTACGTTGAATTGCTGTTTTTGTCTTTGTGTATCTGAAATTAGAATAGCAAAAGTTCGCAAGATGCCGACTGGATCCCCCAAGTTGGCAATGAAAGAAACACCTGCCGATCATGACACACAGACTTGTTATCTGGATCCCATGGTGATTTAGATTTTGATTTGTCATTTCTAATGAGTGGTATATGTCTATACCAGTCCAGGAACTGATGGTTACTCTTTCTTGGAAGAATATCATCTATGTCAGGAGCACAGATAATCCAATTTTTCTCTGTTCTTTTTTAAATTATTTTCACTCTATGATCCGTAAAAACAGCAAAGTTCACTTGATAACAAGTTTACTTTTTTCTTGTTCATTAATCTTATGTCTGGTATTAAAATGGTCCAAGAGAATTTTTGGGGTCTTAATTTCTGGGTGGGATTTTTGTTTGTGCATATATCATTTATTAGCATGACCAAATTTTAATTTCTTGTAGAATTCCCAGTGGATCACTACCCCCACCCCCGTTATACCAACGTCTTTTGTGTCTGTTTCATTAGTTCTTTATGTGATTGTTTTTAATCCCTATCTCTATAGCCTATACTTGCTATTCTCCTGCATACAGGGTGGAACGATGAAATTTTCGTCCTAAAGAAAACAACACTACAGCTTTATTTTAAAACTTTTATTGAAAAAATCAATTCAGGTAACTTGATTATGTAGTAGAGCTGACATCTATTTAATGTAGCCGCCTTCAGCCTCAATCACCGCTTCGATACGGATCCGGAACTGGAAGCATACCTTTTCTACAAAGCGGGAGCTCGGTGAATACTCGGCGGATGGCGGCGATCAGGCTGGCTTTGGTGTTATGGGAGGTCATATTGGTAATGCTATCGGTGTATGACCAAACGAGTTGGTTCAGGTCAGCAACCTGACGGACTTGATTAGCCTGAGGTTCTTTGTCTTTTCAGTCAAGATCTGGCTTGTCTGGCGCCTGTATGACCTACACTTCAATTCCTCCTTCACACATGCATTCAAAGTTGTGTGTGAGACGCCTAAATCTCTGGCAATCTGCCGAATAGGCCGCTGGGGAGTTTCATCAATGATTGCCTGGACCTTTTCGATGAACTCCTTGGTCTGGGTCTTCCTGGCAGTGTCCTCATCCTTGGGCTTCCGCTCCACCACCTTCAATGCGTTGAGCTCTGCCCTCAAGCATTGAACCGTCCGGATTTGCATTTTGAGGGTGCTGGCAATGGTCCTGTTGTCATAACTTGGATCGGTAGAGAGCATGAATTGTACAGCGGCGCATCTCCGATCTCGCTTGTTAAACATTGTGTCACTTTCAGACATGATAGAAGGCTCCTATCGCTCTTGGTATTTGTACACAACTGGCCAACTAGTAGATGGTCTGCAGCAACAACAACAAAAAATAAAACCGGTTTTCAATAAACGGAAATGGAAATATTTCGTCTTTTCTAGGATGACAATTCTGTCGTTCAACCCTGTATTATCAAGTTTTGCTTCATTATGAATTAGTTTTTATGCTATTAAAAGAGATTCCATTCCTCACTCTAGTTTTCCCCTTCTTAGCCATTTCCAGATCATCTCATGCGAAATTTCTTTAATTTGTTGTTTCAAGTATCCACATAATTAATTTTGTCCTCATTTTTGTGTTCTTCATATTAATGTTGTTTTCCAGTTTTTCCTTAAGTCATATCTGTCATCAATTTATCCTCGCTCTCTTTTACATATTCGTCGAGTCCCTGGATTGCTGCATCCACACAATCCTCAATTCCTTTGATATCATACAGGTGTAAGGCATTTGTTTTAAATTCGGTTTTAAAATTATCTTACCATATTTTTATTTCACGATACAAGTTGCTTATCTAGAATGTTGACTCGTCATAATTTATATTTTCAATATTCAGAATGTTTCAAAAATTTGATATCATTTTGGATGCACAGGATTTTTAGAAAAATTGATATCATTTCATATCAATAACTTGACTAGTTCTGGTTCAAATGGGAAGAAAATGAATTAGGGCATTTTGGGAACTTAATAGAATTTTATCTGCTGTATAGATATTGTATTAATAGCGTATATGCTGAGTGCAAAGATTTGATTTTTTTATTGTTGATATGAGAAGATAGAAAAATCGGAGAAGCATAAGGAGGCATAAAAATGATGATATGATCTCAAATTTTAACAGCATGTATAAAAACAACCCAAAATTCTGTATTTAATGTTTAAATGCCTTCTATGCATGAAAAGAAAAAACATCAAACATTAAACACAAAATTTTGAATTTTTTCTAATCATGTTACTAGAATTTGAAATTTGAATGAGGATTAGATTACGAAGTTATCAATTTTTCTGAAACACCCAACTGTGGATGACTATATATATATATATATATATATATATATATATATGCTCCCCTTCGTGGGTTGAGCACTCGAGTGAGGAATTACTGGCTACCATATACTCGTAAATGCAAAGCCCTTTTCATGAATTGAGCACTCCGGTAGCCAATAAGCGTATATATAAATAAATATATACGCGAAAAATTCCTTCGGTTACGCTGAGAGGGCGATACATTTGGGGTAAGATATCCAACTGACTTTACGACAACCGGATTTCGATCCCAGCTTGAAGTATCTCATGCGTCTACACTGAAGAGTTGTGATACAACGAAACAGTCTGTCTGTGGATGTCAACATGTATATATATATATATATATATATATATATATATTGGGAAAGCGAGAGTGTGTGTGTGTATGAGAGAGAGAGAGAGAAGTGGTAAATATGACAAGATGATAAAAATAAGTGGAAAAGTGGATAACCCAAAAGCTGACAACGGATTCTTCAATATTTCGTTTTTTTTTATTGGAAACAGAACTTACATATACGAGATGCATACGATAAGTATCCAGATTTTTTTCGTATGGGCACTTTTATTGATAGTACACACATGAAACCCTACTCCCCTTCGAAGTAATCTCCTCCGGCTGCAATGCACTTGTTCTACCGTTCCAACAACTTCTGGAAGGCTCTATGAAAGTCCTCTTGTGTGAGCGTGTCAATGACCTTCGTCACAGCCGCTTTCATCTCTTCGATTGGGAGCAACATCTGGACTATAGGGAGGCTGAGGAACTGTCTTGATGTCAATCTTTCTCAAATAGTCTGTGACAAGGATGGAGTTGTGGACTGGTGCATTATCCTGGTGGAAATGCCACTGACACGATTTCAAGAGTGCTGGTCTCTTCCCAAGGAATCTCTTTCTAAACTCCCTTAAAACCTCAACATAGTAACCCTAACCCTAACCTTTTGGCCAATCAACGCTGGTGTATTCACTTCCTTACTCCTCCCACACCTCTCATCATCCCTCCCAGACTCCCTGCCTTCCTTGAATCTCTTATGCCACTCAAAACTGATGCTTGATTCATGTAAGATGGTCGAAAAGCAGTCTGAAGCATTCCATACGTTTCTGTAGCCTTTTTCCAAGTTTAAAACAGAATTTTATTGCACATCGTTCTTCCAAATTCACCAGCTGTGACAATCATGCTTTAGTAGGGTGTATTCCAATTCCTGCAATAGATGTTCATTTGAACCTGAAATCATAAGAATTAGTCAGTCATCTCATAAGATGTATAACAATAACATAGTGAATTTTCAAGAGTCTACGACAATTTTAAATGCCCATACGAAAAAAGTCTGCAAATGCACCTCGTATATATATATATATATGTATATTAGAAAGAAAAAATTTTAGAAAATAAGATTGGTACGTTTCTCTAGAGACGAAGCGTTATCAATATGCAAGTTAATGAATCTACATTAAGGAGGATAGAAAGGGGATGGGATCTTTTATGTACAACAGATAAACACTTAATTTACATTAAGAAAAAAACGTATTGTTCGCTTTATTAAGGTTGAAAAGCTTAGGCTAACCACATTCTCTAAGTAACTACTTGGGTGAGAAAAGGAAATACATTGTAAAAATTCAGATGTAAAAAATAAATCAAGTGTTTATATACTCTACATAAATTATCATAACTTCTAACAACGTTTTTGATAATACATTCATCTGACCACTAACTGAACATGTCAATCTGATTTTCTGAATTGTCTTTTTTTTTTCTATTCCCATCGAATTCAGTGCTAAATATAAAAACGAATTTAAAATAAAAACAAAATTTCAACTCTTTGTTTCACGTTTTGAATTCATTTTTAAATTAGTCTTTAAATTCGTTTATATATATATATATATATATATATATATATATATATATATATATATATATATATACGTACTTCAGACCACTTTCCTTGTGCATCATTCTCGGAGAAAAGTGTTATATATATATATATATATATATATATATATATATATATATATATATATGCACACACACACACACACATACACACACACACACACACGTACAAACGTACAAACGTAGTTACTGCAGAGCCCTTTCCAAATATAATATCTTCGTTGAAAACTTATTGTTTATTTTTCCATGCTGCAGTATGTTGAGATAAAAAGCAACGGAAACAAAACAAAAAGAAAAGAAACCAAAAGGTGTTTATCACAATTCTTCACAAAATATACTCATTTTACATCACAACTCTAATTGGGTACAAACAATTCTGAAAAGAAATAAAATATTACCAGTGAAGGATGTAAATACATGATTAAATCTGAAAAGACTTCTACTAGTAAGCGTATCGTTGATATAAGTTAATGGGTCTAGTTTTCCCCCAAATCCTTACTATTCTTCGAGAGAACGCATATTCTATTCTTTCGTTCAGGATTTTGGCTACACGTTTTTTATTGCATCATTATTTCATAAAAAAGCTTTAAATGTTATTTAAAAAAATAATAAAGATAAAAAAAAGAATATTTTTTTAAATGTTTTTCGAAAGATTCTGATGACTTATTAAAACGAATACTGATATAAGATTTTGAAAATGACATTTGATCAGTAACTATAAACTATAGGTTTAGGCATCTTACGCGATGCAATGGTTAGGAAGCTAGGCTAGCATATAATAGATACAGAGTTCGATTTTCACAGGATACACAGCCCTCTTCTTGTCAACTGCAGTACTTAAAATACGCTGAATTCATTCTCAGGTAAGAGTCCTGCAAAAATAAAAGAGAGGATAGTTTGGGTATGATGCTAAACTCTATCTGAAGGGGGTGCACTAGTTTTGATAATTTGAGGAGTACCCCTTCATTTCCATTATTTCCTGATTCACTTTGACCTGAAGTTGTGGTAACTTTTAGGGTCCTATTTATGGGTCATATAAATTTGTTTTGAAATGATTAGTAATCAAAAGGACTTCGTGCAAAAAATAACTCCTAAGAAACAAAGAGACAAAAATGTAATTATGAATGTGATTCCCTAACTTCTAGGCATAAAATAACCCTAGACAGATTAACATGCCTTTAAAATCAACCTGGTCTTTAGTCAAGTAAATGTCAACGACAAACCGAGCATGGGTCGATTACTGCATTTATTTTTCAGGAATCCATCTTTCATTTAAATGCCAAATATTTATGTCTAGCATTTCCACATTGCACATGAATAGACATTCATGTCCAAATATTTTCTTCAATTTACGATGATTTAATTTTGTCTCCAGTTTTTAATAATTGAACGAAGCTTTATGCATTCATACACATAAAAATCTTTATGTTTGTTGCATCTCTATGCTTGTGTGCGTGTGTGTGTGTGTGTGTGTGTGTGTGTGTGCGTGTGTGTGTGTGTGTGTGTGTGAGTTTCTCTTTAAGAGAAAATTGCATTATTCATAAGGCTCAATTAAAATTAATTGATGATTTGCCTAGGAAGAAAAAAAGATAAGAACTTATCTGAGTTTAAAAAAAATTCCAACTGAGGCTATTCGCGTCCACTTTGTTCGAATGTTTTCGAGAAAGGCTTGAACCCTCTTCCTCTAAGATATGAGTAAAATAGAAAAGCAGACAAGGCTAACTATGGCGCTAGGCAACTAACCTCAAATTCAAACCGCAAAGAAAACAACATTGCAATTCACAGAAAGGTCATGGAACTTTTCATTCGTAGCAACTATTCAGAATAAACACCGCAGATTGGAAATTTTTTTTAAAAAGTTATTTGCAACACTTGAAAATGCATCCCTTTTATCTCAGGGAGACCGTTTTTCCGTAACTGCTGATCTAACGCATGCGCTTCAAAAACCTTACTGCTGACAGAAAATCAAATCTAACTATTTAGACTTATTCTTTATATTTTCCCTGGTCTCTTGTTGTTTTGTAACGTCAACTATTAACATATTATTGAGAGCTTATTCTTTTCTAGACGGCTCTGTGAACCGTTTGGTTTCTTGAATAGCGCTTGACAAATCAACCTTAAGAGTTAGAGCCTTGACATGGACCAGTTTTTTTTTAATTTGCTCTATAAATAAGATACTGACCTTTTGCAGGCAAATTTATTGATTTGCCTTTCTTGAAGGCTTTGTTTCCATTATTTGTTCTTTTACCTTATGTAAAAAATGTCAATTATTAATTAGAATAAATTATTTTAATTGATTTGAGGTATTTCTATAAAGCCGGAAAGTTTGACTTCTAAATAAGATAGGTCTTGTCTCAGATTTGTGCTTAGTTTATTTTTCATGGATTAGAAATGACAGAAGAAGCCATTTCTAAGAGTGATAATTCCATATTTTTGCTTGAAGCAGTAATAATTTTGGCAACGTTTTGCAGCAATCATGAATTCTATACTTAACTTCAAATTGCGTAAATCAGCCAACCCCAACGCAGATTAGAAATGTCATAATTCAAATTCATTTACTTCCATCCCCGAGAAAAAAAAAATTTTCATAAACATCAAAAAAGATGAAAAAGACTTATCCTATTACTTGAGTAGTGTTGTTTGTCTTCAGCAGGAATACCCAGGTGGACCATCTCCTTCTCCCGCTTTACAAGTGATTTGAGTTCAGAGTTAGCCTAGTCTGCCCTATTATTTACGCATCACATGTGGGGGGAATAGTTGTATTAATACCTCCCTCGAGTGTGTTAGTGCTATGTGAAATGCAAAGAGCCTCGTTCAGGATTTGAACTCGAGTAGCCGAGTCTACCTCACATGATGATAACCATTACATCACATGAACGTGCAGCATATCTGCTTCCAAACATGGCCTGAATGTTCAAAGGAGAAACAAACTGTTTGGGAATTCTCTCATGAGGATGTGACTCAGATAATTAATCCAGTGACACATGTTTAAGATTCCTGGATCTTACAACAACAACTACAACAAAAGTTTGTTTTTAGGTGCACTCGGGGAGAAACGAACTCAAACACAATTTTTGGAAGACAAATAGGCCATCCTTTGATCTATTAAAAGTGACTGATTTTCTGGATATGAACTTAAAATTCAAATTTAAAAGCACACATTGTTTGTATTAACTCCAAGATTATTTTTAAAAACTGAAGCATTCGCTCAAACCTCCACAATAGTTTACCTGATAAGCAGCTTGTCTCATAAACTGTTTAGCCGGAGCCTTCCAAATAGCCGGAACTGTGATGACCCATCGAACATCATCGTTGACAATCTTAACGCCTGATTGGTCGGACAACTCTTGGAGGGCGTGTTCCTTAAAGAATCGTAATGCATAGGAAAACACTGTAATGGCCAGTATAGATTTTCCGTTACTCGCCTCAAGCATCGTGTCTTTCGAAAGATCCTGAAAGAAAAGCAAAAGAAAATTAACGTCACTTAGATACCATGATATACAGAATTAACAGTTTAACTAGTTGAAGTGCATGTAGATCTGGGGAGTGTGCCATTACTCCCAAATCCACTCTGACCCGGAGAGGTAGAACCTGTTAGGGTCTCATCTATGGGTTAAATAGATCCGTCTAAAAATTATTTGTATTTGATGAAACCGTCTGCAAAAACTAACCTTTTAAGAAAGAACGTAATTTAGCCATAAAATAACCCTATACTGGTTAACACGCCATCAAGATTAATCAACCTATCATATATAAGTTAAATCCGCATAACAGAAAATATATTTACTATCTTTATATGTATATTTTTGATTTAAGAAATACTTATCGATTTAAACAATTTTGTTTTTGTCCAGTTTGGTTGTTAAGCAATAATGCTATTTAATTTTGTCTCCAGTTAGAAAAATGACTTATGGGCTTTATTAGTGTTTAGTTGAATGCAAATAATTATTTTAGTGGAGCTATTTTTTTTTTTTCTTTTGAAATGTGGAAAATCAACTTTTCGCGATTACATCAAACTTTCCATTGTCAGATAATTTCACGATCGGAACCCTTTTTCTCCCGAGGAACAAAAAACTGTTAAGACCTTCCTCTGGGTTCAGTAAATACGTATACCAAATTCAGTAGCTATACATCAAAACAGATAGTTGTTAAAGGAGAAAAGACAGACAAACTCTTTATCAATATTGATAACAATAAAACAGGAATAGAAATACATGAAAGGAAAATTAACTAAAAGATGAACGTGATTCTAAATGACGTACTTTTATATGGCCAGTTGTATATTAAGTGATATATGTCTAAATTTCTGAGATGAGAAGTTATTATTTAGATTACTTGCCTGATTCCAACAATTATCTCCATCTTGGTTGAAGGTTACTCCCTAAGAAAGCAGGAGAGAACAGTGCCGAAATATTGTGACCATATTAACCAAGATAAGGATAATAAACGTGCAAATAATGTAAATATATATTTCATGTTTGCGTGTAGTTAGAAAAAAGGAATCGATATGAATTTGTAAAAGAGTGAAGAACAAAAAATATTGTGTACAAAGCAGTTCCCTTAAACAAATCGAATTTTCTCCTTTCTTTAAAATTCTTTTTGTTGTGTATTCACTTTCTTTTTATCTTTCTGTGACCATAAACAATAAAATATATATCAGATTTATTTTATTAAAACAGTTATCTTTTATCTTTTTTATATCCCTGATAGTAGCACAGATAGATCACAGCTAAACAAAAAGTTTCCGCTCCTTGATTTTTTGTATGCATACTGAATTAACCTCATTTGCCAACATTAACTCAACTATATTGACTTTCGAGGTCACTAGCGGTTAATGAAAGTCATCTGATAGGAAAATTTCGTTTTACAGAAACTTCTATCGTAAGTATAAATTATTGAAAGTGACTCGGTCAGTTCTCTGTTATTCGTATAGCTGTGTTCGATATTTATGACATGTTAAGGAAAAAAATAGCAGTCAAAGATTTTTTTAAATAAAATATATGCAAAGAGGCTCTCGGAAACATAATATTTTTATGCTTAAAACTCTTTCTGTGTGTGTGTTTGTATGTGATGTTTATATTTCTCATCATCATTAAGGCGTGCCACACACACATGCCTCTGCGTGTGCGTGTGTGTGTGTGTGTGTGTGTGTGTGTGTGTGTGTGTGTGTGTGTGTGTGTGTGTGTGTGTGTGTGTGTGTGTGTGTGCTATTCATCTCAATCAATGGAAAAACACTAAGAAAAGAAGAACTGGTTTACTTTGTAATTTGAATTCAGCCTTGTCAGAAAAAAGTCTCTGAGGATATAAAGCCCCTTTGCACTGATTGTTGTGTAAACCTACATAAAATATCTATTCCGTTTTTTATATAAACATGAGACAAATGTCAATAACTTTTATTTTCATTATTATTTTTCACAAACAAACCAAGCTTTCATGTGAAATACAAATGCCACTTAACGCTCAACATGAGAAATTACGAGTAGGAAATTGCAAAAACTCTTACCACTTAACATATACACCACTTACCACTCATATATACACCAACAAATGTCATAAATTTGCAATGGAGAAAAGAAAAAAAATGGATGAAATATTAGAATTACGTAGCGTCTTGTTACATGTATATTTCATACAAGGTATGATCAAAAAGCATCAAGACTGAAGCTTTAAATTTTATTATATTTAAAAAATTTAAATCTAAAATTTAAATAAAGATGTGTGCAGCCGAAGAACTTGTGCAATAATGTGATGATGTCTTGACGAAGTCTGCACGAGTTAGGACCAACATTCTTATATTATAAAGCCTGTCCCATATCTTTTTGATCACCAGTTTTTTGGCTAAACACAAAATTGTGCGAGTGCGGCACCATTCGTACACACAAAGCTGCAATCCATACGAATTTAACTTGCTTCTTAAGCTGAAAATTCCTCTCATCACAAAACTGGAAGATGTAGAAGACAAAAAGAAACACGACAGTGAAGCTTCTAAACATATCAAAAGATTCTCCGCAGTTTGTGTGATTTTACGTTTCATTCATGGCGCCCAATGCTTTTAGCCTTATTTACTACAGTAAATAGTTATTATTGCTATAAAATTATGCATTGTCTCGTTATAAAAAAAAAAGATAAGAAATTTGATTTGGTTTAGTTTGGTTTGGATTTATGGCATATCAAATGCCAAATCCTCTTTATACATATATATTAAATGTACGTATACGATTTGTAAACACATTTTGTTGATTATATTCATAAACGAGCCTGAGCTCTGTTAAATGGTTTCAAATATTGCTATATAACATTCACAGTTTAACATGAGTCATTTGTTTGCTCACATAGTTTGTTCTATTTGACCCAGAGATAGGACCCTATCAGGTACTACCACTCAGAATCGGTGGAGCTGGGAGCAATGACAATGAAGGGAGTACGTCACACTCCCCAAAGCACCAAGGTTGGACTATTGCCATCAGTTCGTTTACTGTAATATCCATTGGCAGCGGGGGAGGGGTCTTACTCCTCAGCAGAGATGCAATCGGTGTATTCTACAGCCCCATCCGACTGGGCTAAAAGACTTATCACAAATACATGAAATATTTTATTATATGCCTTAACTGTGTAACATCTTTATATATATCAATGTGTGTGTGTGTGTGTGTGTGTGTAAGATAGATAGATAGATGGAGAGAGAGAGAGAGAGAGAGAATTATCAAGACAAAAGTTTCAAATCATTCTAATCTTCAATCAAATGAAGTTCTCCCACTGAGTAGTCTTATAATAAAGTCAATGTAAGGATTTCACTCAATACTTCCATTTCCTTGCGAATTTCCTTTTGCTAAGATAAAAATTCATCGCAACAAGACGTAAGGACGTACTGCTCATTAAAAGGAATACGACAACGCAACTTCATGTTATATGAAAAAAGAAGTTTCAGAGTAGTTTCGACCCATGGAAAATTCTCTGAAATAATTTTTTCATGTCATGAGAACTATTTTCAAATGAATTAACGTTAATCGTTCATTTCTGTATAGGTTTTAACACTTTTTGAACACACCTATACAGATACAAAGACTACCTATCAATCTATCTATCTATCTATTTATCCACACACACATTCACACACACACACACACACACACACACACACACACACACACACACACATATATATATATATATATACAATTAGAAGAAAACTCAGACCTAGTTAAATTGTCATAATAAATTTATTTCGATGGAGAATATCATTATACTCTTTGTCTCATCAGATGACTTCACATGTTTAATTTGGGGTTGAAAAACAGCAAATATGGATTAGAGTCTATATATATATATATGTGTGTGTGTGTGTGTGTGTGTGTGTGTGTGTGTGTGTGTGTGTGTGTGTGTGTGTGTGTGTGTGTGAAAAGGAAGAAAATCTATATAAATTTGAATTCTCAGGCATAAAGGGGGTTAAAACACTAAAGTATTTAAAAAACTAAGAAACAAGATAACGGGTGTTCCGGTAAATTAACCCATCCTAATTTGAACATATGCTAGATTTTTTGTAGCAAGTGGAATTTTTTGATAATGTAAGCTAAACTATTGTCTTCATATATTTTTCAGTTTACTCCTTTTACTAATGTTAAATCCCTCAGTTAATGGAGCCATCATCCTCTTCCTAAAATAATATTCGGCACCCAACAGGTGCCTTTTATTAACCCAAAAAGGGTCAAAGACAATTAACTATTCTACAAATTAAAAAGCCCTAATTGTGAATCAATATCTAACATTCAAAGAATCTTCTCCTCTACATAAATTCCCCCGTCATACAATACTTGTCATCAATGTTATTATTTCCAATAAAAATCATCCAAAATCAATACCCTTATTTTTATCTAGAGTAGGAGCCTCGGTGGCCCCCAGTCAGGATAATTTAAATTTACTTTTATGTCTACATTTAAACACAAGTTTGATAAGTTCATTAAGCAGTAGTCTGCGATCTTTAAGATCAATTATACTAATTTTTTTATTGATACACAAGTTACATCTGCCATTGAAGTTATTCACGGTTAATTCTTAATTCAAGCAAAACAAAAATACTGATGAATCAATCTTTGTTGTTTTTACTATATATATATATATATATATATATATATATATATATATATATATATATATACTCAAAAGTTTTGTACCGCACAGGAATTTTTCTTAATTAAAATTGATTCATAACGTGCTATAGTAGAATTTTCTGAATGCAAAATCTGTATACGCTATGCAATTGTGAGTGCAAGTAAATAAAAAGTATATGATTCTGTACGGTAAATGTTTATTTTGACCTTTTGATGAGACCTTAATTGGTATCACTATTTTGGGAAAGAGTTAATTTGGGAAAAATGGTAATGAAAGGCTATTCCACCCTTTCCAGGTTTCCAGAATTAGAGCCTCTTTATCAGATGTAATTTAGTGATATACTAAGTTCTTAAGCCTTTGCAGAGGTCACAGTCTGCGTATTCTAAGCCCCACCAACAAGGCGTGAACCTTATGAAGTTGTGCATTCTCATCAATGAAGATAGAATGTCAAGCCACTTGGTGATCATAAAAATGAAGTATATAAATATATACTTCATATACTTCTCCTTGACTGGTTATCTAATTCTGGAAACCTGGAAATTCTGCCTAACCCCTCCGCAGAATATGCAGTCAATGTCAATTTTTAAAACGGGGTACAACTGGTTTGAATTTAGATTTTTTTCTTCTCCTTGACTGGTTATCTTATCAAAGCTAAACAACCCAGTCCGTTTTACTATTTACCCATAGCTGGGAAAAAAACAAATAGATTAATGTCTTTCATAAGTTCATTAGTACGAAGTGAAACGCAAGCAGTCTCTTCTGGAATTTGATCTCGGGTCACTGAAGTACTATGACTATTTAAGAGACTTACACCTGGGTTCTTTAGCTGTAGAGATTGCCTTGTAATATCACGAGAATGAATTTGAAGTCATATGTGCAGATCCAAACCGAACATCCCAAAATTGGGCTATCTTCCTGGATGTTAAGTTAATATGTAGGTCTACTTATCCAGGCTCTGCCATTAAATGCAAAAGAATCTGATTCTTGTCAGGACAGAGCACATTCTTTCAAGAACGGGTTATCAGTTCTGCCATTCAACATAGTAAACGTCCCTACATGTGCCTTGGAGTAAAATAAAACAGCCAGCCTTTAACTTTATTTCAACAATGCTGAGATATACTCTGGAGTTGATGTGCTATTGGTGACTCACTAAATAAGGTTCTTTTCTGGTAAGTTTCAAAAATAGTATTTTCCAGGAGGCCTTCACTCTAGGTGATACTTACTTGGCAGGATTTTTTATCAATCGGCACCTGAGGAGCACCAAAATGCTGACGGGACCAAGAATCTTTTTGTAATGACCACGTATGAGTTTTGATTCGCATGACTTTTTTTTTAAACAGAATTAAACTGTGGACTTGCAATGCATTGGTATCATGCGTGCTGACTACTGTCACGACGCATGAGCAAACCATGATTGTATACTTCCTTTTACCTTTTACATGAAATAAGATAAGCATGTTGACGGCAGAATATTTTGTTGGGTATTTATTTTTCATGCAAATGTTTATGTAGCTTTAGTAATACTATTTATTGAATGAGGAAAAAGTGCACACATTACTCAATGGAAGATGAAAAAGAAAATTACAAAACCATAAACACCGACACACACACACACACACACGTGGATGATATAGATTGACATTTACTATGCTTATCATAATTTAGCATAAGTTCAGGCGTATTGCTGTGTTACAGGTCCTTAATAAAAATTCCCGGAGACAAAGAGATAACTATGAGTTTACATAAAAAAGGCAGATGTCTAACACATAGTCAAAGAAAACATATTACACACCTTATTACTACATTTTAACATCCCTTCGACTCTTTTCAAAATTCCCCAGCTCTGCTGTTTCCCGGACTTAGCGGGAGTGTTGTTGTGATAGAATCTTTGTTATCGGTCTCACAGCCTGTCACCAGGTTTACGGACGAGGAAGAGGCAGATGCAACATGAAAAGTCTATTTAGAATCGAAATCACTAAAAATGGTCTGCGAGCTTAAGTTGTTAGCAATCATATCATGCTAGGTGCTCATATATATATATATATATATATATAAAGGTAAGTCGGTAGCATAATTATAAAAAGCATTTATTTTGCTTTAAAATATTTATTTTTCAACATAAGCTCTTTTTTTGTCAAAAGATTTAATTCAATAGTGAATATTAAACACAAATCAATAATCAGTTATTAAATTTTCTGATCAAAGTCCTCTCAGCACAACATATCAGATTTATTGGTGCTATCTACTTTTAAAGTAGTTCTGTACAGGTACAAAAGATTACAATGGGTTTGTAAACCAGGGGTCACGCACTTCTAAGTAAAATGGAGATTTTTAATTCTAGTCATAGGCCATGGTTCATTTACTTCCAATGTGGGAATCAAAGGAGGTGAGATTAAATGGATTTTAAGGGAGAGCTGCACTCTGAACTCACCCAGAGAGATATCATAAGTTAAGGTTTGGGATTTACTTAGGTTCTAAAAGTCAGTTTGGATCAAAACTCGAAGCGAAATAGTTATGAGGATTCGCAAAACCCTCAAGGTCTGCTCTGGAGTGACTTTGTCAAAGAAATTCTCCTAAAATTACTGTAAGGACTTTTACCCACAGACAAAAAGTATGGCTTCTTTTAATTACACCGTGAAAATGTAAACCATGTCATCATCTTTCCATCACCGTGATGTAAAACGATGCGAAGCAGTTTACGAGTTCAGTCCAGTATCAAGTGACAACCTGAGACATCCGTAAATATTACACTTTTGAACGTGAATATATATATATATATATATATATATATATATATATATATATATATATATATATATATTAGAAACTCCCGTTTAATGATAAAGTTGGGGTGGTAGCAACCCTTCAAAATGGAGATGGAAGCTTCCGAATCAAACCTCTGCTGATTTGTAAATATACTTGACAAGAAAAGTCTTAGACAAGGCATTCTGAAATAAAACCTGTAGTTTACAAAGTTACCAGTTATCTTCCTATGTTTGTCACTGATTTGTAGATCCACGTGGCGTAATTGTACAACTGTATGTCACAATAATCCAATGACATGTCTTATTACCTTATCTTATACATTTTGTATATTTTTCACATGATGAATTAGATATTAATCAGGATTTTAAAGTTGTAATTTTGCTAGTAAAGATGGCTACCATCTGTTGAGATTATGCAATCCTCATAGATAGATAGATAGATTTTAAAAAGTGATAAGACAAATAGGGATATTTATTTTGTGTTATCTTTGTTTTATTATTCTCAATTAGTTTTGATTTAAATCCAGCGTCAGGAGAAAGGGTATTGTGATGTTTTTAGTAAGTTTTAAAAATAGTTTTTAAAACGCGTTGATAAGAAAAAAGGCAAAACATGAAGTGGTTATGCAAACCTATCCATTCGTGAAATGAACATTATCTTTTGATGTCCACCTGTCTTCAACTGACCTTTATATGATCTCTGCTATCGCTGACACCTGACACAAAGGTCACTATTTATGGACGGATATGTTTCAAATTAGCCCAGACTGCTTGATCAGGCTTTTGCTTATTAAGGTGTTTATGTGTCATCTCCAAATCTGTCCATCTTATTTCAAAGCGATGTCTTGAGGATATTTTAACTTGATGTTCAAACTATTTGTTTAGAGACATTTTATACAGTTATCTTCGAGTGTTTCGATTACCGCCATGATATTTTTATGTACGTTTTTTCGATTATATATATATATATATATATATACATTAGCAAATTATTGTTTAGACAAGTTTGATTAAAAATATCAAAATTATTCTTTTTATGTTGTTTTTTCTTTCTCTAGCATTTTTGCTAGTTTCTTTATTTCAGGGACCAGATGATAGAGGAAATGCCGTAAGTTTTGCTCCCAAGCACTTTCGATCATTACTATTTATCGTCTTCAGGAGATTTGGTGGGTATTGTTTGTTTTTGTCAAATTTATGTACGGTTGTTATTCTCTTGGAAGGGTTTATTATTCGTGGAGGGGATTTGGTTAATAATGAAACCAAAATCACATTATAAAAAGCAATAAAAAGCGCCTACAAAACATTGAAGTAATCAGTATTAAAAATAAACTACAAAATATGAATAAAACAGTATTCAACACCGGCCCAAACATATAATCATCTTCAATAACTGACTTGCTAACCGGGTGCGTTTATGCATGTGTGAGTGGGTAAGCATGTAGATATTTAACTTAGTCCGTCACAGTGGCGCATTCAATGAACAATAATATTTAAATTAAACTTACTGGCAATAGCTTGCGATACAAGGATGTTCACCAATGGTTTTAGCTCAACTAGTCATCATAGATTTTACAAAGCTTTCGTTAACCTGGCACGGATTTCTCACGGTATCGGCTGTTTCAAAGTGATCACCCTTACTTTGCAGGTTCAACGTTGCTTAACAAGTGCTTGACTAGGCGACAAACTGTGCTGAAAGGGTAATTTACCGTATATCAACACTATTGGTAAACAGACATCTATCTTGGTAGACGAAGGCATATATTCAATTATGAGTGTTTTTCGCAGACATCTCAGCCTTCGTCGGTGTACATTACGCCCAGCAAATCTTATAAGATACATTAGGAAAACGTTGTCAGAGGTTCCATTTACCAAAAATCAATATAATTTCTTTTCTTTTTATGTCGTTTCTTTAATTAACAAACCCGATGTTCCACTCTTATATCAACATATTTTTTAGGAAATACCTACAAAAAGTAGGGCCAAAAATTTTGTGCATGACACGTTTATTTTCTTTGAACAGCTTTCCCTAAATTCTTTTTGTATTTTTTTAAAAATTCTATATTATTTCAAAAAATTTATATAATTATAGTTTACATTATGCTGATATATATATATATATATATATATATATATAAACAAAAATATTAGAATGATGTATTCTTCATATAAACGTTGCCAAAGTTTCGGTTTATGCTTAGACATAACATAACATTGGCAATGTTTATGTAAAGAATACATCATTTTAATGTTCTTGTTCATATTTTAAATTCATATACCGTCATATCAATTCCATCCTTCTCTTATATACAAGGGACCCATGTGATCGCTAACGACTTTACTAATAATGATAATGTTCTTTTTGTTTCAGATTTGAAAATAGTATACTATAATAACAATTAATCCTCGATCATAACGCCTTGGACAAAAGAGAAACAAATATTTTGCGTCACAACTTATTTGGAGATAAAATCATTCAAAACGGTGCAAGCAAAATTTCACAGGAAGTTTAACTTTGACAATTATCCCCAAAAAGCCAAATTTATCGTTGAATATACAAATTTCAAGCCACAGGGTCAATAAACAACCTCAACAAAAAAGCAGAAAATCTCATATCTGGCAGGAAGTTGACTGCAAGTTGTTCTGACAATGTGGATGCGGTGAGAGATTTTGTCGGGAGGCGTCAGAAAAATCCATCCAAAGACGTTTCCAAAACTTGGTCTTTCACCGGCATCGTTAAAAAGAACTTTAAAGAAGGATCTTCAGTTGTACCAATACAGAATCCAAATTAAGCATAAATTCATACCAGCTGACATGGAAAAACATTTCGTGATGTGCCGGTGGTTCGAGAACAAGATTGAAGAGGATCCTGACTTTCTTGATGATGTTTGGTTCAGCGACGAAGCACTTCTGGTTCTGAGGACATGCCAGTAGCAATAACTGTATGTACTGGAGCGTAGAAGTCCAAGACGAGATGCTTCAGAGGCCCTTGAACTCCTTGAAATGCATAGCCTGAGTGGCCATCTCAAAAAATGGAATAATCGGACCGTTTTGTTTAGAAAACGCGGACGAGGAGGTAGTCACTGTCACAAAGGACCGTTACATTGATATGCTGAACAAGTTCTGGAGGGCACTTGGAAAACGTCATGTTGTGAATCGAGATGTGCAATGGTTCCAAGAAGATGGGGTAACTTCACATACAACCAACATCATGATGGAGTGGCTCGACCATCGATTCCTTAATCAGCTGATCTGCAGGCGCCGCGAACTCGAGTGGTGTCCGCATTCACCCGATCTGACCCCCCTACACACACACACATCAGATTTTTATCTCTGGGGGTTCTTGAAGGACAATGTGTATGAAAACAATCCACAATTCATTGCTGAACACAAAGTGGCCATCTATCTGAAGATTCAAGCCATTCCAAAAAAAAGAGTGCGTCAGAGTGATTAACAACTTCGCTCGATGAACTCAAGTGCTGTCAGTGCAATGGCAGTCATTTGGGACTCGTCCAGTAAAAATGCACCCTTTGAGCTAGAGACATCAAATCAATTTTTTTAATTGTTATTATATCAGCTTCTAGGACATGCAATCTTTTTTGAGTTTCTTATCTCAGTAATAAACCATTATCATATTAATGGATTGTATATATTTTGAGACACCCTGTATATATAAAGATGAATACAAGAAATAAGACAAATAGGAATATTTCTTTCATGCTATTTATTTTTTGATTGTTCTTAACTAGTTTCGACATTTGGTCAACGTCAGGAGAAAAGAAAAGTTTATTTAGAAAGTTTTAAAAGTGTTGATTCGTTTTAAGAGAATGAAAATTATTTTCTGTAATCCAGGTGTCTTTATGATCTCTGCTATCGTTTTTTTTTAATACAGCTGGCTAATAAGTTTTGAGAGGAATACGTTAAATTTAGGAGTATATTACAAAATAGCCGTGACTGATCGGCCTGCTTATTTGGTTATTTAGGCGTTTATAAATAACCTTAAGTCTGCCAACCCTATTTCAAGGCAGTGCCATTAAGTTTCACGTTAAATCCATTTGGTGCCAATGTTTGTAAACGTTTTATCTATTTACCTTCGTGTGTTTCTGTTATTGTTGTCATATCCGTTTTTTTTTTTTATTCTTTCTATAATGAACCATATATATATATATATATATATATATATATATATATATATATATATATATATATATATATATATATAAGAAATAAGCCAGGGAAAACTCTGGATTCAAATCAACTCAACTATGCTTAAAGAATTGACCTTTTGTCATATCTTCTTCCAATGGTAAAGAGGATAAATACAGGTGAAGCACACATAGTGTAACTATTATCGTATTAGGAAATTGAATCGTCGACCCGATTTCAAATGCTTGACAACGATTTTGGCGTTTCCATTTGCGCTAATGCCCTTGGAAAGACATGAATTCCTTCTCTCTATGGGTAAATATTAGGGCAGAGTACGGCAAACGAAGTGGAAAGTCAACTCTGAATTCAAAGCAGCTATAGTCAGCTTAAAATTGTCCTTGAGCTACATCGCAATCGTGGAGGAAAAGTTGGTTGGTTTTAGGGCATGCCATCGTTGTTAATTTATTTAATGCCAAAGTCATTTTTTTAAAGAAATTATATGATTTCAAATGACTAATGATAATCATTTGAAAACTGTTATAGCTTCAAGTAAATAGGTTTCATCATCATCATCATCATCATCATCATATCGTGCTGGCAGCACGGATATCCCTGACCCTCTCTCGCCACTCCTCCCTATCGTTCATCGCCCTAGGTAGGTCTTCCGGACAACAACCTGTATCCTCACATAGCTGCTGAATGTACGTTCGAGCTGGTCGTCCTGCTTTTGCGCGGCCATGTGTGGGGATCCATAAGAGTACATCTCTTATGAGTTCATCTCTGCTTCTCCAGCAGTGTCCTGCATGTCTGGTTCGTCTAACTTGGATAGTTTTCGTGATAGGGGGCAGGTGGCCGTACAGTTAGTGTCTTGTAGGGTGTTTTACACAAGAATGCTGCGTGCAATCCTGAACAAGTCCTGGCAGCAAATAGGCTTAATACAAATAAATCATACACAATTTGTTCAATAGTAAATGTTCCTATTCAATAATAATTTGTTTGAATACAGTTATGTTGTTTTAAGTAACAAATAATAATTTGTAAATTATTATTGCTTCAAGTAACTATACATAATACTAATAAATAATACACAATATGGTTTAAAGTAACTGTTCCTATTTAATAATAATCATTTGTTTGAATACAGTTACATGGTTTCATGTCATCATCATCATAATGTCACGCTATCAGCACGGATATTTCTGACCCTCTCTCGCCACACCTCCCTATTGTCCATTGCTTCCGGCAGGTCCTCAAGGCTATCCCGTATCGTCACAGAGCTGCTGTATGTTGGTTCGTGATGGAGGTCCTGCCTTTGCTCGTCCATGTGAAGGGATCCACAGGAGTACATCACTTATGAGCTCGTCCCTATTTCTCCAACAGTGTCCTGCATGTCTAGTTCGTCTAATTTTGATAGTTTTCGTGATGGGTAGTAGGTGGCCGTACAGCTGCTGCTTTGTAGGGAGGTGTCTCTAGGACTTGTTCAATATTGCTCGCAGCATTCTTGTGTAATTGCCGTCAAGCTTTTTCTCCATACGTTTAGTTAGCGTCCATGTAGTGCATCCATAGAGCGGTATCGACACGACCGCTACTTGGAAAAAACTACGTTCATTTAATCGGTCAGGTCCGACTCCCAGTTCGCCGATAGCCTATTGATAGCTGTCCATGCCTTTGCTATTCGCGTGTCGATGTCTATCTCGGTTGATGAGACACTGCTTCCTTGGTAGGTGAACTTGTCAACTAGTTTCAGAGCGCTACCGTTTAGTGTGGAGATGTCGCCTGGTTGATTAAAGCACATATATTCCGTCTTGTGTGCATTGACATGGAGGCCGATACCTGCATCGGCTCGTTCCAGACAATATAGGAGGGTTTCGGCTTGGATGGGTGCATTTGTCAGAAGCGCTATATCATCGTCGTAGTCAGCGTCAGTAATTGATTTTGCGGGGTACCTTCTGCTTCTTTCTTTTGTTAGCTTGAAACCGTTTTCTTTACCTTTGATAAGTAAGCAATTAGACATCAAACAAGAACCGTTTACTCAAAAAGAATTCAACTCGGTACTGAGAAAAATTAGAAAAAAACGGTTTCATGTATTTCTCTCTAACATCCATAATTTGCACAAAGTTTTATGATTTCAAGTATTTCTGTCTAATTTTCAAACAGATTTATTTAACTCATAGATGGAACCCTAACAGGCACCACAACTCTGGGTTAGAGTGAGCTTGGGAGTAATATGCTGTTTCATATCCAGAAAGCTCAAGAACTGGAACCTCACCACCGGATGAGTTTAGTGTCATACCAGGGAAGAAGTGCCGAACTTTTTGTTGCGTAAAATGAATTCATTATCATTATTTTACTCCTTCCAGAGTTTTTCAAACTAACGTTAACTGATAGTTTTTCACTGGAGTTTAAGAGATAACAAGTCTCCTCAAATCTCCAGGACTCTTTTCAGTATTCTGGCTAATCATAGTAATGTTGTAGTTTGGATGGTTTCTATTTGTTCTCTAATTTCAAAGTCTTCCAGTCCCTTTACCAAGCCTTTGGGGATCATTCCAAGGGTACCATCTACAATAGGTATCACCGTCACCTTCATGTTTCATAGCTCCCTATCAAGGTGCGAATATTCATCACTCTTTTTACCTTTTTTTAATTTTACTCAGTGGTCTGCCGCGACGGCAAAGTCCACTATTCGGCAGGTTCTCTTTTTCTTTTTCTTTTTTCTTTTCTTTTTTTTTTTTTTTTTTTTTTTTTTTGTTTCTCACTAGGTTTGGTCGTCTGGCTGAGATTTGGTAATCCGTTTGTATCTCACAATCCCTGAGAACTTTGTGTTTCTCATTCTCTGGAACGGATTCGGGTTGTGCCTATAGCAATTGTTCGTATGGTCAAGTTTAGGTTTCTCACATAATTCCGCGTGGTCATCTTCTCCACCCAGTCATGTCAAGTAATAGACTCTTTTACGCTAACTTGCTGCATTTGCTTATTATAATGCTTGATCGTTTCGTATCTATTACCATATAACCCACACTTGCTATTTTATTGCGTCTTATCTATTGTTGCTTTGATATAATTGGTCCTTATGGCGTTGTTTTGTGCTGCTATCAGAAGAGATTCTGTTTCTTTCTTAAGATTTCCCTTTCATAGCCATATCTAAGTTTTCTCGAATGAGATGTCGCTTGTTTGTCATTTGAAATATCCTTACAGTTGTTTTTGTTCCCATTTTTGTTTTCTGATTATTTTTGTTCTGTTGATGCTTGTGTTGTCTGTGCTGTTTTTAGTAGCCGTGATCTGTCTTCCTTTGCACTTTTTTATGTAACATTTAAGTCGTCTTATCGATGTTTCGATGCTGATGAATCCTCTTCCTTCTTTTCTTGACACATACAGCCTCTCTATAACATCTCTGACATGTAAGCCATTATTATTATTATCATTATTATTATTATTATTATTCATGATCTTTCCGGCTTATTGATGAGTCTATCAATGTAATTAATTTATAAGGTTATCTTAGTTCGGCACAAAGTTATGGAGCTCCCTATTAGAATTAAACTCCGAATAATCTACAAGCCAAGCTTGTTAACTAATACACTGTATGCACTGAACCTGAACCTGTGAATGTAATCATAAGTCTGAAAATTCGCACAAAAATGTACTTATTTAAAAAAGAAAAGACACATCTCAATATTATGGGTCCCTTAGATATGTATCCTATAATCTGGTTTGGTTGTTGGGAGGGCGACTTATAAAGTGTGTCGAAGGCACGAACAACCTAGCGAAGCCTATTTATCTCCTGATCTATAATTTGTTTGAGTTCAGAGTTTTCCTTCTCCTACACTGGTTGCCATACCAATATTAAAGACCTCAGTCTGCCCAACTATTTATCCATTGCTGATGGGAGAATAGTTTGAATCATACCTTTCCTAAAGATCTTAGCACTATGTGAAAATGCAAACAGCCACTCAAAATGCACTCAGGATTTTGAACACGAGTAACCGAGACCACTTCCAACGACGAAGTCCGTTACACCTTCCACGAATTACTTAACAGAATTGTAAATAACTTATTTATAATCTGAATATTCGATTACTGTAATTATTCGTATATAATATGAACGTTTTTCTTATTTTAGTCCAAATAGCTTGGGGTGCGTATTATACATGAAATCTAATTTTTTTTAGCCATGTGCCTCACTATATTCGGGACGGTATGACCGAAAGTAGTTATTTATATCGATGATCCAAATTAACTAATGTCCCACAAACATTTCTATTTTATACCGCTACAAAGAAAAAGCCATCGGAATGTGGCACAAGGCCATCGATGTGGCACAAGGCCGAATGAATTGGACACTCAATGAGACTCGAACTCACTCGTGAAGATTTCATAGTCTAGACTGCTAACCATTAAATGTGTTTGCTTATAATTTGTTTCTCCAATTGTAAACTTATTTTCGCTGAAAGTTTGTTACATTTTCGTATGATCCTATTCTTGCCTTTGCTCAAAATGCCGTGTAAAGTTTGTGTTTTGAAACATTATATGAATTAGGTAAAATCATTTTTTACACAATCGGATAAAAAGTTGACCAAATCTTAAATGTAATGTACGAGAGTCGGCTTAAATGTTCATATGATGACGTCATGTCTACTGTTGATGACTTTTTGACCAATGCGATCCAAGCACTGCAACACTATCGGAAGATGTTTGGGGACTGCAAGAGAGATGTTGAAAAAAAAACACACTTGATTACATTCCATGAGAGTATCTTGGTTAGCTTATGAACTTTTCAGTCAACCCTTGTAAATTTAACGGCTTCAAATTCCGAAAAGTCAATCCATATTATACACGAGAGATCTTTTTTCTAAAATTTCAAACCGAAAAATAGAGGTGCGTATCATACACAAATGCGCGTTATACTCTACTAATTGCGGTACTGGATGCTTCATAGATATCTGTCAATGTGCCAAATTAAGCTAAGTTTAATAGATAAATATTCAGTCTGGATATTCGATACAAAAAATTTCATGAAAGGATATGAGGAAATCACACCGTCTATTCCGTAAAAATTCTACATTCAAAATATAAATAACTTTCTGCTCAGTGGTTGGTTGCCAACACATAGATTTATTTTCATCGTTGGGTTATGAATAAAGACGTTGAATGTTTAATGGCGGAAGGAGAGGGCTGATAAATCAATACATATTTTGGCATTGCGGGTTTTAATCATCTATTTAGATATAAATGAAACAATAGAAGAGTGTGAATTTATATATATATATATATATATATATATATAGAGAGAGAGAGAGAGAGAGCAAATAATCGGGTGAAATTTTTAAACGCTGAGTGATAGTCAACAGCAAACAAAATTAGGACAGATTAAAGCATAGATAGATACTAAGCAGAGATTAGTTTTGGTACAAGCTCAGAATAATGTAGCATCCAATGAGAATCGAACTTATTACCAATGGTCTTTTAATGTAACTTACTATTACGCCGTATGAAGTTAGATAGATAGATAGATAGATAGATAGATTTTACGGCATGTCAAACTTTGTTGCGTTATTTAATGCAGAAGTCAGTTTTTGCGAGCAATTATACATTTTTTATACAATCTTTTGTTTTTACTGGAAAATGCAGTACTGGAAAGGTTACTACCGTTGATGTAATCAAAGTAAGGTACAATATGTTTATTACTGTCTTACATGAACAGACTTTTTGTAAATAGCGATACGGTTTCAATTCTTTGTATACAATTATTGATTCAGGTAACTTCTTAATATAAATAATTTGCGCACAGTGAAATGGTTTCAAGTATTTATTACTAATATTATTTATCATATATGATAATAATCATTTGTTTGCACACGGGTATAAAGTTTTAAGTATTCCTATTTAATACAAATAATTTTCAAGCATCTATTTCACCCATAGATTGGACTCTAACTCTGCTTGCGCTACAGCTATGAGTGTACCTGGGAATAATAGCAACGAAGGGACGACACAGTCTTGACACAAGGCCACAGTATGACACAAGGCCATCAAAAGCAACAAAAAAAACAATTGATCGTCGTTTTTTATACTGATGGTAAAAAGAGTTGAAAATTTTAAGCTTCACTTCACTTTATTTCTTGGTGTTTTTCAGCCGGTTATTTTGATGTGGGTATTCGTTTTTACGCTTTCGTTTTGATCATAAGAAAAAAAAATTTTCAGTCATTTTGTTGTTACTCCCAATAGCGCAACTCTGTCTCTTCATTCGGTTTTCATACTTGAGGATGACTCATGACCTCCAGTGTATCACTCACCATGTCCGTTACCCTTTTGACTTCTCGTAGATGTTGACCTCGAGGTCATAATCCGGTTGCTGAATTTGTATTCATCTGCCAAGTCTATTACTTAACACACACACATTTAGTATGGCAAAACGCCACGCTCACGTTACCTAGTATGGCACAAGGCTACTTACACACGTAATCAAATGGCCACACATGCACATGTATGTGTGCATGCGAGTGATTGGAATCTGACTCAAGATCAGTTTAATGTGAGGAAACCGCAGAAGTAAGCATCCCATGGAATCGTGCCAAAAATCCTCCCATTGGTGTCGACAACCTTCTATTGAAACGACTCAGGCGCCAGACATAAGAGCGGAGGGGCACCCTAAGCTCATTCATTTCTAAACCACTCGACACACACACGTGTTGTATGCATGGTATGTTGTAAGCATGGTATTTATTCGGCTCCTCACGAGGCCAAAATTGGTTTAATTTAGGATTACTCCTCAGGAAGCGAATCTTCCTACGTTATCAGTGCTTCAAATGCACTTCAAGCAGCGGGATATAAACACAGCCTTTTAGACGAGGAGGTAAGTTCAACCTTGGTGGGTACTGGAACTAAACTGATTATTTTACTCACCCAGCCATCACGAGTGCCAGGTAAGTATTCTTCTTTAATTACATTATTTTCACACATATTCATCTCTCTAAAGGTCATAAGACTGTGCAGACTTCTAAATTTATGAGTAAACCTTTCGTTTATTGATCCAATACAAACGACCAATCATTTCAAGTGATTTGCTTGTATGTTCAGCTATAAAAATCTTCTTTAAGCAGTGAATTTCTTTCAGAGGAAAACTCACAAACCTAAAAGACTACACATTTTTTAACCTTCCTATAATTAAAGGCTTCAAGATTGTTGGATTAGAATCAATATGCCAGAAATAAATTGATATTGGGACGCATAAAAGAGAAAGGAGAATGAGTTCAAATCTTCATATTCGACTTTGTCTGTAACCAATATTTCAATATGGTGCCCTGCTGCTGAAGAACGAAATAAACAAACGGCTTAGCTGCGTGTGTTGTAAAAAACAAATCATTTTTTTTTTTTTTCGTTTCTTTTTTATCTTCTTAGGAAAATTTTTTATCTGCTATTTTTGAAAAGTCTAAAGAAACGAGGGTATTGATTGAGTGATCTGAGCATATTATTTTATTCTTTCCACAACATTTTTTATTTTATTTATTTATTTTTTCGTGTGTGTTCAGGTGGCTTCGCTGCACTCAGAAGTGAAAGAAAATTCGATGGTATCGTATTTATGTTGCAAGGAATGTTTTGCCTTGCTAGCCTCTCACTTGATATCCTGTTTATGTTGACTTATTTAACATTGTCATCATATATGATAAGGTGAAAGACATATTTTAATTTGTCAGTTACCTTTACTAAATACACTCAGATAGATAGATAGATAGATAGATACATACATACATACATACATACAATATCTTAATTATTTATCATTACCAAAAAGAACAATCATCATTTGTTATATAAAATTGTTATACAAACACACACACACACACATATATATATATATATATATAGTTGGTTGAATTTATTCATAGGATATCGACCTTTGCTGGTTATTTAATTTCAAATTCTGCTTATACATATATATAATGAATATAGATGATTTGTAAACGCATTGTTTGTAGATGCCATTTTTAAACCATCCAGAGTTCATTTTTAAATGGTTCCGTGTATTCCTATCTAACATCAATAATTCTATGAATCATTTGCTTGCGCCCAATTAAATGGTTCAAAGAATTTTTATCTTACACAAATAATTCTATTTGATATTAATGATTTATTTGCACTCAATGAAGTGCTTTCTAGTATTGCAATTTAACACTAATAATTCTATTCAACACTATTCATTCATTTGCACGTGTTCAAATATATATATATATATATGTATTGAGATAGATCGATAGATAGAGAGATAGAGAGAGAGAGAGAAAATGAGAGAGAGAGAGAATGAGAGAAAAGGAGAGAGAAAGAGAGTCTCTGTGGCATTATCATCACCATCATCAAGTGCAGGATAGTGGCCTCGAAGAAAGTTCAAACACTAATCACTCTATGACGTTTACTTTCGGGAAAGGTATGATCCCCCATAGTATTACTGCTGTTTTTTCTACAAGAATGGCTTTGGCATTAAATAACCCACGAAGGTTGATATGCTATTAAACAAAATACCAATATATATATATATATATATATATATATATATATATATATATATATATCATTACTTAACATGACTGAACATTTTCGAACGTTCGAAATACTTAAGTTACCATCAAACTAAACGAATGCTCCGTATTCAAAATGCTAAGCCCTATACAGCTTACACAAAGGATATAAATTGACATTTTACGATCGTAGAATTATTTTGAGTAGAACTAGTTCTCTTGTCTCTTTTTCTCTGTGTGTATTCACCCCACTCCTCCACCATTAACAGGATGCAAAAGAAGATCAATTTTTTTAGTGAAGTACAGTTAGTTTGAATTCAGAGTTTCCTCTCTGCTAGGCTGGTTGTCTTACTAAGGTTAAAAGAACCCATTCTGTAATTCAATTTATTGATATTTAGGGAGGGAAAAAGAGATCGGTTCATGTTTTTTTAAAGAGCATAACCGCGAAGTGAAATGCAAACAGCCAGGTCCAAGATTTGAACTCGGTCCGCCAATTCCATTTCCTACAATGATAAGTGATACGCTAAGCATTTATACCATGTATTTGCTTTCCAAATCCCTTTGCCACAGACCGGATGCGACAGATGGTCAATTTTTAAATACAACCAATTTGAATTTATCTTCTAAACCGGTTGCCGTACTAAGTTGATGGAGCTCAGTCTGGTCAACTGGAGCGAGGGAAGAGAGAGGGATTGATGCCTTTCCAGAGGGCTTTAGTGCAAAGTGCCACACAGTTTCATGGCGACGCAACGGGGTCACTATCTAGCGGTCATTTGTAGAAATTATTTTGGCAGACAAGGGAAATAACCCTACAGGTAAAACCTGAACTTAAGTCTACTTGTTCTTTCGTTTTGTTTTGTGGGATTTTTTTGGTTGTTTATTGGGAGTGTTGCTTTTTTTTTTTGTTGTTGTTTTTGTTTTTTGTTTATTTTTGTTTTGTTTTTTTTGGTGGGGGGTATAGGGATAGCGTTCATAGACAAAAATATATTGTTGAAAACATCAGCATGAAAACGAGTCCTGGAATGCTGATAAGCAGATATCTAAAAATAGATATCAGTACACAGGAATAAAACGGACATTGCAATGATACGTTCGCCAGTACAAACAAAAGGGAATGATACAGAAACCGGAAATACCAGGTGCATCGCCAGTGCGCAAGCCCAATTCATGTGGAAATTCAGAAATGAGTAAAAATAAGTGCGTCCTCATTGAGACAAGAACCAATCAATATGGCGTTTGTCGAACAAATCAAGATCCACGTTGTTTACATCGGCTCAGATTAATTCTTGTTTGTGATGCTAAAAGCTGATTAGAGATATGGACAAGAAATTTGAAGCCTTGAATAATAAAAATCATTAGAAATTGATATGAAATACTTCGATCGTTTTAATATAGTTTTGGGTTACATTCTTTGACTAATAATAACAGTTGCAATTATATTATTTTTACTGTGCACTGCTAAACAAAATTCCCTCTCAATAAAAAAAAACATTTTTTAATCATATACGAAAACTACTACATAATATCCGTTTTAATTGTATAATGCTCCTTTACAAATGATAAATTTATTGTATCTTTTATACGATCAGAGATAGATAGATAGATAGATAGATAGATAGATAGATAGATCTTTTTACAAAAATCATCTCGATAATACACTGTTTTGAAGAGCAGTGACAATTTTGGTTGAAGTGATTTAAAGAATTAAAGACAAAAAACGTCACAAATTTATCCCAAGAATGTGAAAAAAAACATTAGTGTGTAAAGGTTTTTTTTTTCAGCTTCAGGATAAACATTCATAAAAATACTTATAATGATGTAATAGGCCTTAAATGATAAATCTCTCCTGATAGAAGAGTTGCTGCTTAAGCAATACAAACGCCTTAAATAAGGTCGACTATACAATGAATATAATGATTATCCATTAGTTTCGACCTTACATGAAAATAGCTCCGCTGTCCAGAAAATCGTTATCTGTCAATTACACAAGAGATGTTCCAGGGTGAGGAAGATGGTTAGACGGTACTTTTCAAGCTCAATCCTTACTGGAGATTCTTGAGGGAAATTTCGCCAAGTGCCAAACTAAACCAAAAACTGTAAGTACTATTGAAAGAAGTGCATTAACGAAATGAATTTTTGCAGGGAAGGCTATACAGGCCAAAATACAAGATGCAACTTATTTGTCCCTTTGCAATTGTTCAGGCACTAAATCGATAAGAAGATTTGATTGATGGCATAAGATAGATAGATAGATAGATAGATAGATAGATAGATAGATATTTGTCCAAACTAATAAAAGCATGAAAAATTTATTTCGATGTTCTAATTTAAAGGTAACTTTTAAATTCGCAACTGAGTTATATCTTCTTAATAAAATTTGTAATTAATTATGGATAAATAGATAAGAGAGATATAGAAGAAATTATAATGATCGGATGAGCCCATATTATTATTCTCACATGACAGATGTCTACATAAGTCTAGTCAAATCTATCTACTTCTCACCATCAAATCCTGTCGTTCCATTCACTCTTTCTTTCTTGCAAAATCACTCGTTTCAATCTCATTTAATCGTTTCACTCTTTCTTTCTTTCTTTCTTTCTTTCTTTCTAAACCACACGTTTAATTTTATGTATACAGTATCGCCCATGAGAATTAATTTTTATTTATTGCGGACTTTTTTTTCATCTTGGTAGTTTTTTTTTGTTTTTGTTTTTTTTGTGTGTGTGTGTGTGTGTGTGTGTGTGTGTGTGTGTGTGTGTGTGTGTGTGTGTGTGTGTGTGTGTTGTTTCTTCTTTCACTACGTTTCGGCCAAATTTCACCTCTGGCCTTCTTCAGGTGATTTACCGCGACCTCGGATAGGAATGCTGAGTCTTGTAACCGTATCCCCAGTAATTAATTTATAACACCAAACAATCCATCCTTGATCGCCCTTCGGGGCCCGTGGCGCAGCGGATAGAGGCGTTGAGTCTCTACGGTTCCAGGTGAGCATTGTCAGAAGATAGCGGTTTCAAATCCTACCCAAGCCGGTCAGAGGTTTACTTGGTCAAAAACGTGGTGCGATAGACAACAACTATGCTAATTACTGGGGATACGGTTACAAGACTCAGCATTCCTATCCGAGGTCGCGGTAAATCACCTGAAGAAATTTGGCCGAAACGTAGTGAAAGAAGAAACAACATTCACACAAAAAAAAACTACCAAGATGAGGAAAAAAAATCCGCAATAAATAAAAATTAATTCTCAGATTAGGAAGACTCATCTCAAAATGATTCCAATTAAAGACAAGTATCGCCCATTTTTATATGACGTTATTTTTTTCTAAAACAAATATAGAGAATCACGTAATTTCTAGTGGAATGATCAAAACAAATATCATGAGGTATTATTCAATGACTTAACTCTATTACTATTATTTTTAGATATTTCACTATTTAAAAATATAGATACATCAAATTAAAAGCAGTTATTATGAAGTCAAAATTTTAGACATTTCACTATTTAAAAATATAGATACATCAAATTAAAAGCAGTTATTATGAAGTCAAAATTTTAGACATTTCACTATTTAAAAATATAGATACATCAAATTAAAAGCAGTTATTATAAAGTCAAAATTTTTCGGTTAATTTAGTAATGACTCCATATGTAAAAGAACACTTTTCTTATTTGAAGGAATGTATAATTTCTATTAAGAAAAAGAACAAACGCTATGAAAAATACTCAAAAAGGTTTTTAGCTAAAATAATGAAGATTTTACGTGTTTTTTTTGGGGGGGGGGTCGGTGTTATAAATAGCAAACAATATTAATGTTTTATTCTCGTCTTCTTTTACGATCGCTCATCCTCTTTATCGTCTTTTATCGCCGGCTGAACCTCTCAGCCCGCCATCTGGTTCTTTTCAGCCAACTGTCGCTTCTTCTCATGTCATCGCCTTCTCGCGTCTTCTCTCGCTGTTTCATCGTCTCACTAAGATGAACAGCAACAAAAATTCTTCTTTTGTACATATAACTTTATTATATCGACGATGACTTTTACATATTACCCGTTTCATGAATACAGGGACTCAGTTAGATCAAACCATAGACAGAAATCGATGTGAATCCCTCAACAGCTACTGACTAACGGATTCTTCGCGAAAATCTACCTTCTAACTTTGTAGAAATTTAATCACCTAACTTTACTTCGTCCAATAAAAGCCAGGTTTGAACTGTCAATTACACTGAGTGACACCTTTATGATTCGAATCTTTTACAACTTCTCTACACTACACGCCTAATAAAGATTCCGTTAATCTATTATTTAACATTCTTACCACAATTATTTTCAAATTCATAACTGTCAAGTTATGTTTGTTTGTTTTTTCTACCTCGCTTTTCAATTTCAGATTCAGATTAACTCTTCTGCTTAACTATCACTACAATTAATTGAACTTTTAGAATTTCCATCCATGTTCCTTTACATCAGCCAATTGTTCTCCCACTGTCACGTTGTTGTGTCATGCCTACATTTACACAACTGTAATTTTTTTAATTACAGAGCCATCTGTATCCTTTTAGAAAACTTAAAAAATACCAGGAAAATCCTTTTGTTCTACCATCCTAGTCATCCCACTAAATCGAATAATGATATATTCTCGCTTACTTTAAGGTCGTCCATCTTTCTTTGTCGTCTTTTGTCGCCTGCTATCGTCACTCTTATCAACGTCTTGTTCTTGCGACCCTAGACTGTTTTAATTTATAGCTGAGAGTAGCAACAAAGATTGTTTTCAGTGCATATATTTATCCATCGACGACTTTTACACACATTACGATAACCGTTCGCCAACCCGGGGAACCTGAAATGGAAATCATCAACCGCTCGCCTCGGCAATGTCTTTGCTGGTAAAAGTAAAGTTATAATCTAAACCGCTTGCCGGTGATGTAAAGATCGGACAAGCCCACATTATCAATTTATGAGTTATCTTTCATGATAGAAGATCCGTTGTTCAAGAGAAAGAAAATTTTCAATAAGATAGTTTGTACCGTGAACATATAGCTCTCCGTCAGACAGGATGTATCAGTGTTCAACACTGAAGAGGTAAATATATAAAACACTTGGCTACTTACACTGGTGATTTTGTTTATAGTGGTCAAGACTTGTTTAGGACCAGCCACATTTTTTGGATGGGGTGTTAAAAGAAGGGTTGTATTTTTGCAACCGCTCCGCCGCGAGTAGAAAACGATAAAATGTCAATTTTTAAGAGAAACCAGTTTTCCTTCACCATGACCGGTTGCCACACTTAAAGAGTCCAATCTACTTTACTACTTATGCAAAACTGAGGGGAGAATATTTGGATTCTTACATTTCTTTATGTTAAATGCAAACAACTTCGTCCCGGATTTGAACTCGAGTTGCTGATATGAGATGTTTTGGGCAACACAATAAATTGATGTTAAATAGAATACCTCGACAAATAAGCAGAAAGGTTGGTTGCTTGCTTGATGAGGTGGTTGATTTTACGGCATGTCAATTCTTGTTGGGTTATTTTATGCCAAAGTCAGTTCGACAATTATAGTCTCCAATTATATACAGTACAAAAATGTATCTCCACAATCATTTGAAAGGGTAACACTTCATTATCACAAATAGATATATTTGACCTATATATGTGAACTTAATTGGTCATTTTGGATCTGAATTCTGGTTGCCGTGTTTATTTCCACCAGTATTTCCAATAAGAGAAGAATAATGCACAAATTTTAAATTCTGGTTTTTTTTTTTTGTGGGGGGGTTCTTTTTTCCTTACGAAAGTTAAAAAGTCTGACTATTTATCCATAGCTGGAGGAAAATAGAAAGATTCACGCTGAACATGTTTCATATTATACTCTTTTTTTAAATATAAAGAAAGGAAAGTATGATAACTATAAGATACAACAAATGTGAATTCTCAACGGTTTCAGAATACATATGATAAATACATAGAACTGTGACATAGCAAAATTCGTAAAGAGATTTTTACCAATGGAATAGCGTCAAAACGTTCTTAGAGAATAAAGTACATCTCAATCTAGCTCGCAACTGATTAACAATCATAAGGGGTCTGCGATCACTCTCATCTTGATTATTATAATTACACGATGAGGATAACCATTAAAGGATGTTACTAGGCATTGAGCTTTTTAATCGCCGAAGTCATAATTTAAGCAAGTATTATTGATGACAATTTCAAATTCACTCGGAAGATCTGTCAGTGTTGTCTATGTTTATTACTGTTTATTTTGATTCAAAGCTGAACTAGAACGTTTTGTTTTGTCAAAATATATTATTCAATGAGTAAGTAGTTCACAAAGTGTTATGTATATTCTTCTTTTTTTTCATGTTATCTTTTGTAATTGTTCTGTGTTTGAAATGTAAAATGTGATTACGGTTAAATCATTTAAGAAAAAATAAACTGTTCTAATTTCTTTAACATTCTAAGTAGTCTTAATGTATGATTTTTTTAACAATCATATTATATTTAAAATATAAGATGATATCATGTTAGATTCCGTTTATAAAGGTTAAGGTTTTTTGGGGGTTTTTTTATTGAGCTTCGGAATGACATATCGTACTTCTTTGATTTCGAAACGCATGAATATATATATATATATATATATATATATATATATATATATATATATATATATATATATATATATATATATTGTATGTCAGGTAGCTCATAGCACTACGGGTACTATATAATCCTGTACTACCTGTTTCATAGTCGGGTCATCGGCAACTAAACCGGAACCCCCACCAAGTTGTCTGGTGAGGAGGGTGGTTAGACACCCAGCAAGACGAAAAACAAAACCTATCAAAGGGCAGAAGAAGCTTCCTGCTTAAAGACCATCTAGCACATTACGCGGGGACGTAGAAATACTTGGCTTGGTATCGAAGCGCGTATCAAAACCACCTGAGGTTTCCTTGTCTTGCAGTTTGGTTGAATTTGTTCGTACACTGTCTCTATGACTCCGATTACCGAAAAGTGGATTTAAATCCGTTGCTTCCTGGGTAAGACGTTAAACTGCAACCAGTGGTCAGGCTCTGGTTCGGAAGTTTCAGAGTTTTGGGGAGAGTGACGTGACCTCTTAATTACCATAGCTCCCAGTTTTACTCTGTCCCAAGGGTGATATTATCTGTTTAGGGAGACAGCTATGGATCAAATAACTATTAAATACAAGGAGCAGATGGGGCTTGACAGCCTTGGCAGGCAATCCATCTAGGATAAGGACAGTCTAACATAAAACCTACGACCCAAAGACATGTCTATCACCGTCCCAGCTTGCAAGACTATGACAGAAGAACCACGGGTATAAAGGGTGGGGCCAGTACTGCGCACACTGCACTCCACCTGAAAACTTCATTGCACAGGCTGAAAGGATAAGTCCACGTCGGCGACGCCACCAACGCCCTGTAGCGATGGGAAAGAGGCGAAACGGAAAGTGAAAGATGTCACTGGATGCCGCAGTTCCAATCCTGCATGCAGGCGGTTCAGGATATTGGTCGCCTGATGTTGACCTGAAATGACAACATTACTCGGCTGCACAGTGAACGACCAAGCAGCCCGCTTTAGCACTGCTTGCTCCACAAGGAGAGGGACTGAGAAAAGATGGCCTAACCGAAGCTTGTCTCTAATCCCCCTGTTGGCTTGCCGTGGTCAACGGGAATCTTCGCAAGCGGTCCAAAAACATTAAAACAAAGAAAGTACGCACCCACCTCAAAGGGTACAAAAATACAGAAAGTCGCATGCTGGAACGTCAGAACCATACTTGACGCAGCTCACAGAAAGCGACCTGAACGTCGCTCAGTTCTGATTGCATATAAACTGTCAGGTTAAATGTCGACATGGCTGCTCTTAGCCAGGTCCGCTTCATAGGAGAACACAGCCTCCAAGAGCATAGCGCCGGATACACCCTCTTCTGGTCAGGGAAACCTACAACAGAGAGACGCCTTTCAGGCGTTGGTTTCATAGTCAGCACTTCCATCGTCTCCAAGCTGAAAAATCTGTCAATTGGTCATTCCGACCGCATGATGTCCATGCGCCTTCCTCTGAAAAATAAGCGGTATTCCATGCTTTTCAGTGTGTACGCTCCAACGCTTCGAGCTGAACCTGTAGAAAAAAAAACAAGTTCTAAGAGCTAAGTAGATTTCTCCAAAGGATCCCGATAATCCTTGGTGATTTCAATGCTAGAGTGGACCAAGATGCAGATTCCTGGAAATAAGTACTTGGCAGACATAACGTTGGTAACTGCAACGATAACGGGCGCTTGCAGCCTGAGCTTTGCACTGAGCAGCAACTTGTCATTACCAACACCACCTTCCAGCAAAAGGACAACCTAGATGCATCCTCGGTCCAAACATTGGCTCCTCATTGACTACGTTTTTGTACACAAGCGTGACCTCAAGGACGTCATTCACACCAAAGTGATACCTACCGCTGAATGCCACGCCAAGTGCGCTGTAAACTTAGGCTGCTGTAAACTTAGGCTGCTAAACCAAGAAAGAGAGGTTCCCCAAGAAAAAGTTTAATCTGAACAAACTTCAGTTAGCTGAAGTAAAAGCTGACTTTCAGGCAGGCCTACAGTCCAAGCTTGAAAACAGCGAATGTCCAGAAGACACTTCTCCTGAAACACTCTGGGATCAACTGAAGAGTGCCATCCTGCAGATATCTGAAGAGGTTCTGGTGTTTACCACCAAGAACAAAGACTGGTTCGCCAAAAACAACCAAGAGATTCAGGAACTGCTGGCTAAGAAGAGATCGTCCTACCAAGCCAACCCGGCTCAGACGTCATGTTCTGTGAGGAGGGCTGACTTCCGTCTCATTTGCAGCATCCTCTAGCGGGAGCTTTGCGAAATTCAAAATGAGTGGTGGACCAATCTTACAACTCACCGGGTCCTGAGTTCTTTGCGCAGTGCTTTTTACAGATAAGGCCTCCATTCTGAGTCATTGGTCTGATCACTTCCAATCCCTCTTTAGCACTGATTGTGTCGTCCAGGACCCATCCGTTCTCCACATTCCCAAGTAACCATTCAAAGCAGAATTGGATTTTCTCTGTGAAGAAATCACCAAAGCTGTAGAGAAGTTGAGGAGTGGCAAGGCAGCGGGAGTCGACGGGATTCCACCAGAGCTCTGGAAAGATGGAGGACCAGCATTACACAGTAAGCTCCACGAACTCCTTGTCTGTTGTTGGGAGCATGGCAAACTTCCGAGGGATCTCCGCGATGCAGTCATCGTCACCTTGTACAAAAACAAGGGAGAAAAGTCAGATTACTCCAACTATCAGGGGATCACTCTGATCACTCATCGCAGGAAAAATTCTGGCTCGTATATATATATATATATATATATATATATATATATATATATATCGCTTAACTCGTGGCTTTCGTTGGTAATCAGGAGGCAATAAATCCCTTCAGTATTCTCCTCAGGACTTTTGTTGATTTTGTCATCAATAGTACAAACCCATGCTTAACACATATATCTCAAAAAGAGAGTTCAGTGCCAAGTGTTTACAGTTGCAAAAATCATATGTAGATTAGTTGAAGACATTAGGATACCAGAAAAAAATTTCCATTCAACAAAATGATATTCTTCATCAACAGTTCATTTTTTGTCGAATCTTTCAAAACATATCAACGGTTTTAAAAACTATTTTAAAAACTTTGTTTAAGTTTTTCTTCCAAAATCTTTTCTCAAGACGATGACCGAAAAATTCTTGTTTAACAAATTGTTCTTTAGTAAATTGCTTTTTTTTTTATTTCAACGTCCAGTTTTTCTGCTAGTATAAACAAGAGTCTGTTGAAAAGTTTATTGGCTGAGCAAGATACTCTCATGGAATGTGACCAAATAAGGTTTATTTTTCAACATAGTCCCTCTTGAGATCCAAAGACCTCTTCCGATAGTGTTGCAGTTGTTGGACCTTATTGTTCAGAAAAGTCATCAACAGTAGGTAAGAAATCATTATATGAACTTTTCAGCCCACTTTCGTAAAAAAGGCATTATTTATTGGATTTTATACAAGTGAAAATATCTAGTGATGTCTTTAAAACTACCACCTTCATAATTGAAGTTCCTTCTGAAACGTGGCAAACATTAGTTGTAATTCTGGTATAAGAAAAGAAGCATTTTGATACACCAACGGAAGTTGCAATTAAATATTTTTCTTAAACTGTCTTTTTTGTTTCACTCGTTCATTCTTTTCCTTTTTTTTTCTGGTAAATGAGACAAGTCAAAGAATGAAAGTATTTCGTAAAGTTGCTCCTAATCAATAAATGTTTACGGGCCCATATCGTATCAGTCGAAATCCAAACAAACCGATTGATCGTTTATTTCAATGTATTAATCGATGTCTAAAGAGAATAAGATGGCAGTCTTGTACATAGGGAGAAACGAATCAGGGAATTTTACAGTATAATTAATCATTAAATCAATCAATGGATTTCCGATTGATGAACGGAAAAATATTTCATAGCCCTAGACGAAGATATATATATATATATATATATATATATATATATATATATATATATATATATATATATATATATATATATATATATATCAAACGATTTTCAATCTGTTGATCTCCATCATCTCTTCTAGCTTCGCTGCAGAGAGAATTTTTTTAAATCTTTGACCTATCGATCAATGCAGAAGACAGACAGATACAGAGACAGAGCGATATATATATATATATATATATATATATATATATATATATATATATATATATATATATATAATCTTCAGTGACATATAAAATTCTGTTTCACAGAGAACTATCAATGCATATACATACTACAAAAATAGAAATACCGTCATGATTCCTTATTGTATTTATCTGAAATCGCCATTGTTTATCCTGTGGGAGGAGATATGCAGTCCCATTATTAAGATATGTTAGAACTTTTATATATATATATATATATATATATGTGTGTGTGTGTGTGTGTGTGTGTGTGTGTGTGTGTGTGTGTGTGTGTGTGTGTGTGTGTGTGTGTGTGTGTGTGTGTGTGTGTTTAAAAGCTCTATTATTGATATTGAGTACAATTAAATAATACCGGAAAAAGTGGTCCACCATAAACCTCTACAATATATATATGTATATATAAACTCACAGTAGTACTCAGTATATGTATGGACTGAAATGATTTTTGGAACACCACTGAGATAGAAATAAGCAAAGAATTAAAAATGTGTCCTTATTTGTTGAAAGAGTTCGTTGATTAATTCAAATGAAAAGTATTCTTTATTTTTATGATTATATATATATATATGTATGTATATATTTAGGTTTCGGTTCCTTTGTTTAACGGCATATCAACCTTCGTGGGTTATCTAATGTGAAAGACATGCCAGTAGAAGAACAACAATGATTGTTTGAGTGATTGATTGATTTTAACGGCATGTCAACCCGTCAAGGATTATTTTATGCCAATGAATTGGGGAATCGGATTCATTATACGTTTATATATTATATTTACATTGTTAAGCTGTTTCTAAAGATGTTTTTATTTTCACCCAGTTCTATCGAATGCAAATAACTTTTAAACGGATCTATTTGACCCATCGGTAAGACCCTAACGGATGCTGTCACTTCAGATCATAATGAACCTGGGAGTGATGGAAATGAAGGGATACTCCACACTCTCCATTGCTACTGAACTGGTTTAAACCATATAATATGATTTTTATCCTTCTATAACTAAGGAAGGAAAAATAACTAATAGAAGGATAAAAATCAATAACTAAATTCTATAACTAAAAATATTCTGATAGTATTAATTACGCCCGAAAATATGTAGATATAACTAAAGAGCAATATGAAATAATAATAGCTTGTAGGAAAACAGTTCTAAAAAAATAATGAATCCACGTGTGTAAAAAGTGGTTCTGATAATCTTGCCGTCCATATGTGGGGGGGTATGATTCCTCACAAATAGCTGACCTTGTAGGTTTATATATATTAAATATACTTACTAGGATTATTAGCCCAGAACAATTAGGGTTAAATCATGATGATGGTTTTTTATATATATCCAAAATAGTAATGGCCCAAAGAGCTCTAGCATACAAAAGAAGATTATAAGGGCTTTTATGTTTTTAGGATTCAAGATAGAAGTCTCATCTAATAATAAGATACTTAATTTCTTGGATGTGACCCTAGACCTTTCGAATAACTCTTATAAACCATTTATAAAAACTGATCAGTACCCTTCATATATTAATGTTAATTCGAATCACCCTAAGACCATAATTAAACAAGTCACAAAAGCGGTAAATTTGAGAATAAGAAAATTATCAGCAAATGAGAAAATATTTCAAGAGAGTAGTAAGATATATGTGGATGCCGTTAAAAATAGCAGTTTTAAAGAAGAGTTTACGTATCTAGAAGAAAATATACCAAATGATATTAATAAAGAAAAAAATAAGAAGTATGATCATAAAAATAGAAAAAGAAAAATTATATGGTTTAACCCCACTTTTTGTAGACTAGCGAGTATGAATATAGGTAAATATTTTTTTAAACTGATAGATAAGCACTTTAAACATGATAATATACTACATAAAATATTTAATAGAAAAACGTTAAAAATTAATTACTCCTGCATGAAAAATATTTTTCAAATAATCAATAATCATAATAAAGAGATAATTAAGGAATTTCAGAACCGAACAAATAATAATAATAATAATAATAATAATAATAATAATAATAATAATAATAATAATAACAAAAATGAGAAGGAAAACAACTCTATGGCCGCTTTAAACGTCTAATAAACAACATCTCACACCAGAAAACCTGGACCTGGCTAAGAAAAGGAAACCTTAAGAGAGAAACGGAATCCCTCCTAATAGCAGCATAGGATAATGCCATAAGAACCAATCATATCAAAGCGAGAATAGATAAGACGCAACAAAACAGTAAATGTAGGCTATGCGGTAACAGAGACGAAACGATCAATCACATAATAAGCGAATGCAGCAAATTAGCACAGAAGGAGTACAAGGTGAGACACGACTGGGTCGGCAAGGTGATCCACTGGGAAATGTGCAGGAAATTTCAATTCAACCATACCAACAAATGGTATATGCACAACCCGACACCTGTCCTAGAAAATGACTCGCATAAACTCCTATGGGACTTTAACATTACAAACGGATCACTTAATCCCGGCCAGAAGACCAGACTTCATAATAATCAACAAAAAAATGAGAATCTGCAAAATTGTCGACTTTGCTGTCCCGGCGGACCACAGAATAAATCTGAAGGAAAGTGAAAAGAAGGATAAGTACCTCAACCTTGCTAGAGAAATAAAAAACGCTGTGGAACATGAAAGTAACGATTGTGCCAATTGTGATTGGTGCGTTAGGCACAGTAACTAACGGATTATTAAAGGGCCAGGAGGACTTGGAAATTGGCGGACGGGTGGAGACTATCCAAACGACAGCATTGCTGAGGACGACCAGAATGCTGAGACGAGCCCTGAAGACTTGAGGAGACTTGCTGTCACTCAAACTCCAGTGAAAAACCATCAGCTAACACTGATGTGAAAAACTCTAAAGGAGTAAATAATAATAATAAAAATAATAGTAAACAAAACGAATGTAATTGTAAAACTCGAAATGATTGTCCTATGAATGGATTATGTAACTTAGATAATGTAGTATATCAAGGAATTATTTACCCAAAAGAGATTTAAATGATAGAAAAACTTATATTGGAATTTCCTCCGCAAAATGGAAAATTAGATACACAAATCACAAATATTCTTTCTCCCATGAACATCTGAAACACCAAACTGCTCTATCTAAGCATTTTTGGAGTTTGAAAAATAAAGGTTTAACCCCTGAGATTCAATGGTCCATATTAAAAAGGTCAAATACTCCAAAATGTTTCGATAGTAGATGTAATCTGTGTTTAGAAGAAAAAATACAGATAATGATTTACCCAGACCCTGAAAAATTGTTAAATAAGAAATGTCAATTAATAGCTAGGTGTAGATATAGGGTTAAATTTAAACTATAGAAAAATTAACATAGATAATGTTTTTTTTAAAAAAACATAGGATTAAATTAAGGTAAATGAATAAAAATAAAATAAAATAAAAGATAAAAAATGTGAAAAAACCATATCATATATACGTACTATTCTATAAAAGTGTAACTGAATTAATAGGCTCAAAAATAAACTTGAATTTTAAAAAATTAAATTTAATTAAATCTTGAATTTGATTTAATATAATCATTACTATATCATTACGTAAAGTTATTGAATAAAGTTTTTTTATCTAAATTAGTATTAAATCTGGAGTTTTTAGTCGAAATGTAATTAGAATTTTGAAAAATAAAAAATCTAAAAGAATTAATTTACTATAATTCCAACCGGCAATAAATTTTTTAAAAAAACCGAAGTGGGCTAAATGAGGAGATAACTCTTCACCCCTCTTCTATCCCCTTCTCACCCTTCTTTCCTGTGTCTATTCTGATTTATTTTATCCATCAGAACTGAAGAAGTCCAGTTAATTTTTTTCGTGTTTTTTTATTTTATCAAAAACACATAACAGGATGGAAATAAATTTATAATCCTAATGTGACCGGTTTTGTTTTTTCTTAAAGAAATTATTGCTCTGTAATGTCAGTTATATTGAGGTCTTTACCAGGAAAATTTAAATGTTCACTGTTGAATGTTTTTTGTCCAGACGACCACACCTAATGATAGCCAACAAAAAAAGAGACCTTGCCGAATAGTGGACCACCGAGAGAAAATAAAAGAAAGCAAAAAGAGAGATAGATATCTGAGCCTGGTTAGAAAACTAAAAAAAAACTATGGCACATGAAAGTGACGGGTATACTAATTGTTATTAGTGCACTCAAAACAATCCTCAAAGGATTGGTAAAGTGTCTGGAAGATTTTGAAATATGAGGACAAATGGAGAATATCCAGAATACAGCATTATTAAGATCGGCTAGAATATTGAGAAAGAAGAGCCCTGGAGACTTGAGGAGACTTGCTGTCATTCAAACTCCTGTGAGAAACCATTAGCTAACGCTGTTGTGAAAAACTCTCAAGAGATAATAATAATAATAATAATAATAATAATAATAATAATAATAATAATAATAATAATAATGGGGACCCTGTGTATGATCAAGAAAGAAACAGATAAACACATTAACACGATACCTGGCAGTTCCAGCCAATATGGATTACAAAAAAATTGTACTTAACAGAACTGCTCATCTCCTTAAAAGATTACTTTCAATGTCAGTGGAAAAGTAACATCTAAAAGAGACAGCAAAAATAAATAGATACATAGAATACATGTTATCTCTACCTTCCTTCACCCTATGTCTTGAGTAAAGATCCGGTGAAGGATTGTAAGAAGCCGAAAGTAAAACTGAAAATTAAATAATAATAATAATAATAATAATAATAATAATAATAATAATAATAATAATAGGAAAATTACGAGTACTTGGAAATATTAGATGCTGACACCAGCACACAAGCAGATATGAAAGAATAAAATAATATAAAAATAAAAGAAAAATCTTCTCGAAACCAAACTCTGTTGCAGAAATCTCATCAAAGGTGTAAACATTTAGGTATTCCCATATACTCAGGATCCTTGAACAAGGAAAGAACTCGGACAAATGGCCCAAAGGACAAGAAATCTGATGACAATGTGCAAGGCCTTAATCCAAAAACAGATTTTATATGTCAAGAAAAGAAATAAAAAGAGGACCAAGGATTGCGTTGTTGCCATCAATTGCAGGGAAAAAAGGCTACATTAAAAGGAGCAAAGAAAGACTTATTGCAGCAATCAGAAATAACATTGGGAACAAAGAACAAGCAGAAGAACAACAAAAATTGGGATTTTTCTTATTTTGTCGTATAATATGGGATACACATTTATTCTAGTCTTAAAATAAGCAATAAAAACATACTTAAGAACATTCTAGAAATTTAGGATCAAAACCGCATTAGCATTTAAGTTATATTTCTATATTTCTCAAGCAATCAGCTAAAACATAGAATAAGAACATTCTAGAAAAATAGGATCGGAAGTCAACTAACAGAAAATATCTAGGCTCTAAAATAAAATAGTAAAATACAAATCTGATTGGTCAATAAATGTCTACGCGCCAAACTTTTAGGACGATTCTTTGATCTAGTAGTAGGGTAGATGTAACACACAGTCATTCACTAAGCCACTAAATCAGTAAAGCAGTAGCCGATACTCTTCTTTTTTTTTCGTATGGGCACTTTTATTGATAGTACACACATGAAACTCTACTCCCCTTCGAAGTAATCTCCTCCGGCTGCAATGCACTTGTTGTATCGTTCCGACAACTTCTGGAAGACCCCATGGAAGTCCTCTTGTGTGAGCGTGTCAATTACCTTCGTCACAGCCTCTTTCATCTCCTCAATTGTCTCATAACGACAGCCCCTGAGCTTAGGGAATAACCAAAAGTCACAGGGAGCAAGGTCAGAACGATAGGGAGGGTGAGCAACTGTCTTGATGCCCATCTTGGTCAAATAGTCTGTGACAAGGATGGAGTTGCGGACTGGTGCATTTGAAGAGTGCTGGCCGATTTGAAGAGTGCTGGCCTCTTCCCAAGGAATCTCTTCCTGAAATCCCTTAAAACCTCAACATAGTAACCCTAACCCTAACCCTTTAGCCAATCAATTCTGGTGTATTGACTTCCTTACTCCTTCCACACCTCTCATCATCCCTCACAGACTCTCTACCTTCCTTGAATTTCTTATGCCACTCAAAAACTTATTCTCGATTCATGCAAGATGCTCGAAAAGCAATTCATACGTTTCTGTTGCATTTTTTCCAAGTTTAAAACAGAATTTTATTGCATATCGTTCTTCTAAAGTGTCCTCGCCTCCAGATTGCATTTTTGAAATTCACCAGCTGTGACAATCAGGGTGTGTTCCAATTCCTGCTGTAGCTGTTTATTTGAATCTGAAATCATAAAAATTGGTCAGTCATCTCATAAGATGTATAGCAATAACAGAGTGAATTTTCAAGAGTCTTCGACAATTTTAAATTTTAAACGTCTGGAAACTTATTGAATGAACCACGTAAATATCTAAAGGTGTTTGATTTTGTTCGTACTGTGCAAGTATGTGTGTATCTGTGTGTCTTTCCTTAGAAGAATATCATATTATCCCTATGGCAGGAACTCAGGTAAGAAATAACGCCTGAGTCTGGTATAGCCACAATATACTATGCATGAAAATGTCAAATAAAAGTGTTAGTCAAATTATAGATTTGAGTATCATGAACGGTAGGTGCCCTCTTGATAGCCAAGATGAGATAACTAACTGGCATCCTACGAATATTGGCAATTTTACTTTCAGATGCACAGACAATAACCATACCTACAATTATACCTCAAGAGACATTAAAATGAAGTGAAGTTGAGGAAGCAACAAATATGTTAAATACTGCTGCTTTAAAAGCAAGCCCACACAAAGAGGTTATAGAAAACGAATAGCTGAACTTTGGAAAGAATCTGTTAAGTTTCATACAAGAAGTCAAAGACATCCAGAACAAGCAAGAATGATTCTCATAAAAGGATTATTTTTCTAATCTTGAAATATTAGAAATATATCGCCAAGCAAGTCATTAAGACAATACCGAAGAGCTCCTCAAAGCGACTGAAATACAAAATATTGAAAACCACTGCAATAACAATGTTAACACAAGAAGAAATAAATATTGTTGTGTGTTTAAAGACAATCATGACGGAAGAAAAGGAAATATTATCATCTTTAAAAAATCAAAAATTGAAAAAAGTTACTTTTGAAACAGAAAAACTAAATTAACAGTTTTAAATTATTTCAACGGACAACATCACGGAACTTAACGATGTGATTTATGCCAAAGTAAAAATAGTCAGTGAAAAACTTGTGGACCTTCAAAAGAACCAAATAGAAAGCGTGAAACAAAAACTTGTTGAGAAATGAAACTCGAAAAACAAAGAAATTACGAAAACATCCAAAAGTACTAGATAAAGAAAAACACACAAAGAAACAATGGATTGTCACGACTGAGAAAAATAACAGCTATAGAGTAAATTAACTATACAATTTGAATAAATAAATCAAAAAATATTTGGCAAAGAAGGTTGACTCCAAAGATATCGAAACAGAATTAAACAATACAAATAAAACAGAATATTCTAAAATAATATAAGAAAATTCTCTCTGTGAGTCAATGAAGAAAGCAAAACGAAAATTCGGCAACTGGAAACAAATGAGACAAAACATTCCTGGGATCCAAATGAACATAACGGAAAGGCTAAGTAAATAAACAACATTAAAATTGAATTCCAAGGAACTGAGAAAGGCCTGGATACTGAAAGACATTTGGATTCGCTCAAACATAACACTTAAGAAAATTGCGAATTGAAAGGCACTTAGACATGATGAAACATATGGATACTAGTTCAAAAGATTCACTTCTATTCACAACAGATTAACACAACAAATATATAATTTCCTACAGGAAACAAGAATTTCTGAATAGATGACAAAAGGAAAAACTACTCTAATTCAGAAAGACCTAAAAATACTTATTCGAGAAACTGCACGTCAATAACAGTGATGTGGAAACTTCAAACTGTGGGAACAAGAAATTACTACCAGCGTGAATAATAGAATGTCTGAAAATGATCAAAATATCAGAAAAAAGTTATAAAATCCATCACAAGAACTATGGAAAATCGGAGAGTACAAAGAGGTATCTTCCAGGGAAATTTACTCTCGTCACAACTATTTCTTATAGCAATGATACCACTGAATTATATACTTAAAAAATTCAAAGAAGGCTACAAATTTACAAAGTCACAAGAAAAGATAAATCCCCTCATATACATGGATGACAGCAAGAATATGTAAATAAGAGCAAATAGAGATTGGTTTATAATATGAGCAAATAGAGATTGATTTAAGGAGCCAGTAACAGCCATAATAAGGATAACAAAAATCAAAATTTTAAAATTTAGGAAAATAACATATGAAGAAAACCAACTCTATGGATACTTTAAACGATAAACTAAAGACATTGTACATAAGAAGACCTTGACATGGTTGTCCAGAAGAAACTAAAAGCGGGAAACTGAATCTCTTCTAATAACAGTACAGAATAATACCATCACTAATTATAGCAAAGCAGAATTTTTTCACATACAGAAGAATAGCAAGTGTCAGCTATGTCGTGATAGAGATGAAAGAATTAATTACATCATACGTGAATGCAGAATACTAATGAAAAAATATTTTTTTAAAGACATGCACGACTGAGCGAGGAAAGTAAAACTGAAATTTTACCATACTGACTAATGGAATATACACATACCAGAATCTGTTCTTGTAAATAAAACACTTATAATTCCCTGGGACTTTGAGATACAAACAGATTACTCAATCCAGACCAAAGGATCAGATTTTGTTTTAACAAGAAGAAAATAATTTGTCATCAACCTGATTTTGCTCGGCCATCGGAACACAGAGTGAAAGAGGAAAGTTGAACAAATACCTGAACCTTGCAAGAGAGGTGAAAAAGCTGTGACAGTGATACCAATCATAATTGGGCCACTTGGAAGAGTCCACAAGAATCTAGAAAAGAGGCTCGGTGATCTGTAGATCAAAGGAAGAACTGAAACTGTGCAGACCACAGCATTAGTAAAATCGACAAGGACACTTAGAAGAGTCCTGAAGACTTGAGGAGTCTTGCTGTCACTCAAACTCCAGGGAAAACCCATCAGCTAGAAATGGTGTGAAAAATTCGCAATGAGAAAATAATAATAATAATAATAATAATAATAATAATAAACAAGAGCAAAGAGAGGTTTATTATAGTTTCAAATAACGGCGATAACAACTGAAAAATAACAATCATAAAATGATAATAAAAATAGGAAGAAAACAATTATATGAATACTTCAAGCGCTAGACTAAGTAAATAACCTTGATATAGATACGAGGAAGAAAAATTAATATCAGCCCAAAATAAAGCTATAAGGACTAATTATATTGAGCAAAAATTTATATATATATATATATATATAAATATATATATATAAACTGACAGTTTATATTGAATTTATTAAATAAATAGTAAATTTATTTTGATGACGCTATTTTTTCAGTAAAACATGTCAATTTAATTTTGTCATATTGTCTTTTTTTTTAAATAATATTATCATATAAAAAAACACGCACAATCACGTGCGCGTGCGTACACACACAAGATAGATAGATAGATAGATAGATAGATAGATAGATAGATAGATAGATAGATAGATAATCTATTGTTTACTAAAATCTAACGCACGATTAGTTTTCGGGCGGTTACTGACAGAAAAGAAATGACTAACTTCATCAATGAAAATATTTATATTACGAACTCTCAAGTGTTTTTCTCAATAGAAAAGAGAAAAAAACTTGTCTTTCCCCTCAATTCCACTTGATAACGACTCAGACGTGTCACGTACACAGAATAGAACAGTAATTCTCAACTGTTATGGCAACTTTCATAAGAATGTAGAATCGCCTCCCACCACATCCTTTTTGATAAGCCTCGTTCTGGTAGCAGGTGTCGAAGCCATTAAAAGGAGTCAGGGATGCTGATCTTATGGGAGCGTCATAAAATCACGAGTCAACTGACTTAAATGTATTTTCTACTTGATTGTAACCAAACAGTACAAATATAGATACAGTAGATACTTGAGTATAAGACGATTTTTATTTTACGTAAATGTACTATAAAATTGCGTAACTCGATTTATCATCATCATCATATCGCGCTGGTAGCACGGATATCCCTGACCCTCTCTCGCCACTCCTCCCTATCGTTCATCGCCCTAGGTAGGTCTTCAGGACAACATCCTGTATCCTCACATAGCTGCTGAATGTACGTTCGAGCTGGTCGTCCTGCTTTTGCGCGGCCATGTGTGGGGATCCATAAGAGTACATCTCTTATGAGTTCATCTCTGCTTCTCCAGCAGTGTCCTGCATGTCTGGTTCGTCTAACTTGAATAGTTTTCGTGATAGGGGGCAGGTGGCCGTACAGTTGGTGTCTTGTGGGGTGTTGCTTCCAGGACTTGTTCAGGATTGCACGCAGCATTCTTGTGTAATTGCCATCTAGCTTCTTCTCCAGTCGTTTTGTTAGCGTCCATGTAGTGCATCCATATAGCAGTATCGATGTGACCGCTGCCTGGAAGAAACTGCGTTTCATTTTATCGGTTAGGTCTGATTTCCATATAATCGATAGCCTATTGATAGCTGTCCATGCTTTCGTTAACCTCGTTTCGATGTCCTTTTCGGTTGATTCGACGCTGCTTCCTAGGTACGTGAATTTGTCTACTAGTTTAAGTGGGGTTCCTTCTAGAGTGGAGATGTCCCCCGTTTGGTTATAGCACATATATTCCGTTTTGTGTGCATTAACATAGAGGCCTATGCTTGCTGCTGCTCGTTCCAAAATATGCAGAAGTGTTTCGGCTTGGTCAGGTGTATTTGCCAGTATCGCTATGTCATCGGCGTAGTCGGCATCGGTAATTGTTGTTGCGGGGTATCTTCTGCTTCTTTTCTTCGTCAGTTCGAAGCCATTCTCTTTGATTTTGTCAATCGATGTTCTAAGTACGTAGTCTAGACAAATGATAAAGAGGTACGGGGCCAGCGTGTCCCCTTGTAGTACTCCTGCTACAATGTCAAAGTATTCTGTGTCTCCATCCGGTGATCGTACTTTTACTTTAGTGTTTCTATAGAGAATCGTTATTGCCGCTACGGTTTCTTTAGGTATGCCGTACACTAGTATGATTTGTTCCATCTTTACTCTGTGAATGGAGTCGAAAGCCTTGGTAAAGTAAAGTAAAAGTAAAGTTAGCGACCATAGTCGAGGATGACCCGAAGGCTCCCTTTTCGATAGCTACTACACCAAGGTGTAGGGGAGGGCGCTACTCCATTCCCAGGATTGCTCCACTTTACCCTTGAACCGTACCTTATAATGCTGAGTGTTAAGCAAGGTGGTATCAAGTTCCATTTTTAAAGTCTTTGGTATGACTCGACCTGGGATTGAACCCAGGTCTCCCGGGCCATTGGCGAACACTCTAACCGCTGGGCCAATGTCCCGGTTTGGTAAAGTAAACAAATATTAATGTCGCTTGTAGGTTCTTTGCCCGTACACCTTCAAGGATTCTGCGGATGGTTAATATTTGTGAGGTCGTGGATCTATTTCTTCGGAAGCCATTTTGGTTTTTTCTAAGTATGTTGTCGATTTTGGGTTCTATTCGGTTTCGTAGTAGGGCATTGTAGATTTTGGCAGCTATGGATGTAAGTGTTATGCCTCGGTAGTTTTTGGCTAATCCGAGGTCCCCCTTTTTAGGGAAGGGGAGTATGCATCCCTTCGTCCATCTATCTATCGGATTTTGATTGTATACTGCGTTGCAGTGTCGGAGCAGTATGTCGTCGAATTGTCTGGTCTTCCATACTTCCGGGGGAATTTCGTCCAGCCCTGCAGCTTTCCTATTTTTAATTTTTCTGAGAAGCGAGTCGAGTTCTTCTTGTGTGAACGGTCGTAGTTTAATGTCTAATTGTTTGCTAATTATTCTGGTGATTGGTTCATGCGTTATTTTTGGTGGGTTTCCAAGTAAGTTTTCGAAGTGCTGTTTCCATAGTTTTATTCTTTCTTGTTGGTTTGCTGCTTTAAGTTTTGCTTTGGCTGTGTTCTTTCTTCTGCTCACTTCGTTTATTGTTTGCCAGGCTATTCTAGATTGTCTATCTTCCACCGAGTCTCTAATCTTATCTATCTGATTTTGAATGTATTCTGTCTGTTCCTTTATATATATGCCTGCTAATTGATATTGTGCCGTTTTTAGTTTTAAGGCATTTGTGTTTGTTGGGTTTTTTCGATAGTTTTTGGAGGCTGTTTTTACTAGTGCACGTTTTTCTCTCACCGCTAAAGTTTCCCATGGGACTCTATATTTAGTTTTAATTTTTGTTGGAATGTATTTTGCTGCTGCCTCGAGGTGTGCATTGACGAAATTTTCGTATTCGTCGTTTGGTGTACTTTTTTCCGTCTTTTCTTGTAGTGTTTCGAATCTGTTTCTTAATTCTAATACGTATTTATCTCTTATATCTTTGTTGTTTAATAGGGCCCAGTCATAGTGTTTGGTGGTCGCTGTTCGTTTGGCGTTTTTTTGTAGGCTTAACCGTATTTTCGCCGTGACTATTCGGTGATCGATGGACACACCCTCAAAAGAGGAGTATGCCTCGCAATTCAGTGCACTATTTTTCCATTTCTTGTTTATAAGGATGTAGTCTATCTGAGCTTTAGTATTGTTTGCGTACGTGTATGTCCATAGTTTGCCCTCTCTTTTTTGGTAGTTTGTATTGAGGCATGCTAATCTATTTTCTATCATGAAATCTGTTAGATGTTGCCCATTCCTATTTGACGTGTTGTGGAGGCTGTATTTGTTGTTTCCGTTTTTCCCGATTTGGGTATTCATGTCTCCGCCAATGACTAACATGTTGTGTTTCGGGATGCTACGCACTAATGAGGATAACTCATCGTAGAAGGTGACTAGTTCAGTTTCTTCACTAACATTGGTGGGGCTGTAGCATGAGATGATTGTTGCTCTGGGGTTTCCGTTAAATGTAGCTGCCATCATTCTAGGTTGTATTTTCTCAACGCTATTAAGCGTTTTTAATGCTCTAGGTCCTATAAGTAATCCTACCCCTCCTACTGCGGCGTTGACAGAGTTTTTCCATGCGGATACAGTGGCGAGCGACCAGCCATTGCCAGTTTCGTGATATTTGATATCTTCGGTGTGCGTGTATCTGTGTTCTTGTATGCATATTATGTCTATCTTATGTTCTTCGGCCGATGCGATTAGCTCTGGGAGTTGTCCTATTCTATTTAATGTTCTTACGTTAAATGTGGCTATTTGTAGTGTTTGCTTGCATTTTAGTAGTTTTGATTGTTTGAGCTCTGTAGCTGATTTTTCGAATACTGAGGCCAGGGCTCCAACCTCAGCAGGACGCGCCCCTTTTTTACCCGCGCGAAGAGCGATGCGGTTTGTGTATGTGGTTTGAGTGTGGGTCATGGTTATCTTTCGATGGCTGTTTTATTCTCTTCTATAGAAGCCACTCTTATAGAGGAGCAGCAGTAGTTCCCCGATCGAACTAACGATCCTGAGCGTAAAGTCGTCAAACTCACGTCCAGGACCCGTTTAGGTATTGAGTTTGGTCGTCCATGGGTTTATTCAAATACCTTTACGTACATCATGCTGCTTCCCATGTGTACGCAAAAAAAAAGGGGGGGGTGGAATTTTGGTTTAGGTTTTCTAAAGTTTTAACTTAGTTAAAGTCCAACATTAAGGTACTTTCGTATGACTTTCACTGGTACTGACTTGCTTTTTTTTTTTGCTGTATTGGGACTTTTCCGAAGCTATTTATTTTTTTTTTTTTTTTTTTTTTTACTACAGTTGGGAACCTAGCAGGCTACAGGAATTATAGAGCTTATAAAAAAAAAAAATTTTTTTTTTTTTCTCTTTCTCTTGGGGGCGGGGCTGTGGTAGCATTAGGTATTTTAGGCCTTTTCTTTTTCTTCTAAACTACTGTTAGGGCTTTCTTTACGAATTTTTAAATTATATTATAGAAGAGATTCAAAAACATTCTGCCTTGTTCGCTGACATTGGAAAGACTAACATCAATTTGGTTTTATAGTAGAGTAAGCGTGTCTTTACATTTAAAACCCATAGTTTAAGCATTATTTCACAAACAAAATACAGCATAACATTTTGTAAAATTCAGCATTTTAAATTGATAGGACTTAAAGACATACTGATCAATATTGATATATTTCTTCCAGTTGGCTCCTGAATTCAAATGCTTCTTCTTCGTTTTGACTTTTATTTACTACTGAAATTTTAGGTAGCTTTGGAGGCGGTCTACTGGGGGGGGGGAATTCATTTCATTTTTTTTTTTTCTTTTTCCCTTTCTCTTGGGGGGGGGGCTCTGGTAGCATTAGGTGTTTTAGGCTTTTTCTTTTTCTTCTAAACTACTGTTAGGGCTTTCTTTACGAATTTTTAAATTATATTATAGAAGAGATTCAAAAACATTCTGCCTTGTTCGCTGACATTGGAAAGACTAACATCAATTTGGTTTTATAGTAGAGTAAGCGTGTCTTTACATTTAAAACGCATAGTTTAAGCATTATTTCACAAACAAAATACAGCATAACATTTTGTAAAATTCAGCATTTTAAATTGATAGGACTTAAAGACATACTGACCAATATTGATATATTTCTTCCAGTTGGCTCCTGAGTTCAAATGCTTCTTCTTCGTTTTGACTTATTTACTACTGAAATTTTAGGTAGCTTTGGAGGCGGTCTACTGGAGGGGGGAATTCATTTCATTTTTTTTTTTTTTTCTTTTTCCCTTTCTCTTGGGGGGGCTGTGGTAGCATTAGGTGTTAGAGTCAATAATAAAGAAAAATGTTCGAATGAGCTATAATATCTGTACTTATAATTCTTTCTCATTCGCCAATTGTAACAAACTATTATAGCTCTATAGAATGTGCCAACTGCATCTCTGCAGAAGAGTAACCCTACCAACAACAACCAATGAGTGTCCTTGATGTGACACTAAACCATCTGAAGATAAAGAGCTCAAAGGAATCTGGAGCAGCTCTTCATTGCCATTTTTCCCATGTCCACTCTGTCCCGGAGTGGTAATACCTGTTAAGGTCTCATCAACAGGTCAAATAGAACTATTCAATCATTTACTACATTCGAAACTATTTAACTGTATGCAAACAAATGATTAATGTTGGATTGTATTAGTATTGCGTAGCAATACTTGAAACCACTTAACCACTTAACAAAAGAAATAATGTTTCATAGGATTACTAGTGTTAAATAGCAATACCTGAAAAAAAATTCGCAATAGTCCAAAATTTAGAAGTAGTTTGCGAGGACAGGCTGAAAAGTTCACAGGCCGAAAAGGTCATACGATTACATCATATCTGTTGTTGATGCCTTTTTTACCAATTGGATCTAAGTACTGCAACACAAATGGAAGAAGTGTGTGAACGGCAAAAGGGACTAAAGAAAAGTAAACCTCGTTTGGTCACATTCCATGAGAGCATTTTGACCAGCCTATGAACTTTTCACCCAACCCTCGTAAAATAAACATTTCAATATAAAAGTAAAAATAAAGCCATCAAAAATATTTTGACTAGTTTTCCTTCATCTCGGAGATCAGTCAAGAAAGTTTCCGTAGCACAGCAAATACATCAATTCAGTAGAAGGTAAGCTAGAGTCAGGTAAGTGGCAAGAAAGTCTCAACAACATTTTAAGACACAAAAAAATCTTTTTTAGTAGGTATCGAAATTACACAAGCAAGTAACTCTGGTTTAATGCACACCGATGCGATCCGAACCAAACTGCACGGAACGCCGAAGCAAACAGCCCTTGGGAACAAAAACTTACCTCTTTTATTCTTTTTGCAAAGCCCTGGGCTCATCCAAAAATTAGCATTTCGCTCACGCAACCAGCCTCAATCTGGTTTAGACACGCATGAGCCGTGTCATTCCAGCGCCGATGATCGTATGGTTCGCCCCGCCACCGTTGCTCACATAGCTTCATCTTTACATATCTTTAAGATTCAAGCTTTCCAAGCATTAGAAATGGTGGAATAAGTATTTCCCAAGCTAGAAATACAATTTTCATTGTTACATTACGTCTTTGAAGTGATGATTATACGCTGATGATTATACTAAATACGCTGTTCAAATATCGTTGAAAATTGAGCGAAATTGGGTCCATTTTTTTAGCTGTTTTTAGAATTTTCAACGCGGCATAAATATAACATTTTTAATATTTCTATGCTTAAAATGTACTAATAGAAAAAATATTACCACCCAATTTTCACTTTAATGATAATTTTGTAGGATCTGAGTACGCACCGAATATAATTTTTTTAATATTCCAAAATTGTCGATTTAACGGTGATAACAATGAAATACTAATTAGAATCACTTACTGTTTTCTTAAGAGAAACCTCGGTATTATCATGAATTGTTAATACAACAGGAACTTAACATGTTCGCGAGTCTTCGAGATTATGTATAAAATGACTGCCACTTATTTTTTTACAAAAGAGGACCATCTCCTCAAATCTGCTAAAAGTACTCATAGGAAGTTCATCCTTGCAAGCTCTGTCATAATGGGGCATACAAGATAACTGTCTTTGTCGTTGACCTTGCGTCCATACACTCTCATATGACTTCTCAAACCTGCTGTAAACCCACATTTTTGTCACAGAAAAGTGATGTTGTGTGTAGGTTGCTGCGGAAGGACCTGTGTAAAATGAGTCAGTGATTGTTTCCTGTCATGAGATCTCGTATGACTAGCAAGCTCGAATGTATACAAACGGACCCTACAACAGATGTAAGAGATCTACATCTTTTTTAAGTAAAGGAATTCTATTGTGAATTGAATTACCATGACCAGAAAATCCGGCGAACACTTACGCACGACATAAGGAAACACTGGGCAGCTGTTTCGACCTTATTAGGCCTCATCAGAAGTGTATACCGTGATCTCCACCACTGGAGATCGAACCAGCAACCACAGATTGCAGAGTCGAAACATTACAACTGAGCCACCAGTTCATATCGCACGCCAAATTAACTAGTCATCGTAATCGCGTGGCCAATTAACCTAAATGTGTCTTGCAAGTTACACTCGTACTCTTTACAGAGGACAAGGCCATCTTAAGGGCCACGTCTTCCGAAGAGGATTAGAAATACGCATCCGCGTAATCATGATCTCCAGGTGACCGTATCCTCTGTAAAGAATACGGATGTAACTTGCAAAACATATTCAGGTTAATTGGCCGTGCAATTACCATGACTAGTTAATTTTGTGTCACTTGTGTGCGATATGGACTGTTGACAGTTGTAGAGTTTCGGCTCAGCAATCTGTGGTCACTGGTTCGATCTCGGTGTACACTGCTGATGAGGCCAAATAAGGTCAAAACAGCTGTCGTGCGTAAGTATTCGCCGGATTTTCTGGTCATGGTAATTCAATTCTACAAGATGTTAGAGACATGTTCAGGTTGACAAGTATCAAGGATCAAAGTCAAATCTTGCTTCCGAAAAGCTCATTTCAAGTTGAAGGGTTCGATTCTCCCAGCTTGTAGATCACTTTTACCGTCATCTACTCCCAGTATCCAAGAAGCACTCTGAGTTTGTTTTTGACGACATCCTCAAAATGTTTCTTTGGTCACATTCCATGAGTGTATCTTGGTCAGCCAATGAATTTCTCAGCTAACCCTCATTTGTTGCCTTTTTTATTTACATTCCAAACCCGAAAGATCATTCCACCGGACTCTGTATTTTGCTAAGCCAATGATTGTCAGGTTATAAAGACGTCAGCTGACAGATTTTAGATTTCTTCTTTTTCTTTCTTTTTTTAAATATTCTGATGATACCGTAGGAATGCCCTGAGCTTTTGATAATTATTAACTGGCTTTCCTTTTCTTCTTCAACAGAAGTTACTTGCAAATGTCTCTGGGTTTAGACAGTTTATTGCTTCTTTTTTCAAACTAGAATACTCAGACAAATATTCCTGATGGCAAAATGATAGCGAGTGGCTTCCAAATAAGCATGAAGCTTCGAACAAGATGCGATTCATATTCAGCCAATCTCTTTACAGCGTCTTATTAGCACTTGGTTTTTCTTGAAACGTCTTAGTCATAGGTTTGATGAGAAAGAAAGAAAGAAAGAAAGAAAGAAAGAAAGAAAGAAATATAGTGGTGAAAAAAATGAAAAAGGTCAAAAGAAGGGTAGTAATGAAAAAAAGAATGAAAAACGAACGAATGAATGAAAGAACAATAGGAGATATTGTTTGGAGAAAGAAAAAAGAATGAAAAAATAATTAGAGAAAATATAAAAGAAAATTTGGACCAGAAATAAAGAAAGAAGGGATTGATTGATTTTAACAGCATATCAACCCGTCTGGGATTTTTTCTAGTCCTTTCATAGTTTTTTATACGATTATATCTCAAGTATTCCTATCTAATAGAGATAATTTTCAAACAAATCTATGTGACCAATTAATATATTTATATTAGCAAGTAGAAAGCTTGTATAGTATCAGCTTTCTGATTGATTCATTCATTTATTGATTTTAATAGCTTGTCAACCCGTCTATGGTTCGTATTTACATTTTCCTAAGAGTTTTTGTTTTTGTTTTGCTTTTTAATTTTTTTTGTACAGCGTTCAATCGAATACGAATAATTTTTGGACATACTTATTTGACATAGAGATGGGACTGTAACAAGTATGACTACTCTGGATTAAAGTGGACCTGGTAGTAATGACAATGAAAGGTTAACAACACACTACTCAGATCTCAAGCCTCACACTCAAATTCAATTTCATGCTCAGGACATTTTTCTTTCCTTTTTTTGTGGAGGGTCTTATCCTTTTGCAGGGGATACTGTCAATAGATTCTAAACCCAATTTTTTTTCTCAGCATTAGGTTATTCCATAATTTTTTTATGGCTTGGAAAAATATACTATTTAACTTAGTTTTTGTGGAATGTTTTATGACTCTAGAAAGTTCATCTATTAAATTAAAGAAATTTTTTGTATTTTATCTGTTATTAGTTTATTTTCTGCTAAATGAAAAACCATGGGGAACATCTTCTAAATGGTCTAATTCCATAATTTTTGCCAGTACAAGCTTCTTAAGAACTAGGCATTACGCAAAATGTAAAGCTTCATTGTATGTCTCACATCCATCTTTTCTGTTGTTCTGAAAATGTCACAACACGGAAATAAATTTGGAATGATTTCGGTTAACAATTTTTCCTCGCAACTCACAATACTACAATTTCGGCTACAACTTTACAACTACGCCCAAAACGTTACAATTATGTTCACAACGTTACAATTACGCCCACAAAGTCAAAATTACTCTTACAACTTTGCAATAACGCCTACATTGCAACTACATTCGCAACGTTTTAATTGCATCAAGAACTTTACAATTACGCCCAGAACCTTACAATTACACCCACAAAGTTATAATAATGCCTTAAACTTTATAACTACGACCAAAACGTTATAATAGTACCTATGAGGTTGCAATTACGACCACGGTGTTTTGAATGCACCCAAAACTTATTTACACCTACAACTTTACCGTTATGCCAACAAAACAATAACTATCATTCAAAAAAATGTCCTATTCAAGATTTCGTCTTCCGAAATCCTTTTATGTAATTCTGTTTAATTCTGTTTAATTCCTCAAAAATTAGCAAAATTCCAAGGAAGATTTCAATTGAGAAGTTTTCATTTATTTTTGTAAGGGAAAATATTTTTCACAAAAAATTACGTTTATTTGTTGTAGCTAGTTATATATATTTTAGTGAGAAAAATTATCGATCCAATTATCAAATTTGGTTAAACTTGAATTAGTAATAAAAGATATCACCATAAACGGTTGCATCAACCAACATGTGATAAATTAAACGATGATGAACCATGCATGTACATATGAGTGAGGCCGAAGATAGCTGTGGCGCCCGAAACCAGGGTCATGTTAACATCGGATGACTTCAATCCCTTCTTTTTCTAATAAAATGAGGAAAGTACTGTCGGTAGAGATAATAGTGCTCAAGGGACCAGACCTCATTGCTTTCTTTCTTTCTTTCTTTCTTTCTTTTAAGAAAAGACTACGGCTGAGGTTGATGAACTGACCCGTTACGCGTCTTGTGCAGAGGAAGTGGTGTTACCAGCTAGATTAGAATCCACAGGACTAAAACTTGTTCTTTCTTTATTTTTACCAATAGTCAGGAATGATCTCTGACCTGACTTCGACAGCTGGTTTGAATTCAGAGGTTTCTTTCTTATAGACTGATTGCTCTACCTATGCTAAGAAGCACAGTCTTCCACCACTCTTATTGCAGGGGGAAAAGAGATGGTTTCATACAGAAGGCATTAACGCAAAATGACACACAGTTCGCCCAGAAATTGAACCTGTCTCGTTAAATCTTTTTTTTGTTACGATAACCATTACACACGCACTCCTGATACTTGATAGAAAATTGCTTCTTAGACTCAAACAATTTTATTCATTTAAAATCTTTTTCATAATAAATATAAATTACTTTCAAAATATGTATAAAAGAAATTTGTCCGCAGCATTTCAAGAAATTCTCCTCAACTCACCTTAAATAATATTTCTTCTTCTTTTTCGCCATAAATAAGACAAATAAAATATTTCGAATAAAATTCAGAGTTTCTCAGCATAATGATCATTAAGGATATTTTTTTTTAAAGTTGATTTTCAAGAGTAAAAAGAAGACTTTTACTCGAAACCTTTTATGTAACGTGAAACGAAAATCGATCGATAGAACAGCATAAATAAGTTCTTGTATTAATTTTGAAGTTAAGCTTTTCATATTTTAAATTCCCCAAAAATAATTTTAAATAAAATAGGTCTACGACACAGGCGTTAAATCAATAACTTCAATTCTCTTTTTTCTTTCTTTTCTTTTCCTCTTCTCACTTTTCTCTTTTACCTTCCCCCTTTTTCCTCCCTCACACTCTCTCTCCCTCGCTCTCTCTCTCTCTCTCTCACACACACACACACACTTTTTTCTATCTTCTTTCTTCTGCTATCTCTCTTCCGCTTGCTGCTTCAGTCTGCCTCATCAAATGAAGATTTATTTACCAAGAGAATGACAGATTTTAGGAGCATAAAAACAAATATATACAGTAAAATATTCCCACAAGTCTCCTTCTTCTCCTCCTCTTTCTTCTTCTTCTTCTTCTTCTTCTTCTTCTTCTTCTTCTTTTCATATTTCCTAATCTTTCAGTATTTTTCTTGTAATTCACCAAACTTTTATGCTTCTCTTCCTTCCCTCATGTCCCATCTTTGTCTCTGCCTCATATAACAACTATACTTTCTTTGTTCATTTTTCTATCCTTTTTATTTCCCCCTCTCTCTCTCTCTCTCTCTATATATATATATATATATAGAGAGAGAGAGAGAGAGTTTACCGTATTTATAAATAAAAGGTGCCCACTAACAGTAATAAAGTATATGTGGTCTGATAATTGCATTGGCGAGAAATTGATAGTCACCAAGTGCTGTTACCTCTCTATCTTCATCACAACAAAATCAAGCGTAAGAAACAATGCGAAAGAACTGAAATCAAATGGATGTTAGATTGGAAAAGTCAGTTGCAGTTTCTGATAAGCATTCAAATGTGTTTTGAGGATATAAATGTATAGAAGAGAAGAATTCAAGCTGTGGCTAATAGCGTGCAGTGAAAAGCAAATAGCCTGTTACAGAATTTGAACTCGGGTCCCCGATTCTGTTTCCTAGCACGTTTCCCACCACACAGAGCACACCTCTTTGGGAATAGTAAATGTATCGTTAGCATTGTAATAAACGTACTTTGATTTATAGTTAAGTCACACTGAAAGTACTTGTGCTCACTAGATTATCAAAGTTAAGCAGTTATGATCCTGACCAATACTTAGGTGGGTGACAATTTAAAAACAGCAGATACTGTAAGAATGTTTAACAATATTCTGAAAATACAGGCCTTTAAATATTTGTTGGGAGGATATTAAGAATGTTTATTTACTTACCGCATTGTGATGCAGAGCCATTTTAAACTTTTCGAAATATAGATAATCTTTTGCTTCTTCTGCGTCGAGATCATGGTAACGGTCTCTGGCAGCGTATCCAAATGAGTCAAATTCCCCGTCAGGGTTGATGAGGATGCTGGTGGGTGCCTTTTGGTTATTAATTCCTGGGTCTCCTCCCTCCCATTTTCTCATCATATGTATGCTTTCCGGGTCACGAGTGAAGCTGAAGGCGTACCCACTGAACATGGTCCCGAAATCAATGGCTACAATTACAATGTAGCTCGATGTATAATCCCTCTCGATAACCACAGCAGAACCCTCACCACAGACCAGGGACATATTAGGGTCTACGGGATCTTTGTGAATTATGGTCGTCTTGTTATAAGGACTATTTGCTATGGAATGTCGTTCATAGTAGGGAGACTGTTCAGTTGAATTTAGAGATTCAGAAGATACCCCCATTATGTTTACGGACAGGTTTTTAACGTTCTTGCGGTGAAAGCCTTCGCTGCTTTCGCTACCTTTTTCAGCCTTGTTCCTGACAGGTTTGGTCTGAGCCAGATATTTTGTATCAATACCGCCGGTGATTCCAGTTGGGGAGCGAGGGCTACCACTTCCGTAAGCCTGTTCAGCGCTTTCGTTAAGCTTGTGTGGTTTCTGAATTGTTGCACTTGGATTGTCTCTCACTTCCGGTCTGAATTCTGAGTCGTTACATAATTCGTCCTTTTTCTTGCGGTAGACAAGATGCTCGTTACTGTCACGTTTTATGCGAGTTGGGTTGCGTACTTCTGGCCCACTTGTGTTTAATGTAGCTTCTGCTTCATTGTACAAGTCCTCGAACTGTTGGCGGAAACGGGTACCACTGGATCGATTACTCGGAGGATCAGGCGTTGAAAACGTGTTCTTATATTCTGAAATAAGAAAAAAATATTTTATAAACTAATTTTCATTTTATATGATTGATTGATTGCATGTCAATCCATCTGGGGTTATGTGATGCCAAGGGGACGGAGTACATTGTACGTTTATATTTACATTTTTCGTGTAAGTTTTTAAAAGTTTTTTTGCATATGTTTACATATCAGATATTCCTACCAAATTACTTATAATCTTTCAACCGATCAATTTGACCCATAGACCCAGGTTCACTCTGACATGGGGGTGATGGTAACGAAGGAACACACCACACTACCCAGATCTACATAACTGGAGCCTCTCAATGAGATGTAGTTTAGTATCATACCCGGGACACCAATTTTTAGAGGGAAGTCTTACCCACCAACAGGAGATACAGGGAGCTTATTCTAAGCCCCGTAGACAGAGTGACAACATTTCATTGTTATTTAATATCATAATTTTTTTCATAATTTAAAAGAGAATTTTTTCGGCTTACTGTTTTTAATTAATTGCAACCCACGATATCAACAGTAAATTTGCTTTTTCTAAAATACTCGGTCGGTATATTAAGGAATGAAAGTGTTAAAAATGAGCAACTTAACTGCATTAGTTCCTTTGGGAAACTATACATCAACTAAGACATTGAGCCCACTCCTGGAAGCAGTACTGGAAGTCTTTAACTGACACTGCTTCTAGTAGATTCGTCAAGACATATGATACGTTCTCAATGAAGGAAATTATGTCAAAAAATAAATATTCGTTCCGTAAAATAAATGGTTTTACGTCACTAGGGCGAGAATTAATCATAATAGTTATGCAGTTATGATAGTCTGGAATTATAAACAGAGTGCTTCAGAAAGTTTTGATATTACACTCTGAAAAGAAATTAACTTTCAGTTTTATATATATATATATATATATATATATATATATATATATATATATATACCAGATATAAAACAAGATAATAATAAAACTAGATAAAAATTTACATAGTTGATCCTGTCGCGTATTATTCGTAATGAAGTTATCTTTGCTAAAAAAAAAACATATGCTTGTGATGAGAGTTTTAGAAATTGTAAATTGTGTTTTGAGGAAAAAGTTTTCCGGGTTCGTATTCTTGGCAAAACAAAAGATCGGATTTGGTAACTAAATGCCACCATGATCCTGGATTTTGATATTTAGGAACAAGAAATAGTGAAAAGGAGTCAGATAAGCCTGGTAAATATTACATATTTCCACAGAATGCTAAATAGATTGATATTTAGACAGTCAGAAATTATATACAGAGTGCTTCAAAAAGTGTTAACATTATTTTCATTTTCTTTATCCCAAAAATAAGTGAAGACTAAGGAAATAATCTCAGTTCTGTCTAATAAAGGTTACTCCAGATAGTCTTGTGCGTGTGTGTGTGTGTGTGTGTGTGATGAACATGAATACATAGGCGAGAAAATGATAGTTGATAGTTGACTCTGTTTTTACGATATCCTAACTTTAATATGTAGACTTTGTCAATGGCATTTAGGACTGTATTTATGAATATGATTATCAAGTCGCGCTGTCAACCTGGCTTCTCTCTCTCTCTCTCTCTCTCTCTCTCTCTCTCTCTCTCTCTCTCTCTCTCTCTCATCCATCGCGCTCGACAGGTACTCCAAACTAAATCTGGTATTCGCCGCATAAAATTGATGTAAGTTTTTACTGATCGGCCAACACTGATGCATCCATATTTAAGGGTCTATAGTTGAACGTCGCTTATGAGTTCGTCTTTGCTTCTCCAGCATTGTCCCGCACGACTTGTTCGTCTTACTTGGTTGGTTTTTGAGGTGGGTGGTAAGTGGCCGTACAGCTGTTGTTTTATGGGGTGCAGTTTGCAGGAATTGTTCAAAACGGCACGTAGGATTCTTGATTAGTTCCCATCTAGCTTTTTTCTCCAAGTCTTTTGTTAGGGTCCATGTGGTGCATCCATACAGTAGCATGGGCACAGCCACAGCTTAGACGAAATCCAGTTTGATTTTATCGGAGAGATTAGACTTACATATGATCAATGATTCGTCGATAGCAGTCCACACTTTTCTCGGTGTATGTTGACGTCACTTTCAGTCGATGAAATATTACTACCGATTTTTGTGAACTTATCTACTAATTTTAGAGGCCTGCCACTTAAAGTTAAGATGGATCCTTCACATATAAAATACATGAATTCTGTTTTATTTGCGTTCACGTAGAGGCCAATACCTCTTTCTGCTTGCTCCCGACTATACGCAAAAGTAATTTGCAAGAAGCAATAGATCATCTGCGTAGTCTGCATCTGTTATTTTTCTGCAGGATATCATCTACTTCTTTCTTTCTTTAGTGCAAATCTTTTAACGACGTTCGAAGTACGTAGTCTTGGCAGATGATAAACATATATGGCACGAATGTATTTCCTTGTAAGACTCCAGCTACAATGTCAAAGAAGCCGGTGTCATCATCAGGTGAGCGAACCATTGCCCTCGTATTTTTGTAAAGCATCATTATAGCTGTAACAGTTTCTTTGGGGAGACCCAGAGCTCATAGTACTTGCTCCAACTTTCCTCATAGTTTTTCCTCCCTTTTTTGCGTGGTGGGAATTTAGTATTTATGTATGTTATACTGTTCTCAACGGAAAAATCTGCTAGATATTCTCCATTTCTGTTTGGCAAGTTGTGTACGCCGAATTTGTTATTTCCGTCTTTGCCTATTTGAGCATTCATGTGTCTACCGATTATTAGAACGTTGTGTTTGGGAATGTGTCGGACAAAGTAAAATAGGTCGTTGTAGAAGGTGATGGTGTCCGTTTCATCACTGGCATCGGTGTAACTGTAGCAGGAGACGATTGTTGTGCAGGGGGTGCCATTAAATGATTCACGCATCATTTTCGGTTGGATTTTGGATTTTACTGAGAAGGGTTCCTTTATCTCCTATGATGGTATCGACGGAGTTTTTCCATGCAGATGTATCCCTTACTCATATTGTGGTATTTTATTTCTACTTCCCTTTTGTAGTTATCTATATTCCTGTATGCAAGTGATGTCTATATAATGATCGGCTGCTCACGCTTCCACTCAGGTAACTGATTTATTGTATTCCCAAACACAACGATCTAATCATCAGCATTGTAAACATAACGTCCTAACATTAACTGACGTTATGTTAATACTTTCACATCTACATAATTTTGGTTTGGATTTTAATTCTGTTGCTGATTTTTGGAACCCTAAGACCAGAGCTTCCAACGTCTGCAGAACACGCCTCTTGTTTAAGTTTTGGAAATTTAAGAGTGAGTTCAACAACCCCTTTTTTATTTCATTCAAGCTTTGTGGATTCATTCTATTCTTTACTTTAAGAACTAACCTTTAATTTAGTTATTGTCCTTATATATATACATATATACTTAGCCTTTTAGAATTTCAAAGTTTTAACTTAGTTTGGTTCAAACTGTCCCTTTTTAATTTTAAGCTGAGTTTGTAGAGTTTAATCTTACAACCTTAAAACTGCTGGTATATTTTCTTATTGATTTCCTATTGTTAGCAATTTTTAAACACTTTTCACGCGAGTCACTTATAGATTTGAATCCCAGTGCCATGACTTTAAAAGAAAACCGAATGACAGTTTCATTAAGTGTTTTTCTAGTTTTTATAGATTTTATTTATTTATATTTTGGGACGGGCTAATTACATTTGCATAAAAGTTCGACTACATAGCTTCTGTTTTTTTTTAATTCTATTCTTTACCATACTTTTTTAAATATTAGAAAGACTGATTTTTCTTTGATCATTAACCAAAAATATACAGAAACACGTTTACACTTATGTTTTACATATCAACAAATTAAAACAGAAAGTTTTTCTTTTTCTTCTTCTTCTTCTTCTTCTTCTTCTTCTTATTATTATTATTATTATTATTATTATTATTATTATCACCACTTTTACCATCACCATCACGACTATTAGCAACGCTAATATCTAGAATTAAAAAAATAGAAATAAATGTTTGAATTCGAGAGGCTGCTCCAACAGTTCAGGTAAAGTGACTTAAAAAACAACATAAATGATATGATAAATAAAGAGAAAAATATTGTTAAATATATTCAGTCATCTATATACTAAAGAAAAAACATTTTAGCGTAAGTTTTTATCCTATCTTTATGTACTGTATAGATGTGTATTGTAACTGATGCGAAATAAATTCTGTGCAAATTTTAAAGATCAAAAGAAAAAGCAGATGGCGATGTACAAAGTCTAAGTAGCCCTCTTTATATAATAAAAGTAAAGTTAGCGACCATAGTCGAGGGTGACCCGAAGGCTCCCTTTTCGATAGCTACTACACCAAGGTGTAGGGGAGGGCGCTACTCCATTCCCAGGATTGCTCCACTTTACCCTTGAACCGTACCTTATAATGCTGAGTGTTAAGCAAGGTGGTATCAAGTACCATTTTTAAAGTCTTTGGTATGACTCGACCTGGAATTGAACCCAGGTCTCCCGGGCCATTGGCGAACACTCTAACCGCTGGGCCAATGTCCCGGTGCAAAATGGAAACGTCCCTGGGTGGGCTTGAACTTTATATAATATTAAAATATAAATAAATAAAAATCGGTCACTTGTACCAATTTTATGAATAAGTTGAATACAATATAGTTAACTTTAATTAGAAAAGGTTATTTAACATACTTTTTTTTTTTTTTAAAGCAATTTATCTAACAATTTAAACGAATGTTAATCATAAATTTATGCATAATTAAAATGAATATAATTCATATATACTTTGATATATGAATACAAAGAATACCTAAGTAAAAAAATAAACAGATAAATAAAAATCATCATATCCCATATTTACTTTAAAATATAGCGTTTTTTTTGGGGGGGAGCAACGAAAAAGACGTCCCTATCTATGAATATAACAACTATATATATATATATATATATATATATATATATATATATATATATATATATATGATGCCTCAGAAATTTTACAAGCAGTGCTATTTACTAAGCTATTTGCTGAGATGTGGCACAATGAGACTCGAACTCATTCATGTAGGTTTGCTAGTCTTGTTTTCTAACTACTATATTATCCAAGACCCCCTGTGGAGACCGAATATATAATTTTCGCATTCAATTTTCATCATATAAAATCTCCAATATGTTATTAATCGATATTCTATAAGGTTCTTGCATATATGTAATTGGAAACGACATACAATATTGAAATCTGGCATCAGCCTGTTTTCAAACGCTGTCTGAGGAAGGTCAAAGACGCCTGAGGCCAAAATAAAAATCACTCCGATTAGATGATTTTCCCACTGCTTTAATGAGATTCACTCATTAACGAAAAAAATCTCTTCGCAACAAAATCGAGTATTGAGGAATATATATTTAATCCTGCATATGCAATAAGATCAAATTTTAATGATTCTCAGCAAACATCTCATCAAAAATGTAATGACATTTGACTTTCATTAAAACATTGCAAAATAAAATTCGTAATATGATATAAATACATATATATATAGAGAAGAGAGACAGAGACAGAGACAGAGAGACAAAGAAAAAAACAGTGATTTAAGTTTGATTTCTTTGTTTTATGGCATATCAACCTTCATGGGTTATTTAGTAGCAAAGTCATCCTTATAGAAGAACATATCTAACCCATAACTGGGTCGGAGTATAAAAAGTTTTCAAAGGGTATTAGCCTGAAAGTGGACGTAATAGCGCGTCTAGTGTTCGAACTCTCTTACTACGATGTCGCAGTCCAGAACGTTAGCCTCAGCGTTACGGGGACTTGTTGTTTAGATAGATAGATAGATAGATAGATAGATAGATAGATAGATAGAATTGCTTATTTTTTCTTTTTAAATCAGTATGCC
>OY757911.1:17746338-17996338 GCA_963585895.1 Sepioteuthis lessoniana | reverse complement strand
TAGGTTTATAAACTTACTCATCCATAGTACTCTCCCTCTGTCTCTCTTTCTCTCTTTCTCTCTTTCTCTCTCTCTCTCTCTCTCTTCATTTAACTTATGTAAAGACACACGTATATGAAACAGAAAGGTTATTCAGAAGAAAGTACGTATAAGTAATCAATATTTAATCAACAAAAACGGCTCTATTTACAAACCAAAGTCCTGCGGATAAAGTCAGCTTCTTTGATTTTTAAAATACAAAGAATGGCGCCAGTTTGTGTGTGTTTTTGTTCTGTTCTTTACTTCCTCTTGAAAATCCCTTTTCGTTAAATTTGCTCAATATAACTCTGATAGTATTTGCTTTTTATTCAATTACATTTCATTCTAATTACTTCGCATCAAATTCTTTATAGATGTTAAAAAGGTGACGTGAATAAACAACGAAAAGTCGATAATAATAGAAATTTTTGAAAGTTTTTTCTTTTTGCCAGTTTCTCTCTGAAATGTTTGATACGAAATTGTAAAACCATAACGAAACCTTCAACAATTCCTATCAGTTACAATGCTTCGTGTTTTATATGAATAAGAGTACTTTTAGGATATAATTTGAAATAGGCTCCACATGTTCACCGGCCCGGTCACTATATTCTTGGAATCGCCCACCGATGATTAAAAAAATTAATATTTCCATAAGAGTATCTTTATTAGAAAATCAGAACTAATATAGAGAAAGATTCCAATAATGTGTTGGCAGGAATGGGAAACAGGTGGAGACTTTAAAATAATAAAATATCTGCAAATAAAAGGAAAAACTTCTCAGAAAATTCAACCCTACACTAAATAGAACTTCAACTATACACACACACACACGCAGACAGAAACAAACACTCAAAGAGAAGAAGATAGTTGATAGATGAATTTTAAAGCACGATGATATTAAACAGAACTAAACTATACACGTACAGAGAAAGACAAAAACATACAAAGATACGCGCGCACACACACACACAGAGCACACCAACCATCACAAATCACTTCCCAACACACACACACACATACAATGACCCAGAAAAAATGACTAATAAACTTTATTTTTTTAATATTATAGATTAAGGGAAAGAGAAGTACACCCACACAAAGACAAAAGCACACACTCTTGTAAAAGGAAAAAGAAGAAAAAGAAAAAGATAGAATCAACACGTGTAGAAAAGGAAATCTATCACTGAACAGCAGCCTTATCAAAGCGGTCGCCACTATATAATTCAAAGGCGACACTCTCCCTGACGATAGCGATAAAACGCTAGAAACACGTGTAGGAGTAAAATAAATAATTTTAAAGAATAAATCTTTTCCTAGACCTATTCATTTTAATATATAAACATACATATATACATATATATATATATGATAAAAAAGGAAATAAATCTCACTGTATTTAATTATGAAAATAACAAAAAACAACATATTCAAAAGATTTATTTATCTATTTATTTATTTAGAATATGCTAAAGTTTTTTAAGCCTTTTCAGGACGATGCGATTATGTGATGTTATCTCATACAAAAATTTCTGAATTTTTCAGACGAAGCTTGATTTTCATCATTCAGGGTTATTGAACTATTGTCTTCATCGTTATAATCACAATGTTTCGGCTGATATGTCTTCCGGCCTTCTTCAGGTGTTGACCAACTCGGGAACCTACACGGAACTTCGAACCACGTCCTTTATTTAATTCACGGGGGTCATTTATTCAAATTCCGTTAGCCATAACCGGGTATAAGAGCTAAGGATTCCTGTATTATTACTCGTCTGCAGTCAGGATTGAACCTGCAAACTTCTGTGATGAATCTCTCTTTAGAAGCTTTGGGAACCAACGCCTATGTGTTACGCTATGTGTCCTGCAGGACATTTCAGAATGAATTTTGACACTTATAATTTTAATGTTCTTACATCTCTATGATTACTATTACTATGTATAGTTAAGCTCATTTTCCAATTTTTTTTATCTAACCTTTTTGGTTATTGGTTCCCACATTGTATTCATCTCTATACTTGGTCTACTCAACAGGTCACTGTAGCCCAACATATGTGATGATTCCTTAAGGCGTCTAATTCTCTAATGTTCATCGCTATCAATTATTTCAACTTTATCCCATAAGGGCAAATGGTTTCTCTTTTCTTTCTATATATGGTCTGCCATACCCGTCTTTTCAATTTCACTTCATACTACTGCTTTCCGATGTTCTTCTAACCTTATTTTTTGTGGACAGCATGTCTCACCTTTGTATACTTTACCTGTTATGTATGTAGTACACAGTTCTTAATTATGTTGAATTCTGTTGGTGACTTGACCTGGAAGAGATACTTCCGGAGAGTTGAGCCACTTGTGAATATTGTCCTGATGTCATATGAGCTACACATCCTTTGGATCCTTTCGGCTAGGCCTTTAACATAAGGCAGACATACTGTGGTGAATTTTCGGGTATCGTTTTCTATCCTCCAATCCAGGTTTCTTAGAGCCGATGTTATGCGCTCTGGGTAGTTGCTACGGTCGAAGTTATGTCTTAAACTAATCATTTCTTCTTGACATGCATCCATATCACGATTAATGACTTTTTTGTTCGATGTTGTAAGCCACGGACTATTCCCCTTTTCACCTTATATGGATGATGGGAGTTGAAATTGAGGTACTGTCTGGTGAAAGTGTGCTAACGATACACAGATGACCTAAATCCTTGCTCTGTTCGTGCTACTAATACATCAAGGAAGGGTAATTTATCATCTTGTTCCTTCTCCATAATCATCATGTCGCGCTGCCAGCAGGGATCTCCTTGACCCTCTCTTCCTCTCTCACCCGTCTCTATCGTCTATTGCTCCCGGTCGGTCTTCAAGGCTACATCCTGTATCGACACAGAGCTGTTGAATATAGGTTCTTGCTTGTCATCCTGCCTTTGCTCGTCTATGTGATGGGATCCACTAGAGTATGTCGATTATGAGTTCGTCCTTACTTCTCCCGCAGTGGCCCTCATGTCTGGTTCGTCTAACTTGGATAGTTTTCGTGATGGGTTGTAGGTGGCCGTGTAGCCGCTATTTTGTGGTGTGTTTCCTCCAGGACTTGTTCAGTATTGCTCGCAGCATTCTTGGGTAATTGCCGTCAAGCTTTTTTTCCATAGGTCTAGTTAGCGTCCATGTAGTGCATCCATATAGAAGTATCGACACGACCACCACTTGAAAAAAACTGCGTTTTATTTTATCGGTCAGGTCTGACTTGCATATGACCGATAGTCTATCGATAGCTGTCCATGCCTTTGCTAGTCGCGTGATGACGTCTTTCTTGGTTGATGAGACATTGCTTCCTGGGTAAGTGAACTTGTCCACTAGTTTCAGAGAGCTGCCATTTAGTGTGGAGATGTCGCCTCTTTGATTAAAGCACATGTATCCCGTCTTGTCTGCGTTGACATGAGGCCTATGCCAGCAGCTGCTCGTTCCAGACCATGCAGCAGGGTTTCGACTCAGGTAGGTGTATTACCAGAGGCGCTATGTCATCGGCGTAGTCCGTGTCTGTGATTGCTTGTGCGGGGTATCTTTTGCTTCTTTCCTTTGCCAGCTTGAAACTGTTATCTTTCATTATATCTATAGACATTAAATTGAGTTCAAGTAATTTTTTGACATATTTCTGATGACACCAAAGAACGAATGTGTCATTTACATTTCTAAGCCATATTGATGGCTTTAGTGACGTAGATCCTAATGCCATTTCTTCGAAGTATTCCATATATATGTTGGCCAATACTAGTGACAATGGCTAACCCATCGCCAGTCCTTCTTCTTGTCGGTATATATCAGATCCTATCCCGAAGTAGGTTATCTCTACACAGAAAGTCAACATTTTATCTATCGGGATGCAGGTGCGTTCTTCCAACAAGGGATCTGAAGTCTGTTTATCCCGTACCACAGCAAGTGTCTCATCTTTGTGAACAGACTTACAACATCCAGACAGATTCACCATCTGGTTGGAACCAATGGGAGCATTACTGATTCTCTCCACGAAGTGGACAGAGTTCTTCACTTATGATGAAGACTTACCGGCTAGGGAGCTGTTGATGTTCACAAGGAAGTGGTTAAATGGGTGACATGCTGAACCACGGTTACTGACAATGGGTCTCCATGGAATACCATCTTTATGTATTTTTGGAAGACCATATATGTGTGGTAGCTTGCTGTAAAGTTGAGTTAGCTGTCTGTAATCTATTTGTGGTATAAGATCTTTGTTCTTACTGAAGAATCTGTGACAGCTTCCTTTCTGTCATCAGGGTAGGATCCTTCTTTACTTTACAATAGCCACCATTGTCAATCAAGTCTGCCAATTTGTTGGAGTATACCACCCTATCAATTACCACAGTCGCATTGCCTTTGTCTGCTGGGAGGATTATGATATAATTATCATCCTCTAACAATTTGATGGCTAGTACGAGTATCTCCGATGTTGAGATATTTGGTTTTGAAGGCTTCGATTTCTCAAGTGCTTGTCTCACTTTCCATCTTAGCTCATCAACCTGGTCCTTGGAAATTTTCGAGGCTGCATCCTCAATAGGAGCTATTAGATCTAAGTAAGGGATCCGCTTGATGGTGGTGGCGAAGTTGAGACCTTCGTTTCGCACAGACTTTTCAGGAATAGTTAGCTGTCGCTTGCTGAGTTGGGACACTGGCTTTCACTGATGAGTAATGGGCTTGGATTTTCATATTTTGGGTTTTCATCTTTTCCAACTTCGTTATGCCAAGTTCGACAAACACCTGAAGAATGCCGGAGGACATATCGGCCGAAACGTTATGAATATAACAATAAAGATGAAGACAACAGTCTGAAAAGCCTGAACGATAAAAATTTCACTTTTATTTTTGTCTTATTTTATTCATTTATTAATTTACCTTCTTTTTTTAACGGTTAACGTATTTACAGTAGATATTATTATTTCTTTTTAGAACCCTATATGAAAATGGAGAAATAATTCTAAAATTTTCAAAGATAATATCAATGTGTATAGTTTTAAAAATCATCATCATTTTTGCTTTATTTTCATATCAAATTAAATAGTGTTTGTTGTTATTTGCAATATATTTTGGTTAGGAATCCTGTCAAAACTATAAAAACTGATTATGATCTATAAATAATTAATAAAAAAAAACTAATCAAAACAAGTGATATTATAACTATTTAGAACTAATATAATCAAATAGGGATATACGTAAAAAAACGAAGCTTTCTTTCATAGTGTGAAACGTTACCCCCTCACACACCCCCCACATTATCTCTCTCAGTCTTCTAACCATTTCACTTCTTAGCCGGCCGGTGATCAACTAGTGGCTGAGGGGGTAACGCACATTTCTTGCCACCACACAAGAATACGATCGAGGGAGACAGGAGAAAATAGAAAGACAAACGAACAAACAAAGCTTGGGGTTACCAAGTGCAGAGGAAGGTATGCAACACTACATGCATGTGCATTCCTGATAGTAGATATATGGACTATCGCTAGCGTGGGTTACTAGCGAAAATTCCACAATGCTACTGGAATCAGACATCTTGAGACTCTTCTTCACTGGACCCTTTTTGTCTCCTCGCCTCTCTGTTCCGGTGTCTGGTGTTGACTGCCCCTCCATTCTTCCACGCCAACTTCTCTTCTGCTGCTTGCCTCTCTGCTCTCCAGCCACCAACTTCTTCTCTCTCCTGTCCAACTACCAACTGCTCTCTCCTCGGTCGCGTCGTCAACTCTCGTTCTCGGGTCCCCTTACCACTTCCGGATACGGCGAGATTTCATGTCCAAGAATCCTTTGTCTGGTTTCGCGCCAAAACAGACTCGTCTGCTTTGGCGGCCTGCCCCCATAGTGCTACAATAGTACTATAATTAAAAATAATGCTAGATTCAACAATCTTTCTGTATTGTTTATTATGTATATCAACTAACATTTCAGAATCTTTAAGAACTATTTAGTTTCTAAATTATATCTCACAAACGCTTTTCTGTCATCACCATTTGTGAAATCTCTCATATGTTCATAAATACGTTTTTTGGTCGATATTGAAGTCTCATCAACATATTCTTTATCACACCCAGTCCATGGAACGGAATGTACACCCGCTTCAGGTTTTAAATGATTCTTGTTTTACTTATCAATAATTATATTCCTAATTGTTTTAGAAGAGTTTATAATAGTCTGGATTCCAAAGTAGTTGAGATTTTTCGATTATGTGTATAGTTGAATTTTTGGATAAAATAATATGTAATAGATTATTATTGGAAACATTGTTATTGAAAATGTTCGGAGAACTTTTTCGTTTGTGAATTTTAAAAGCTTTAATTTTAGCACATTGTTAAAAAAAAATTTGAGATATTCAAGGTTTGCAAAGGATTTTTTTATATAATCAAGTTGTTCGTGTAAAAATTTTGGAGTACAAATTCTAAAGGCTCTAAGGTAAAAACGTATAATTATTACGCTTTTTATTTTTGTATTATGAAGGTGGAGGTCTGGTTATTATGTACTCTACACAATATAACAACAAAATAATAGAATTATAAGATAAAAAAACATACATGAACAAATTACACAATAAACCATTACTAATTTCTTTTTCGATCAGTTATAGAAATTATTAATCTCAAAGGAAAACAAATCCTGATCTTTATTAATTGATTACCATGATATAATTCCGAAAATTTATAAACTCATAAACCTGAAATTATTTTAAGACCAATTTTTTTACGTTATAGGCAGTTGCCTCCAATAAGATCGCCAAGTCTTTCGCCAAAATATCACCAAATCAACAAAATAAAAAATATAAATATGAAAAACGAATCTTTAGCCAGTCTAGACATACAATCATTACTTACTAATATTCCTGTAAATGGATGTATTAGATATTTAGAAAAATTATCTCAATAAAATTAACCCTACATAATTTTTACCAGTCAACAAAATAATCAAAATTTGTCGATTGTTTTTTCGGTAAAATGTTTTGCTTTTTATCTTTTTTATAAAGAAAAACTTGACTTAACCTTCTGGTCGCCTCTCAGTGGGGTCATTGTTTATCTATTTCCTGAATTTCTTTAATCAAGTCCTTTTCAATACCCAAACATTCTAGGTATTTCCGTTACATAAATGACATATTGTTCATATATCCACGAAATAATTGTTGTATAGCCATAAAGAATGAAGGAATGAGACTTTCTTTATAAAAACTCACACACTTTATCCTTAAAAGGGGTTAAAGCTTTTGTTGGTGTATGAGAGAGACAGAAGAAAACAGGGAGACACGGACAGGCTGCTACATTGACCCATAACTTCTTCTCTTAATCATACAACGCTGTGTTATCTGCAAGGCCCGACTTAGTATTTCAGCTTCTCGGCCGGGGGTACTCAACCAGAGGCCTATTGCGGGCCGCTGCCCAAGCGGGGTGCTCTCCGTGACAGCCAACTGAGACTCCAAGACTGTCACTGACTCACTGTTTATATGATTTCGTAACACCCACACATTTCCCATCAACCACGTGACTGCTTCCACTTATTTTCACTGATGCGTTCTGTTTAGAGGATTGACGGCTCGGTTAAGGGTCAATATGCAACATAATAACCAAACAAAAATTATGGATGAATTAAACAGAATAGAACTTCCAATAGATTATACCTACGAACTAGAAACTAACAACACCTTACCTTCTTTAGGTATATTATTAGCATTTAAAGTTTATCGTAAATCCAGTAATAAAAAATACCATATCCATTTACATTTTGAATTTCGAAGAAAATAATGTTCCTAATAGTGATTACACACACCCATAAACAATTTATTTTATAATTCAACCTTATTAGAGAAACTGGTCTGGGAGAAGAAAAAACTCTGAATTCAACGCTCAGAGGAGTGTTGTTCCATCGAATCTGTGGCATATCGATGCACCATTCTTCTATTATCAGAAAAATGTGGTTGGTTCTACACAAACCTTTACAACTTTGAATGAATCAATTATCTGAAATTGTGGGGCCCTTATACGTTGAGATCGATATATATATATATATATATATATATGTAACTTTGGATTCTTGTACTAACATGATGTGTTTTATTTATGGTTGTTTGGTTGGTTCCTTCGTTTTACGGTATATCAACACTCTTTGGGTCATTTAAAGCCGAATTAAGTTATTTTGATAAAAGTTCCAAACAATTCAGTTATGTATAAGTATAGTTTTTTTTGTTTATACACAGTTAAATGTCAAAACAGATTTATTTGAAACAATTCAGTTTAGTATATGTACACGGTTTAAATGTCAAAAACAGTTCTATTTCAAACTATTCAGTTTAACATAAATACGCAGTTTAAACACGCACTTTAATGTGAAAACAGTTAATTTCAAACAATTCGGTTTTGCGTCATTGCACAGTTTAGTTCTATTTGACCCATTGATAGGACCCTATCAGGTGCTACCACTCCAGGTCAGAGTGAACCTGGGAGCGATGGCAATGAAGGGGTACCTTGCATTCCCCAACAGATTATTTAGTGTCATATCCAGGACATTCGTTGGGGGAGTCTTACCCATCAGCAGAGATGTAGTCGGTGTATTTAGAAGCCCCAGCAGACTAAGCCAGTTTTGTTTATATTTACCAAATAAAGTGACTCGAAGATCAACGTTAGATGCGAGTTAAAAAATATCTCTCATTAGTATCCTTTGAAATTTGCCTAGAATCATACCGTAGGGTATATTAAGTCGAGGGTGGTTGTGGCTCTGTCGAGACTCGACCGACCGTGTGCCGACAACATAATCCGCCTGAGGTTGTTGTCTGGGGGTAACAATTAACTTGTTTGTCATGGTGCAAAGTATTATGATTTTTTTCTCACAAGACGATTCGTCTCGACAACTTAAAAGCTGCAACTAGTAAGAAGAAAACTATTTTTATATGAAGAAAAACCACTTTTTCATTATGCATCGATATACTCCAAAAATTCTTATTCGTTTTGTGTGTGTGTGTGTGTGTGTGTGTGTGTGTGTGTGTGTGTGTGTGTGTGTGTGTGTGTGTGTGTAAAGTAAGCAGATGTGTATGTACAATAGTTTAAAAACCATTTAAAACGCACAAATTCCAACCAGCAGATCAGTATAAAGACTAAAAGGAATTAGGAGCTCAACAAAACATAATTGTTTTCTATTTCATGGAAAGCATATGATGAGATAAAAGGAAAAAGGTGAAACCTTAATTCCTTTTAATTGGTGTGTGTGTGTGTGTGTGTGTGGAGAGAGAGAGAGAGAGAGAAAGAAAGAGAGAGAGAGAAAGGGGAAGATAGAGAAAGAGATAGACAGTATCATCGAGAATTTTCAACTACCAAAGTAAAGATCCAAGGATTTTATAAATTTAATTGAAGATTATACAAACAAAGCACAAACTCTGCAACAATTTAACCAAAATTGAAATTGCATAAAATATATTTTTGAACTGCTACGTGTTTATATTATGTAACCGTAAATATGATTATGCTAAAATAAAGAAAAAGTACATCCCTTATTACACCCTTTATATATATATGTGTGTGTGTGTGTGTGTGTGTGTGTGTGTGTGTGTGTGTGTGTGTAAAATCCAATCTTATTGGCCTTTTATATATATGAGAGTGGCATTATACAATCATCCAATCATTAAAGTGTCCAGTATATTCTTTTATTGTTAATGCCGAAATATTCGTGTCTATTTATCACATCTTTATTTAAATCTTTCCTCTCATTCCATTAAAAGAAAGCCTGTGAATGGTTGCTATATTAAGTCCTTTATTATTGATGTCTCTCTCAGTTTGAAAAATTCGGTTTGAATGTATATCGAAATATCTCTCTGCCTGAAATATCTATCTTGCAGTTCCAAAGGATTAAAAAAGAATAAGTTGACAAATAATACACTCCCAGTGAGGATGCACTCATCCAATCTTAACTATTAATTTTTTAAACAATTTCAGAGACATTTTTGCTATTGTATACTTCTATATAACATCAATGATTTACTATTGAGGTCTTGACTTCACATATGAATTTCACGGAAATTCCAATCTCTGTATATTGACGTGTCATAGAGTCAGTTAAATCAATTTTTATATCAATGAATTAATGCTTTATGACCAGAAAGTCCAGAATAGAATAATCAAACGAATAGACGGCATTTTAATTTGTCATTACCACAATGTGACAGAAAACCAGGTGATATTGCAAAATATTGCCGGGGCGCTCTTGGTTATTATTGATAATGATGCTTTATCACCGAAACCTGAGTCATATATCATCATGATGACTTCGTTGAACGCCCAACTTTGGCTTCGTTTACAGCATATATATATATATATATATATATATATATATATATATATATATATAAAGATATTATTCAATCCAGTAAATCTGGAGTAGGGAATAATTCCAATCAGAACCAATAGAATATTCAAGAATAGAATATTGAATTCAAATAATCCCGGTCAAGAGCTCAATGTAAATAAAATCCATAGAGCAAATAATGTAACCGATTGTTGGTTTTTTTAAAGAGAAAATTATATATATATATATATATATATATATATATATATATATATAATTATTGTCTTCATCAGGTCGTGTATAGTTGCTGTTTTATAAATTGCAGCTTCCCGAATCTATTCAAAACAACATGTAGCATCCTTGTGTAGTTCTCATCTAGCTTTTTCTCCAATCCATATGATGCAGTCATACAGTTGTACTGGTACGGCTAAAGCTTGGAAAAATTCTCGTTTTACGTTGTCAGAGAGACCAGATTTCCTTATCGATTACCAGTCATTAGCAGTCGATGCCTTTCCCATGCGTATGTTTATATCTCTTTCTGTAGATGAGATATTGCTACAGAAGTCTACAAATTTCAGATGTTTATCATTTAATGAAGAGATGATACCATCTTGTTTAAAATACATGAACTTCGTTTTATCTGATTTCACGTAGAAGCTAATGCTTCTTGCTGGCTGCTCCAGGTTATGTAGCAGAGATTCAGCTTGAGCAAGCGTATTTGCCAGAAGCGTTAAATCACCTAAGTAGTCTCCACCACCAATAGTTTCTGTGGGATATCGTCTTCTCTTACCATTTTTTTTTAATTACATCTATTGACGAATCTAGACAGATTATTAACATATATGATGCTAATGTATCTCCTTGCAAGACTCCAGTGACAATGTCACTGTTGAAGAGAACATATTCATGTTGTATTTGTCTTTCTTTTCTCTGCGTATGGAGTCGAATGCCTTGGAGAAATCCACAAACAAATTTATTGCCTCAACATTTTTTGCACGTAATCCTTCCATGTTTCGACGAATAGTCAGAATCTGAGAAGTTATGGCTTGATTTCTCCGAAATCACTTCTGATTTTTCCTAAGAATTTTTTCAACTTCAGGTTGGATACGATTGAGAAGTAAGACATTATAAACTTAAGCAACTATAGCAGTCAGAATCATACCTCTGTAGTTCTTACTGATTCTGAGATCTCCTTTCTTTCGGAAAGGGGAGGATGCAGCCTTTCATCCATTTCATCCCACAGCTTTGCATAATCGAGGAGTCTGTTGTCAAATTTTCTAGTCTTCCACACTTCAGGAGGCATTTCGTCGAAACCTACAGCTTTTCTGATTTTGGTTGTTCTAAAAAAAAATGCGTCAAATGCTTGCTCTTTAAAGTCACCAAAGTTTAAGTAATGTGTAGGGGAAGACGCTACTCCATTCCCTACATTGCGCACTTTACCCTTGATCCTTACCTTATAGTACTGAGTGTTAAGCAAGGATGTATCAAGTACTATTTTTTAGTCTTTGGTATGACTCGACCTGGGATTGAAACCCGGTCTCCCGGATCATTGGCGAACACTCTACTCATTAGGCCAATGGCTTGACCATAAATAATTTCTTCAGTAAGCATATATTGTTTAAAAGTTTAAAGGTTGCTGTCTCGACAAAAAGAGAGCTCAATATCTAAGATAGAGCTCCTATTAAAACTACATATGGCAATTGATAGTTCGTCACTTGTGGGGAATAACATCAACAATAATAATAATCATCATAACCTTAAAAATTTACGGAATTGTAAGCTTTACATGGAAAAAATTTTGAAGATATATTTGTTAATTCTATTGCTTTATAGCCTTGTCTAGTCTTCGGTAATATAAATTCGGTTTTGTTTTCTTATAAGTGGATTTCTTCAGGAAATCGTAAAAATATTATGACCGTAAAAGCATGAAACTATAATTTATTCCCAGGTTTACAGGCCCGGAGTGGTAGTACCTGCTATAGTCCTATTTATTGGTCAAATAGATTTGTTTGAAAATTATTAGTATCAGGAATACTTGAAACCATTACTGTGCCTAAATTATTTGTATTAAGTGTGGTTACTACAAGTTATAATTGTTTACAAATGGTTATTATTTTTAGTTACAGCAAACCATATAATTGTGTGCAAACAACTTATAAAAGAGGAATAGTGACTTGAAACCATACAAATGTGTAAAAATTGATTGTATTAAGCATAGTTACTTGAAGTTATAATTGCGAACACGTATTATCATTATTAAACTGAAACACTATAATTGCTTGGAAAAAAAGATTGCCTTCAGTATTAAATAACTCAGCAAGGTTTGACATGACGTAAAACCAACCAGCATTAACTGATGATATATTCGGAAGAAATCGTCAATGTAGACTTTAGGTAATATTTTACAAATGCTACATTTTTTGTGTTGGGTTGGAAGGTTTATTTATTTAATGGCATTAAGGGTTATTTAATGCCAAAATTAAATTCATTTTTAAATATTTGAGTGTAATCAAAACTGTATTTTCAATTATCCATTGCATCTTTTTATTACAAGTGAAATAGAAACAGTTACTTAAAACAATAGAATTGCTTATTAGATAGAAACACATGAATCCATACAACTTTGTGGAAATTATTCCTATTTGATAGAAATACTTGATATTACTGTGTGCAATCAAATAATGAAATGTTGAAAATATAGTTATGATTATAATCAAGCGTTAATCAGATTTCAGCATTAAATAACCCATAAGGAGTTGACATTAAATAAATAACCCAAACCGAAGTACATTATAACTATTTTCTATTTTACGAATTTGATACCACGTCAAATTACGAATGTTTTGGGGTTTTTTTAATCTAAAAATTCGAATCATTATATCTTTATTTCTATTTCCATTTCGAAAAGTATGAAAGCAATATTCTATGTGATATATTTCTCTTTCACTCACTGTAAAATAGTTTCCAAACTGGAGAGCATCTGTGATATATAAGATAGAATAATGATGAAAATGCTGTACCAGTCTTCTACATTGAAATTTAGTACACGTGCATGCTTCAATGCAGAAAATGAAAACTGATGTCATTCTCGGAAATAAGAGTTTGCTCATCATTCGAAATAACAGATAATATCTTTCTTTCGGGCTATATCTGTCATATCTAAAGAGAATTGTTGTATACGTTTGACATTTCGAAATGTCAAAGTAGAAAAACACACTAACTAAAGATGTTGGTTTGTTATTTATAGAAAATTCAATTTAAACTTAAACAATATTTTTCTCTGTCTGTCTTTTTTTCTTTGCTTAAGCGTTTCTCTATCAAAAGAAATCAAAAACAGGTCTACTTCTCGTGAGAATACCGAAGTTAAGGAGCGATGAGTCGGTTCAATACTAAGATGAGTGACCACTTAAGAACCGTAAACGACTTGAGGGCTGTGAGTCAGATTAAGTTTAGTGAATTCTAAGAATATGTCTGTTTTCATTCCTATTCAGTTGTCTTCCAATAGATCGACGTATACACGAGTATATACGGTAAGCTATGGGTTTCTCTGAGTTCGTTCCATTATTTGAATTTCAATCGTACAGAATTACGACGGGGCTTTAGATACGCCAACTAAATCCTCTGCAGAGGATTAAGAACTAAAAAAAGGGGCATCTTGGATATGACATTAAACTTTATCTGATGGTGAGGTTCCAGTTCTTGAAACTTAGGGTCTATGATCAGTAGCCAAGGATAATTTTTAAATATTTTAGTTCTGGGAGGTCTAAACTTTCGGAAATCAGGATCCTATATCTACAAGGATTTAAACAGAAATCAGCGAACTACCGAAAAAAACCCAGCCAATCTCAACCAAATTTTAATTTACTTAATAAAATTTACTTAATAAAATTTACTTAATAAAAATCGTTGACCACAATCTCTTGTTTGAACGGTTAGGCATTACATACTTTCTTCACATATATATAGATATACATATATATATATATATATATATATATATATATATAGAGAGAGAGAGAGAGAGAGAGAGAGAGTGTGTGTGTGTGTGTGTGTGTGTGGTCGCTGAGTCAACTGAGTAAGAAGGTCTGATCGTGAAAGATGTTATAAGATGGCTTGCATCCCGGAAACTGCGGACTACTGAAATCCTACTATAATAAAAACGGGAAATAAATGAATGATAGCAACCAAACAGTCAATGTGCATTGTCCTGCGGCGTTCATCCCATTTCATATATTGAGACTCTTATAATCCTAAAAACAAATATAGAGAAAAACAAATTGGAACTAGAAAAATGTTGTCATTAATCTACAACCAAATATGAGCAGTTTCAACACATTAGACCTATAATTGTTCCCATCTACAAGCAACAAATTTTAAAATGCGGGTATTCTTTGTTGTTTAACATTCATGTACACGAATTATCTTTCCCTTGTTTGTATTTTTATAATTTCCTAAGAGGATGATAAAAAAAAGAAGGACTGACAGAATGGAGTTAACACAATTTCAAAGTTTACTGAAAATTAAAAGGTAAACGGCACTTTCCGAAAAATCACCAACAACCACTTTTTCATTAGATTTTTTAAACAATTGAAAGAATGGCCATATCAGTCTATTCTATTGTTATATAATCACTATAAGTAAATGATATAAAATATTTACCAACTGATTCAAACTTGTCAGGATTACCTTTGTTTCTTGTCTGCATTTAGATACCAACTCTAATCGTACATTCTGCAATTCATTTTGTTCATGGAATCCTATTATTCTCAATTTCTTCTCTAAACACAATCTACTGTAGTTTGAGCCCCTCACACACACACACACACACACACACACACACACATATGCACACGAATATATATATATATATATTCCTTAATCTTACTCTTTATCTGCTATGTCTTTTAATCAAGGTTTTGAAAAATGAAGGTTTTGAAAAATGAATGTTTTGAAAAAAGTACAATAACCGTGAAATCATGATTTTATATTTTGTGGTCCATAAATAAGTTCCCTATTTTTTGTTAAAAAATTAATTTCTTAAAAGACATATATCAACATTTTATTAATTCTATTATTAGCTATTACTTAAACGTTATGCTATCAAAACGGAAATTATTAGAAATTATTCATTGACAAACTTTACGGTATTGGAAGTTGCTTTATTGATTGATTGATTGAGTGATTGATTTTAACGGCATGTCAAACCGTCTGAGGTTTTGTTTTGCCAAGAGGTTAGGGAATTGCGTTCATTGTGTTGTATATTGACCTTCGACCCGGCCAAACATGCCATTCCAAAGTGATGCACCAGAAGGGAGTGACACATTCCGATGGCAGTTATGAGAAGAAATCGCGTAGGCGGGCTTGGCTAAAAAAATGGGACAAGGTAAAAATCCCATGGTACACTCATAGACTGATGCACCGGAAGAGAGTGACCTGTGGACTGCATGACAGTTATTTCCGCTTGATGACGATCAAACATGCCAATCCAAAGACAGAGTGGGCGATTGAATTATTATATAACTCGGTAAAGACAGGAAGTCAGTGAGTTGGAGAACAGACGAGTTGGAGAGAAGATGTGGTAGGGAAAGCCACCACCCAGCAGAAGGGGCCCTCGGGACCCCCGTGGAGTTGGAGATCAGATGAGTTAGAGACAAGATGTGGTAGAGAAAGCCACCACCCACCAGAAGGAGCCCTCGGGACCCCCGATTGAGTTTGGAGATCAGACCAGTTAGAGAGAAGATGCTGGAATGAGAACATGTCCCAGAGACGCTGGGCCCCCAGGCCCCCGGTTGAGCTGTCCAGGAGAACGAGAACGACACACAGCGATGCCCGGAGGGGCTGGGAAGGTCAATATATTGCAGTTCTTTTCGGTCTCCAACTCCCTCTCACACACAAACTCTTCGCTCGTCTTATCATTGCGTCAATATGTATTCTGCATGTATATGTGTATAGTTGCATATATATTTATTATGTAGCTATACAACAATTGTATGTTCATATTTAAATTTTCTTATGGTTTCTTTTGAAGCTGCTTTTTTTTGGGGGGGAAGGTACACAGCCCAATCAAACACGTATAATTTTTAAATAGATCTATCTGACACATAGATGGAATTCTCATAGGTACTACCACTTCAGGTCCCAGGAGTAATGGCAATGAAGGGGTATTTCACTCTCTACAGAGCTCTGGAACTAGATCCTCATCATCAGATGCAGTTTAGTGTCATATCCTGAACACCCTTTTAGTGGTTTCAGTCTTACTCTCTTCGAGGGATACAGTCAACATATTCTAAGCTCCAACATCGTAATTAAAAGTTGGTTTGAAAATATACTTGCTATATAGAATTAGAAGAGGATTTATTTTTAGACTGCTACATATTCATAATTTTACTTACTGGTCCAGTAGATCGGTTCGTTCGCTTCGGTTTCTTTATTTAATGGCATATTAACCCTTGTGGGTTATTTAAGGCCAAAGATATCCTTGTAGAAGGACAGAAGTCGGGCTATTTAAACTATTGCTGGGTGATAAGTTGGTTTCATATCTTTCCCTGGGGTATTAGTCCGAAAGTGAAATAAAAGCGTGACTAGGGTTTGAACTCGCTTATTGCGATATCACAATTCAACACGTAAGCTACTACGTCACGGAGAATTCGATAATCCAATTGAGTTTAGTGACTAATAATATCCGTTTTGACTGTATAATGTTCCATTTGAAATAATAAAATTTTTGTATATTTTGCTTCGAAGTAAAGTAACATTTTTTTCAAAGTTTGGGATGTACTTTTTATTTAAAATCAACTAAAAATAGTGATTTTGAAACATGGAGTCTCATATAAAAGTTTGGGATGTACTTATCTATAGACGATAGGATAATTAAAAATCAACATAGTGTTGATTTGCAATGGACATGTACTATTAGGATTAGACAGCATACACCGTGGAAAGCAGGGATACTCGCATTTTCACATCTACAGAGGACAAGACTATGAATAGGTATAATTATCACATTCAGTTCTAGTTTAAAATTTGTAATAGACTTAATACCAAGAGAAGGTTGTAAGTTTGTTGTATGAGTGTATGACATAGAGGTAGCAACCAAAAAGTTTTAGGACCACTGAAATACTTGATAGTTCCGATGACATTATGCATTATACCTTACTCCAAAAGTTCGAAACAAAATAATATACAATGTCTCTAAAAATAAATACACACCTGAATATCTTTTATTGAGATTTAATTTTCTTCAAAACAAAAGATATGATGATTTTATTATTTTTTGTGGAACATTATAGAATCAAAACATATTTGGTATTATTTATCTATTTATTCATTGTCAAAATTCTACTGCAATAATGATTTAAGTAAATAAGATTATGTTATTCATATTTTTGGTTTCAGAAATATTGCGATTTCATTTTTGGTTACAGAGACGTGTTAAAGAGATTAATCTAGAATCGAATAATTACCGCTAAATACCTCGTGATATTTTCGCTGTTGAATTATGGCTGATCTTTCACATTTTACGCTCATTGCTTGTGGTGCGTCAGAACGGCTGCGAAATGTCAGAATTGTAAAATAAATAATCCGCCAAGTCGATAAAGCTTAGAATAAGTGGACTCCATCACCAACAGAAGGGTAAAACCTCCCCAGAAAAATAAAAATTGGGTGTTGAGGATATAACAGAAAATAGCATCTGGTGGCGAGGCTCCAGTTCTGGAGCTCTGGTGAGTATGAAGCTCTCCTTCATCACCATGACTTCCAGAACCACTCTGCACGGGGCGTCACTACCTGTTAGGGCACCTTCTGGGGGTGAAATAGAAATGCTTGGAAATTATTAGTATTAGATTGGAATACTTTACATCATATGACTGTGTGCAATCAAATAAAAAAATGCAATTTTTAAAAAAATGCAATGGAACATTGAAAATATTGGTTAAATCAGGTTATTTTGTTTGATAGAATATCAACCCTTTATTGTTATTTAATGCCAAATTCTGTTTATATATATACATGACTTATAAGTGAATATTTTGTTGGTAACTTTACTTTTAAATTAGTTAGAGTTTATTTGTTTGCACACAGTTTGATGGTTTCAGGTAAATGATTAAATAGTTGTATTTGACCCATAAATAGAACCTGAATAGGTACACCCACTCTGGAGCAAAGACGACCAGGGAATGATAGCAATAAAGGACTTCTCCACATTCCCCAAAGCCCCAGATGCATTTTAGTGTCCTATATCAGACACTCGTTAAAGAGGTCTTACTCTTCATTTATATTTTTATCATTTGCTTTATATATGTTTTTAATGAGTTTAATAACCATTTTGGGGTATACGTATAAGTAACTACTTCCCCTGAAATGTAGCTTTTCCCTACAAACATATTACTGATTAAAATAAAATAGAATAGGTGGAATTAAACCAAATTAAAACTTACAACGAAAATGGGGGGCTTTTTGTGGAGAAGAAAACTTACATTATCAAAACCCTACAAGGGTAGTATTATACGAGCCACGCAATCGTAAAACAATGGAAACCATGAAATGCAGCATGGTGGATATAGAATAATTTGAATGAATCCAAAAGTAAGTCAATGTGCACTTCAGTGGATGCTGGGCAGAAGAACGGCCAGGATCAAATACTTCAGTCAGAAAACTGCTATAAAAGTGGCATCTATTGAAGAAAAAAAATAGCCACTGAAAGATTACCATGACTCTAATTCAAACCATACATTCAAACTATACATCCATCACGGAACTAAAGCTACAATCAAGTACTGTGACTAGCATAGGACTATAAATGCCTCTCAGTCCTCAGTCCTTAAAATCACTAAATAGCATTGAGATGATCCATGCAAGAATGATGTGAGCTTCATTTAATAACTACTCCTGCTCAACAAACGTCTCTTGCTAAAATCCTACCAATGCCAGCGATGACACGAACTTCATTACCGACTATAACGTGTTATCTTCCTTTGTTCGACATATTCCCAAACACGACGTTCTGATCATCGGTGTAGACATGAATGCTCATATCGGTAAAAACGAAAGTAAATTCTGTTTACAAAACTTTCCAGACAGAAATGGGGAAATATCAAGCAAAATTTTCGCACGAGAACAGGCTTTTCTATCTTAACGCTAAATTCCAAAATAGGAAGGGAAAACTATGGACTTAAACCGATCCAAATAACTCTAAAACACAGCTTGATTATATACTAATAAACAAGAAGTGGATAAACAATAAAGCATACTTGCCTGGGTCGACACAGAAATAAGAAACAAACTGGTAAAGCTTTACGATATGACTGGCCCTCATTTCCCAATACGATATTAGAAATCAATGTACAATAGCTGTAAGAAACATGTGTGATACTCTTCAGGAGACATATTAAAGACATATTCTGAATGACGAATATGGAAAGTTTGTTACCACTCATCTAGAAGCAGCTGCCGAATATATACCAACCAAACCAAGAGCCAAATGTGAATTTCCTTAAGATGCAATAGCAGTTAGGAAAAACGATATAACATGAAAAAACATCTCTACTTAATTAAAGATACCCAACAAACGAAAATCCGCAGAAGCTTAAGAAAGCCCAGAAAGAATTAACACATACCAAAAAGAACAACCTGAATACATTCAAGCCCAAATCAATAAAATCAGAAATTCGGAAGAGGATAGACAATCACGATCAGTATGGCAGGCAGTAAATGAAGTAAGCACTTCAAGAGAAAAACTCAGAGCTGCTTGCCAAGAAGAAAGATGTGAAAAGTACATTTCAAGAATCTTCACGGAAATCCTTTTGAAATCACTGATAAACCTTCTGAAAAAATTATTAATAACCAACTAGATATCAAACTTGAATAGTTTTAGGAGGAAGAACTTGATACAATACTGAAATAAATGAAAAGCTGAAAAGCTGCAAGCTTCGACAAAATACCTCCTGAAATATGAAAAACAAGGAATTTTGTCAACATTCTTCTTACGCAACGCTATGTATAAATAAAGCACAATAGAGAAATGGAAGAAAGGCTGCATCCTCCCCTTCTCTAAGAAAGGAGACTTCGGAATCACTAAGAACTACAAAGGCATAATTTCTTTCTGCTCTAGCTGCTAAAGTTTATAATTCTCTGCTTCTCAATGGCATCCGACCTGAAATCTAGAAATTTCCTTGGAAAACGGTTAACAATTTCTCAGATTTTGGCGATCCATCAAATCATCGAAGGAATACATACTAAAAATCTTGAGGCAACACCTTTGTTCATAGATTTCCCCAAGGCATTTGATTCCATGCACAGAGGAAATATGGAGCAAATACTACTAGCATATGATCTCCTGAAAGAAACTGTAATAATGATGCTTTACAATAACATGTAAGCAATGTTTCATTAACCCGATGGTGATATCGACAGTGACATTGCCGTTGGAGTCTTGCAAGAAGATACATTAGCACCATGTATGTTTATAATCTTCCTAGATTATGTACTACGAACATTCAATAGATTTAATAAAAGAAAATGATTTCATATTTTAAAACAAAAAAAAGATGATAATCCGAAGAAACTAGGTGATCCAGCACTTCTTGCAAATACATCTGCTCTGCTACAGCAACAATGGGCAAATAAAACAAAGTTTCTGTTTTAAACAAGAAATAGCCTCTAAAATTAGAAGACCACATCACATACCTCGGCAGCAGCATCTGATCTACTGAAGGCAATTTCAATAAACGCATTGTTAAGGAATGGACTGCCTACTTTTAACTGGTTATAGATCATATGGAAATCAAATTTTTCTAATAAAAGAAAACGAGATTTTTTCCAAGCTGTAACTGTGTCAGTAATCCTTTATGAATATACCTCTTGGAAGCATGAAGAAAAAGCTCTATAGGAACTGCACAAGAATGCTACGTACTGTTTTGAGTCAATCCTGAAATCAACACCCCGCAAAATAGCAGCTGCACAGCCGCTTACCTCACATCTCACAAACTATTCAAGTAAGACGAGCCAGATAAGCAAAATACAGTAGGAAAAGTAAGAACGAACTCATAAGAGACGTTTTACTATGAATTCCTACATATGGACACACCAGTGTTAGCCGACCAGCAAAGACATCAATTCTGTATGGACACTGTATGATGTCTAGAGGACTTCCAAGATGCGATGAATAATAGGGACAGGTGGTGAGCGAGTGTCAAAGAACTCCGTGCTATCAACACGACGTGATAATATATATATATATATATATATATATATGCCTTGAGGAAAAGAAACAAATAATGATATACCCAGACCCTGAAAAATTCTTAAATAAGAGATGTGAATTAATAGCTAGATGTAGACATAGGACTTAATTTGAACTATAGGAAAATTATCATAGATAATGCTTAAATAAATAAAAAAAAACATAGGATTAAATTGAGATTTAATGTAAATGAATAAAAATAAAATAAGATTTTAAAAATGAGAAGAAACCATATATTGTATACGTACTCTTCAATGAAGAGGTAATTGAATTAATAGGCACGAAAATAAAATTGAAATTTTAAAAAATTTAATTTTAATTTTCAATTTGGAATTTAATCTAATATAAGTATTACATTATCCTTACGTAAAGTTATTAAATAAAGTTATTTTGACTAAATTAGTATTAAATCTGGAGTTTTAAGTCGAAAATTATTTAGAATTTAAAAAATAAAAATAGAAAAATTAATTTACTATAATTCCAACCGGCAATAGAATAAAACAAAAAACTGGAAGTGGGCTAAATGAGGAAAAAACTCTTCACCCCTCTTCTATCCCCTCCCACCCTTCATTCCGGGGTCTGTTCTGAATTATTTTATCCATAAGATCTGAAGAAGTCCTGTTAATTTTTGTGTGTGTGTGTGTGTGTGTTTTTGATTTATATCAAAAAAACATAATAGGATGGAAATAAATTTATAATCCTAATGTGACCGGTTTTGTTTTTCTTAAAGATATATATATATATATATATATATATATATATATATATATATATATATATATATATATATATATATATACGTATATTCTTTCTCATATATTCATATACAATCAATCTCTCTATCAATACATATAGATGTGGGGTGGTGATGGGTATATGTGGGTGTGCATTAGTGTGTAATACATGTACACATAGACACGAACGATCACACTTAAAACGTATGTGCATGGGTGCTGGTGTTTGAGTAAAAATATGTGCAGACATATAATAATACAAAGGTCTGAAAATATATAAGAAAAAAAAGAAGTAAATCTTATAAATATCAGTTAGTTGACACACATATACATGTTTATATACATATACACATACAAATACGGGTAATTGTATGCATATATATTAATGCATACATATGTATATATAGATACATGCATCTATATATGCATGTATGTACACATGTATGCGCATATATATGTATAGACATGCATATATATATGTGTGTGTGTGTGTATGTGTGTGTGCGGTGCATTCAATAGATTTCCAGACTTTTTTGTACAGGCATTTAAAGTTGTTGTAGACTCTTGAACATTCAGTATGTTATTGTTATACATCTTATAAGATGACTGGCCAATTTTTATGATTTCACGTTCAAATGAACAGCTACAACACGAATTGGAATACACCCTACTAAAGCCTGATTGTCACAGATGGGGAATTTCAAAAATGCAATCTGGACGTGAGGACACTTTAGAAGAACGATATGCAATAGAATTCTGTTTTAAAATTGGAAAAAATGCCACAGAAATGGATGGAATGCTTCAGACTGCTTTTGGAGCATCTTGCATTAATCGAGCATCAGTTTTTGAGTGGCATAAGAGATTCGAGGAAGGCAGGGAGTCTGTGAGGGATGATGAGAGGTGTGCGAGGAGTTAGGAAGTCGGAATACCTGAGTTAATTGGCCAAAGGGTTAGGGTTAGGGTTACTATGTTGAGGTTTTAAGGGAGTTCAGGAAGAGATTCCGTCAGAAGAAGCCCGTACTCTTCAAATCGGATCAGTGGCATTTCCAGCGAGACAATGCACCAGTCCACAACACCATCCTTGTCACAGATTATTTGATAAAGATGGGCATCAAGACAGTTCTTCACCCTCCCTATATTCTAGACCTTGCTCCCTGTGACTTTTGGTTATTCCCTAAGCTCAGAGGCTGTCGTTATGAGACCATTGAGGAGATAAAAGAGGCTGTGACGAAGGTCATTGACACGCTCACACAAGAGGACTTCCATGAGGCCCTCCAGAAGTTGTTGGAACCGTACAACAAATGCATTGCAGCCGGAGGAGAGTACTTCGAAGGGGACAAGAGTTTCATATGTGTACTATCAATGAAAGTGCCTATACGAAGAAAATCTGAAAACTTATTTAATGATCCTCGTGTGTATATATATATATATATATATATATATATATATATATATATATATATATATATACTGAGAAGAGTGTTTAAGAAAGTATATATATATATATATATATATATATATATATATATATATATATATATATATATATTCTTTCTCAAACGCACATCTCAGTAGTCACTAAATGAATTTCGTATTCAAAAATAAATCATTTACAATAACAGAACAATAAGATACTCGATGTTTCTCTTAAAATGTGTCTGTAACTATTTTGTCTTGTTATTGTAATAAGAAGAAATAGTTATAGAGTTCTGCTGGACGTGAATAGAACAATTATATGAGTCACGTTCAATAAATGCTGTTTGTCTATGATTCTGGAATCGTTATGTGTTAATGGATATATTGATGCAAAGGGTCAGTCTGAATTTCGGTAAAATTTAAAGTGGCATAAAACGGAATGATCGAAGCGAATATAGAACGAAATTTGATACTACCTTTATAAGCTTGCATTCTTCGCGCTTTTAACCGTTTGGCAAACTTAGTTTAGAATCACCTTTTTTTTTTTTTTTTGCATCATCAAATTAGTAGAACTTTTTTATAGTGCCTCATATATACCGCATTTTTCAGCGTATAAGTCACCAAGTCCGTTGTACCTTTTTTAATAGCATCTTGTACCGTATCTTTCAATATATATGTCACACGTTTACAGAAAATAAAATAAAAATATAGGCAGACGTTAGAATGCCTCCAATGTGTTTGTAATATAATTTAGAGGCTTCTACTAAAGTTTGAAATGAACAATAATGGGACTTTGATTATTGTGAATAGGAGCTAGTCTACAATATGACTGTATTGCATACGTCTTATATTTCAGCAAATACCGTACTCATCTTTTATAATTTCGATAAAATTTGAATAATTTAAAATTCAAAACAATCTAAATCGACGAAGTTACTCTAATAAGGGATGTTCTGTACGAATTTTAATCGTAAAATGATTTCAAAATAACCCCCTGTCTGTTCGCTGAAAAACTTTATTTTATAAAAAGTGATCCGAGCTTCGATATAAGTACCCACTATCTAAAGTAAAATAGGTGCAAGAATGATTCGATGTGAAAGATGATCTGCTGGAAATTATGAGTTTGACCATGCTACCAAATGGTATATACACAAACCTGAATCTGTCCTAAACAATAACACGCATAAAATTCTCTACGACTTAGCGATGCAAACGAATTACCCGATAAAAAAAAGACTGGGGGAACTGGATATCAGAGGAAGAATCGAGGATATCCGGATATGGGATCCGGATATCCTCGATTCCTGATGAAAAAAGCTACAATACTTATTAGAGTTCTGGAAATTTAAGGAGACTTGCTGTCACTCAGACTGAAGTGAGAAAACACCAGTTAAATGTGGTTTGAAAAACACGCATAGAATGAAAATATTAATACTGTGGAAATACACTTGTCCTAGAAAATGACATACATAAACACCTTTGGGACTTTGATATACAAACGGATCACCTAATCTCGGCCAGACGACCAGAACTTATGATATTCAACCAAAAAAGAGAACTTGCAAAATTGTCGACTTTGCTGTCCCAGCTGACCACAGAATAAAACTGAAAGAAAGTGAAAAGAAGGATAAGTACCTCGACCTTGCTAGAGAATTGAAAAAACTATGCAACATGAAGGTGAAGATTATACCAATTGTGATTGGTACTTTTGGCACAGTAACTAAAGGATTATTAAAGGGACTGGATGACTTGGAAGTTGCTGGACGAGTGGAGACCATCCAAACGATAGCATTATTGAGAACGGCCAGAATACTGAGAAGAGTCTTGGAGACTTGAGGAGATTTGCCGTCACTCAAACTCCAGTGAAAAATCATCAGTTAACGCTGATATGAAAAACTCTAAAGGGTGGATGCAACAAAATAGCAAATGTAGGCTATGCGGTGACAGAGATGAAACCATCAATCACATAATAAGCGAACGCAGCAAATTGGCGCAGAAGGAGTACAAGGCTAGACACGATTGGGTGGGCAAGGTGATCTACTGGGAAATGAGCAAGAAATTTAAATTTGACCATGCCAACAAATGGTATATGCACAACCCAGCACCTGTCCTAGAAAATGACACAAAACTCCTATGGAACTTTGACATACAAACGGATCACCTAATCTCGGCCAGACGACCAGACTTTATAATAATCAACAAAAAAAGAATATCTGCAAAACTGTCGACTTTGCTGTCCCGGCTGAGCACAGAATAAAACTGAAAGAATGCGAAAAGAGAGATAAGTACCTCGACCTTGCTAGAGAATTGAAAAACCTATGGAACATGAGGGTGATAATTATTCCAATTGTGTTTGGTGCTTTTGGCACGGTAACTAAAGGATTATTAAAGGGACTGGAAGATTTGGAAGTTGGCGGCCGAGTGGAGACCATCCAAACAACAACATTATTGAAGACGGTCAGAATACTGAGAAGAGTCTTGGAGACTTGAGAAAACTTGCTGTCACTCAATCTCCATTGAAAGACCACCAGCTAACGCTGATGTGAAAAACTCTAATGAGTAAATAATAATATTAAAAATAATAATAATAATAATAATAATAATAATAATAATAATAATAATAATAATACCCTAAGGTTTCAGGCTTTTAGATGGGAGTTTAATGTTATATAATGGGCAGTTCAACGCAGCTCTTATTGTTGACACCTATGAAAGGAGAAGTCATAGATCATCTTCGCGTGTTTTGTTAGGGGGGGGGTTGTTGCTTTTTAGTTTTTCTTTTGAATGTGTGTGTGTGTTTTACTGTCGGGGATTTTTTTAGTGTTTGTTTGTTTGTTTGTTTGTTTGTTTTTAGTGAGTGGGTTGTTTTATTTTTGTTTGTTTTTTACATCAATAAGTTTATCAACTTCAATTCCGTAAAAATGGAATCGAACATTATTGAATAATCAAAGATATCATAAAATGCATAAAGGAAGAGTCACCAAGGCGTCGCGGTTAAAGTCCTGAACTGCGGCCGTGAAGTAAGTCAGTTCGAACATCAGTCAAAATATTACGTTCACTTTCGGACTCTTGGGGAAGATATGAACCTGCTTATCCCCCTCAGCTATGGATTAAATATTATCATTGCTGTTTTACAATGATAGCTTTGGCATTAAATAACCCATAAAGGTTGATATGCCATTAAATAAAGAAACCCAACTAAAGCAAAATGTATAAAGCTTGTTAGAAGCTCTCGACTAAAATGGGTTTATTGAAGTCATCTAAAACCCAATTAGTGTATGTCAATAATTTCTTCGGAAAATTTTCGTAATGAATTTATGATATTTAAGATATGATGCATTCTGAGTCGAATTAATGAGTCATTAAAGTCCAACTGAGTCAGTCATGTGATTGTAAATCATCTTTAGATTAAGCCTTTTCCATTTACGTTTCTTTACAACGCACGCAAATCGCTTACAGCGACGTATTGATAAAACTGACCACTTGCTGACCAGACCCGCGGACAGAATAATCCTCATTATAAAACTGACTTTTCTCAGTGGGCCATTCTTAAACGACCCAAAGAAATAAGGTTAGTCAATATATGGGTAACTTCAGATGAAAGAAAGAAAGAAAGAAAGAAAGAAAGAAAGAAAATTTAGAAAATCAAATTGACATGATTCACAAGAAGTCTGGCCTCATCAGAATACAAATAATTTTATAACCAAAAACAAATTTACGCTAAATGGAGAGAAACGTCTAAATGTTCAATTTTAAGATTAAACTTTATCGCTAATGAAAGACAGTTCTATTTATTATTGTATCGTTTATAGGTCTCGTATCACATCCTGCTTGTGGTGGGGAGGGGGTAAATATATGCGATGAAGCAAATGTAGAATAGCTTTCTACGATACATTATTCTATACAGAAGACTTTGAAAATTTTCTCAAAATATCTATAATCCCCTAACATTCATACACTATATCCTGATCAAAATTGGCATTGTCCTTCATGTTATTGCAATTTAATTTTCTGTCATTATATAAATATACATACACGGTTGTGTGTGTGTGTGTGTGTGTGTGTGTGTGTGTGTGTGTGTGTGTGTGTGTGTGTGTGTGTGATTAATTCACTCTGTCCACACTGGACTTTAACTTCCAGGTTTGAGTAGTTCCAAAATATCAATTTACACTGTATTAATTGTATTTGCATATCTATTTGCCTTAACTGAAATAAACTCGTTCAAACGAATTCAAGAGTGTATAGGTTTTTGTTCAAGCAATGCAGATGTGCACTTGGCAGGACAAGCATTCAATAACCAAATATCGGGAAAGGCTTCTTAATAAAGACATCCAATGAAGAAGAAAATTTCTTTCAGCTCAAAGAAAAGTCTTCTTCCAGTCAATGAACGGTGCCATATTTTCTTTGGAAGCCAATACCTAGAGTAACGCTCATCGTAATGGTGCTTGTGGCGTCGTAGGGAATAGTCTCGTCGAGCCAAATTCAAGCTTTGGACGAGATCGTTTGCATTTCACTTTGCACCCTTTCATCATGACGTTGCCCGTGTTTAGATCGATCTTAATTTATTTCATTCTCATTATATCTATCTGGCTATTTATGTATCGATTTATTTTTATGAGGAAATACAACACACACGTATTTATATGCGATTGGTTGTTGGCTGTTTGGGTTTTATGGCATATCAACCTTTGTAAATACCAAATCCATTTCTATGAAAATAGTTCTATTTCAAGCAATTCAGTTTGGCATAAGTACGCAGTTCAAATGTAAGTACAGTTTTATTGTAGAAAACATTTCTATTTCAAGCTACTTAGTTTAGTCAAGCAGTTCTAATTCAGCTAATTCAGTTTAGTATAACTACTGATTTTATTTGCACACAGTTAAATGTCAAAACAGTTCATAACTAAACAATTCAGTTTAGTGTAAGTACAATTTCAATGTCAAAAAACAGTTCCATTTTAAATAATTCAGTTTAGCATGAGCACACAGTTTAAATGCAAGTACGGTTTAATTGTCAAAAAAATTTCTATTTCAAGCTATTCAGTTTAGTCAAACAATTTAGTTTAGCATAAAAGTATGCCGTTTGTTCTATTTAACCCATAGATAGGGCTCTATCAGGTGCTACCACGCCGGGCCAGAGTAGACTTGAAAGGGTGCTCCACATTCCCCAAAGTTCCAGCATCATTGGAACCTTACCATCAGATTGTTTAGTGTTATATCAGGACACTCATTGGCGGGGGGGGGGGCTTACCCCTCTGCAGAGGTGTAGAATCGGTGTATTCTACAGCCCCAGCCGAATTGGCAAATTTATATGCGAGTAATTATGACTATCCACATGTCAGCGAACAAGGCAGAATGTTTTTAAATATCTTCTATCGAATAATTTAAAAATTCGTAAAGAAAGCCCTAACAGTAGTTTAGAAGAAAAAGCCTAGAATGCTACTACAGCCCCCCCCCTCAGAAAGGGAAAAAGAAAAGAAGAAAAAACCAACAAAAACGAATTGTCCCCTTCACCCCACTAGACCGCCCCCAAAGCTACCTAAAATATCAGTAGTAAATAAAAGTCCAAACGAAGAAGAGCATTTGAACTCAGGAGCCAAGTGGAAGAAATATGTCAATATTGGTCAGTATGTCTTTAATTCCAATTTAAAATGCTGAATTTTACAAAATGTTATGCTGTATTTTGTTTGTAAAATAATGCTTAAACTATGCGTTTTAAATGTAAAGGCACGCTTACTCTACTGTAAAGCCAATTTGATATTAAGCCTATCCACATGTCAGCGAACAAGGCAGAATGTTTTTAAATATCTTCTATCGAATAATTTAAAAATTCGTAAAGAAAGCCCTAACAGTAGTTTAGAAGAAAAAGCCTAGAATGCTACTACAGCCCCCCCCCTCAGAAAGGGAAAAAGAAAAGAAGAAAAAACCAACAAAAACGAATTGTCCCCTTCACCCCACTAGACCGCCCCCAAAGCTACCTAAAATATCAGTAGTAAATAAAAGTCCAAACGAAGAAGAGCATTTGAACTCAGGAGCCAAGTGGAAGAAATATGTCAATATTGGTCAGTATGTCTTTAATTCCAATTTAAAATGCTGAATTTTACAAAATGTTATGCTGTATTTTGTTTGTAAAATAATGCTTAAACTATGCGTTTTAAATGTAAAGGCACGCTTACTCTACTGTAAAGCCAATTTGATATTAAGCCTATCCACATGTCAGCGAACAAGGCAGAATGTTTTTAAATATCTTCTATCGAATAATTTAAAAATTCGTAAAGAAAGCCCTAACAGTAGTTTAGAAGAAAAAGCCTAGAATGCTACTACAGCCCCCCCCCTCAGAAAGGGAAAAAGAAAAGAAGAAAAAACCAACAAAAACGAATTGTCCCCTTCACCCCACTAGACCGCCCCCAAAGCTACCTAAAATATCAGTAGTAAATAAAAGTCCAAACGAAGAAGAGCATTTGAACTCAGGAGCCAAGTGGAAGAAATATGTCAATATTGGTCAGTATGTCTTTAATTCCAATTTAAAATGCTGAATTTTACAAAATGTTATGCTGTATTTTGTTTGTAAAATAATGCTTAAACTATGCGTTTTAAATGTAAAGGCACGCTTACTCTACTGTAAAGCCAATTTGATATTAAGCCTATCCACATGTCAGCGAACAAGGCAGAATGTTTTTAAATATCTTCTATCGAATAATTTAAAAATTCGTAAAGAAAGCCCTAACAGTAGTTTAGAAGAAAAAGCCTAGAACGCCAAATTCTACCACAGAGCTCTAATTCCTGAAGCCTGCTAGGTCCCCAACTGTAGGATGGAAAAAAAAAAAAAAAAATGAAAAACCCTTGGAAAAGTCCCAATACAGCAAAAAGTATAAGTCAGTATTAGTGAAAGTCATAAGAAAGTACCTTAATGTTGGACTTTAACTAAGTTAAAACTTAAAACAAATTCCCCCCCCCCCTTTTTATTTTTTTTTATATTTTTATTTTTTTTATTTTTTTTTTTTTATTTTTTTTTTATTTTTTTTATTTTTTTTTATTTTTTTTTTTTTTTAATTTTATTTTATTTTTTTTTTATTTTTTATTTTTTTTTTTTTTTTTTTAATTTTTATTTATTTTATTATGTACACATGGGAAGCAGCATGATGTACGTTAAGGTATTTGAATAAACCAATGGACGACCAAAGTCAATACCCAAATGGGTCCTGGACGTGAGTTTGACGACTTTTCGCTCAGGATCGACAGTTCGATCGGGGAACTACTGCTGCTCCTCTATAAGAGTGGCTTCTATAGAAGAGAACAAAACAGCCATCGAAAGATAACCATGACCCACACTCAAACCACTTACACAAACCGCATCGCTCTTCGCGCGGGTAAAAAAGGGGCGCGTCCTGCTGAGGTTGGAGCCCTGGCCTCGGTGTTCGAAAAATCAGCTACAGAGCTCAAACAATCAAAACTACTAAAATGCAAGCAAACACTACAAATAGCCACATTTAACGTAAGAACCTTAAATAGAATAGGACAACTCCCAGAGCTAATCGCATCGGCCGAAGAACATAAAATAGACATAATATGCATACAAGAACACAGATACACACACACAGAAGATATCAAATATCACGAAACTAGCAATGGATGGTCGCTCGCCACTGTATCCGCATGGAAAAACTCTGTCAACGCCGCAGTGGGAGGGGTAGGATTGCTTATAGGACCTAGAGCACTAAAAACGCTTAATAGCATAGAGAAAATACAACCTAGAATGATGGTAGCTACATTTAACGGAAACCCCAGAGCAACAATCATCTCATGCTACAGCCCCACCAATGTTAGTGAAGAAAATGAAATAGTCACCTTCTACGATGAGTTATCCTCATTAGTGCGTAGCATCCCGAAACACAACATGTTAGTCATTGGCGGAGACATGAATGCACAAATCGGGAAAAACGGAAACAACAAATACAGCCTCCACAACACGTCAAATAGAAATGGACAACATCTAACAGATTTCATGATAGAAAATAGATTAGCATGCCTCAATACAAACTACCAAAAAAGAGAGGGCAAACTATGGACATACACGTACGCAAACAATACTAAAGCTCAGATAGACTACGTCCTTATAAACAAGAAATGGAAGAATAGTGCATTGAATTGCGAGGCATACTCCTCTTTTGAGGGTGTGTCCACCGATCACCGAATAGTCACAGCGAAAATACGGTTAAGCCTACGAAAAAACGACAAACGAACAGCGACCACCAAACACTATGACTGGGCCCTATTAAACAACAAAGATGTCAGAGATAAATACGTATTAGAATTGAGAAACATTCGAAACACAACAAGAAAAGACGGAAAAAAGTACACCAAACGACGAATACGAAAATTTTGTCAATGCACACCTTGAGGCAGCAGCAAAATACATTCCAACAAAAATTAAAACTAAATATAGAGTCCCATGGGAAACCTTAGCGGTGAGAGAAAAACGTGCACTAGTGAAAACAGCCTCCAAAAACTATCGAAAAAACCCAACAAACACAAATGCCTTAAAACTAAAAACGGCACAATATCAATTAGCAGGCATATATATAAAGGAACAGACAGAATACATTCAAAATCAGATAGATAAGATCAGAGACTCGGTAGAAGATAGACAATCTAGAATTGCCTGGCAAACAATAAACGAAGTGAGCAGAAGAAAGAACACAACCAAAGCAAAACTTAAAGCAGCAAACCAACAAGAAAGAATAAAACTGTGGAAACAGCACTTCGAAAACTTACTTGGAAACCCACCAAAAATAACGCATGAACCAATCACCAGAATAATTAGCAAACAATTAGACATTAAACTTGGACCGTTCACACAAGGAGAACTCGACTCGGTTCTCAGAAAAATTAAAAATAGGAAAGCTGCAGGACTGGACGAAATTCCCCCGGAAGTATGGAAGACCAGACAATTCGACGACATACTGCTCCGACACTGCAACGCAGTATACAATCAAAATCCGATAGATAGATGGACGAAGGGATGCATACTCCCCTTCCCTAAAAAGGGAGACCTCGGATTAGCCAAAAACTACCGAGGCATAACACTTACATCCATAGCTGCCAAAATCTACAATGCCCTACTACGAAACCGCATAGAACCCAAAATCGACAACATACTTAGAAAAAACCAAAATGGCTTCCGAAGAAATAGATCTACGACCTCACAAATACTAACCATCCGCAGAATCCTTGAGGGTGTACGGGCAAAGAACCTACAAGCGACATTAATATTTGTCGACTTTACCAAGGCTTTCGACTCCATTCACAGAGGAAAGATGGAACAAATCCTACTAGCGTACGGCATACCTAAAGAAACCGTAGCGGCAATAACGATTCTCTATAGAAACACTAAAGTAAAAGTACGATCACCAGATGGAGACACAGAATACTTCGACATTGTAGCAGGAGTACTACAAGGGGACACGCTGGCTCCGTATCTCTTTATCATTTGTCTAGACTACGTACTTAGAACATCGATTGACAAAATCAAAGAGAATGGCTTCGAACTGACGAAGAAAAGAAGCAGAAGATATCCCGCAACAACAATTACCGACGCCGACTACGCCGATGACATAGCGATACTGGCAAATACACCTGACCAAGCCGAAACACTTCTGCATAGCCTGGAACGAGCAGCAGCAAGCATAGGCCTCCATGTTAATGCACACAAAACGGAATATATGTGCTATAACCAAACAGGGGACATCTCCACTCTAGAAGGAACCCCTCTTAAACTAGTAGACAAATTCACGTACCTAGGAAGCAGCGTCGAATCAACCGAAAAGGACATCGAAACGAGGTTAACGAAAGCATGGACAGCTATCAATAGGCTATCGACTATATGGAAATCAGACCTAACCGATAAAATGAAACGCAGTTTCTTCCAGGCAGCGGTCACATCGATACTGCTATATGGATGCACTACATGGACGCTAACAAAACGGCTGGAGAAGAAACTAGATGGCAATTACACAAGAATGCTGCGTGCAATCCTCAACATGTCCTGGCAGCAACACCCCACAAGACACCAACTGTACGGCCACCTGCCCCCTATCACGAAATCTATTCAAGTTAGGCGAACCAGACATGCAGGACATTGCTGGAGAAGCAGAGATGAACTCATAAGAGATGTACTCTTATGGATCCCCACACACGGCCGCGCAAAAGCAGGACGACCAGCACGAACGTACATTCAGCAGCTATGTGAGGATACAGGTTGTTGTCCTGAAGACCTACCTAGGGCGATGAACGATAGGGAGGAGTGGCGAGAGAGGGTCAGGGATATCCGTGCTGCCAGCACGATATGATGATGATGATGAATTATGAAAAAGCATTCATTTTCCACAAGAAATGTATTTTTAACATAATCACTTTCTTTTAAGTGAACTTAATTGAGTCTATCATATAATAATATAATTTTATATAAAGGTTTTCTCAGGTTTTAAATAGTATTTCAAACTTAATTTATATACATGATGAATATTATAGAGTGAAATTATATATATATATGTGTGTGTGTGTGTGTGTGTGTGTGTGTGTGTGTGTGCGTGTGTGTGTGTGTGTGTGTGAAAATATCAGAAAAAATATTTAGAGGATTTATTCTTTTATAACAGCTAATATACCACAGTCAATATTTTGGGTTTTTCGTCAAACCATCTTCAAAGTGATGTTTGAATGTATCATCAGAAAATGAAAAAGGGAGAAAATTCGAAACAGAACGCTATTAACGATAATAGAACGCGAGGAATATTCATATTTTTTCGTTTCATTTTTTCATTTGAAAATAATTTTCGAATGAAACAGCGCAGTCCGATATTACCCTGAAGATGGTTTAACAAAAAAACTGAAATATTAATCGTTGACATATTATTATATATAAATAAATATAACCTCTGAATATTTTGAACAGAGACAGTACGAACGTATCATTCATTTGCAAATTGGACTGGAAATTACATTGATATGTTACTCCTATTGTTTCTTCGATCGAACATGATACAATGAAAATTCCACATCTAAATTAATCCATTCTCGTACGTATTATGAACAACAGATTGAAAAAAAAGATAACTGAATTAAAGGAGAAATCACGCTTCTACTAATATCTGCTTTGTGTTCCTATTCATCAAGAGTGAAATGTGCTGTTATTTGATGAAGGCAGGAAGTGAAATAGAAAACAAACAACGGAAAACAAAGAAACAATCAAAAATATAACCCACTTTTCTTGTGATACGTAAGACCTGAATACAATACATAACCTAATTCTTACCCATAACAATTCCTTAAAGCAAAGAAATATGTCTGATAAAGATGAGAGAGTATGTTGGTCTTAATTGCCGACAAAAGAAGTCATTTTCTCGATTTTCATTGTCTTTAAAATAAACTGACTCTGATAAACAAGTAACATTTGGCGTCTGCGCACGCTGGATTTTTTCACTTTTCTTTCGTTCTTATCTGAAGACGTCGCCATTTTGTCTGACGTTTTCTTTATCAGCTGGTCAGTAGAAATAAGTTTACATTTTTCTAAATAACAGAGTGACGTATGAAACCATTGAGTTCTCTTTGAAATAACAGTCCATGATAAAATATCGATTTTTTTTCTATTGAGGAATGAATTAAGGATTCTAACAAGTTATTTCCGTTGGGTGATTTTAAAAAATTATGCTAAGTGCAAACAGAGACACAACAAATAATTCAGTTGCAAATTGGACAGGAAATTGCTTTACTCTCAAAGAGCATTTTAAATGCGTTGCTTTAAGAAAAATATTGCTATGATGTACCGTTTTTGTTTGGTTATATATATATATATATATATATATATATATATATTAGAATAAAAACGGGAAATACATATAAGAAAAGTTTGCATAAAAAGTGTTCGGTGCTCCTATCGTAGAACCATTTTCAAACCCCCAAAAATATGATTATGAACATTAGAAATCCGTTACTAAAGTTTCATGCTGTGTGCTCCCATCAAACTATATATATATATATATATATAGGGGGGCTGCGAGAAGAATGGATGCAAAATGTTCATAGCTTTAGTAGAAATATTGCCCTCCCGTTTTGCTTTATTCTCTAAATAAGACCATATTAAGAGGAATTCTGTAATAAAACTTTTACAATGTCGAGGTGTTTTTGCTGGATTATGGGTACATACATAGAGTATTGACCATAATTAAGTTCACCCCAAGCATTTTTATAAAAAGCATTTTTTTCTTCTAAACCAAATAAACCAAGATTTTATTATTTCTAGTGAAACATTATGCAATCAAAATGGATATTGTTAGGTATTATTTATTACCATACTCTACAACATCCAACCTCTATAACCCAAAATATGAATGTATAACAGTATAAGAAAAACTAAAAAACCTATTATTCTACATTAGAGCTGAAATAAACAGGAATGTGGAGTCACCTCTTCCTTGCCATTATTCCCCTTGCCTATTCTGTCCTGCACTGGTAGTACTATTTAGGGTTCTAGCTGAGGGTCAAATATGAAATGATGTTTAAAACGATTATGCACTACGTTAATACATTGGGTCTTAAAGCATTTATGTTGCAACTAAGTATGAAGCACTTATCTGTTAAGAATAGTTTGGTTTGGTTTCTTTGTTCAAAGGGCATATCAACCCTTCAAATGTTATTTAACGCCAAAGCAATCCTTGTGAAAGGATAGTAGTGGTACTATTTAACCCATTATTGAGAGGGAGGTTCACGCCTTTCCCAATTGTATTAGGTTGAAAGCAAGTGGAGTTCGAACTTGCTTACTACGATGTGGGTCCAGCACTTTAGCCACTACACCACAGGGAATCCCCTTCCAGTTTAGAATGATTGATCTATTTGAACCCTACATGGGAATCTGGCAATTAGTATCACTCTGGGTCAGAATGAACCTAGGAATAATGGCATTGACTGGCTGACTCCACCCTCCCAAGAACTCCAGAACTGGAGCCTCGCCATCGTATATTGTTTAGTATCATACTCAGTACACCATCTTTTTATTAAAAATGTCCAGTGTCCTGTTTGTGAAATCCTCATCGTTACAAAAATATCTAAATTGTTTTTATATTTGCTTAGCACGAAATGAAACTGTTTTCGCCTACACTAACTATATGATATAGCATTTGAATGACTTATGTGCTGATCCTGTAATCCACTGCGAGTTAATTTTTATCAGTTTCTTTATAAATGCGAACTTGTGCCCAATATTTTCTTTGGTCAACAAACCTACAAATAAGGAGCATCAGGAAATCCGGGTTTGGAAAATATATTTACTGTCTCTCAAGTTCAAATTCAAGATAATTGCATAAAAGAAACATTGCATTTGGTCTTATTTCTTTAGCGGCAACTCTATTAGCCTCTAGATTGTGTTACTTTTCTCTTTCTTTTGTCAGTTTTAGTAACTGCGTCATGTTAAACTCAGGATGTAATTGCAACCAGAGTACTTGCTTCCGGCTAGCAATTAGATGGTTCATTATCTAATCTGTACTTTGTGGGAATCGTCAATATTATTAATAAATTACCTGGGAAAATATTTCAATTACATGTTAACAAACATGGGAAACCGGTGAAAATTGAAATTGGATTCTCACTTCTGTTTACTTTTCTATTCTCATAAGTGTTAACATTTTTAATGACACTGTATATTTTCATTTACTAATATCATGGAATATTTTGGAAAATCACGTGACTGAATGATTATTTTAAAAAAACAATCCAGGAAACCTCTCCCAGAGTGAGATTCCACAACCTGTAGAACTCAGATGCCAACAGAAGTAGAAGGGACAAAATCTTTGCTGTTTACTATCTGCGATGTTGAAGGAAAAGTCGATTCTGTTCATATAAAATGTCTTTAGTTTGACCATTTAAATGCCTGTTTGATTTGAAATTGTTTTCCTTCAACTTAAAATCTTTACTACATATTAACTGTAATTTAAATGAAAAGTTGAAGCGGCGAATATAAAATCCTGTTTTTCGGCTTTATTATTTAAAAAAACATGTTCGAATTTTCCTTTCAAATTCTCAATTATTTGAGCGTAGTGTAAAGAGATAAAGAAGGTGGTGTAAAATTAATATATTTACATGACTGCAATCCGTAGGTCATGTGGTGATAAAGATGAAACAATCAACCACATAATAAGCGAATGCAGTAAATTAGCATAAAGAGAGTATAAGACTAGACACGACTGGGTGGGGAAGATGATCCACTGGGAATTGTGCAAGAAGTTTAAATTTGACCATACGAACAAATGGTATGTGCACAACCAGAATCCGTCGTAGAAAATGAGACGCTCAAAATTCTTTGGAATTTTGATATACTCATGGATCATCTAATCTTGTCCAGACGAACAGACTTAGCGATAGTCAACAAAAAAGAGAACCTGATGAATAGTGGACTTTGCCGTCCTGGCTTGCCACAGGGAAAACTCAAGGAAAGCGAAAAGAGAGATAAGTCGCTAGAGAACTGAAAAAAACTATGGAACATGAAAGTGACGGTAGTACCAATTGTAATTGGATTGGTACAGGGACTGGAAGACTTGGAAACAAGATGGATACAATCTATACTGTAGCATTGTTGAGATCAGCCAGAATACTAAGAAGAATCCTGGAGACTTGAGGAGATTTGCTGTCACTCAGACTCCAGTGGAAAACCATTAGCTAACGCTGGTGTGAAAAGCACTCAAACGAGTAAAATAATAATAATATTTAATCAATGCCGACAGCACCGATTCCTTTGAATCTCTCTCTCTCTCTCTCTCTCTCTCTCTCTCTCTCTCTCTGTTATATACTGTATCGGCATAATGAAAAGACACAACACTTTCTTTTACAAAAATATATGTTTCTCATCTTTATTTCTCGTAAGAGTCGAAGCTGGCTGTAGGAGTGTGGGAAAGAGACAGAGATGGGGAAACGAAGGATGCGGACACACACAGGCGGAGGATTTATATTGACCTTTTCTTAACCAACGTTGTGCTTCCATATTCAAGTTCCCACTTAGAACTTCTGTTTCTCAGCCGGGGTAACCACAGCCCCACCCTCGCTGCAAGTAACACCCAACGCAGCTTCTGTCCTGATGTGGTTGTGGATCCAACTGGCTAACCGAGACTCCTCGTGACTGCCTGTCTGACGTGGGTACTCGTGTATATATAATTTCATAACGCCTATGCGGTCTTCCGTTTGTGATTCACGTGATCTGCTTACACCAATGTAAAGCTTGTTTTCCGGTAATCACTTTATGATTACCAGAAAACATAGCGGGAACATCCAGTCCCAGAAATCCCCGGTTGACAGTTCTGTCAAAGAGTAATATGCAACATCTCTCTCGCCATCCATCTCTATCGGTCATCACTCTTGGTAAGACGTCTTGACAGTATTCAGTGTCCACAGAGAGCTAATAAATGTAAGCTTTTGCTGATCGGTCAAAACTGATACGTCCAGTATAAGAGTGCATGGGAGAATATCGTAAATGAGTGTCCAGAATGTCTTACTCATTTGATTTGAAATGGTTTGTGAGTTGGGAGGTGAGTGGCCATACAGCTGCTCTTTTGTGGGGTGCTGATTTCAGGATTTGTTTAAAAAACTATGCAGCATCCTTTTTTCCAAGCGTTTTGTTGAAGTCTAGGTGGTGCCCCCATTCATCATTACTGACACAGCTTAGAAGACATCCCATTTTACTTTATCAGAGAGATCAGATTTCCATTTGGTCGTTATTCTTTCAATAGCAGTCCATGATTTAGCTATGCGTATACTGAAGTAAAACCACATAAATTTCTTCGAGTTTTCTACAATGCAGTTTTTGAAATTCTATTCATGTTTGTCATGTAGTTACATTTCCTGCCTTGTCTGCAGAGCTTAGAATATGCCAGATGTAGAGAGATAAGACAACTCCACACCCACCCACCAAAAAGGATGTCCTAAATATTAAACTGCATCGTGGAGAGACCCTAGTTCTAGAGCTCTGAGAAGTGTGGAGGCACTCTTCATTGCCATTACTCCCAGATCAACTCTAATGCGGAGAGTAAATACCTGTTAGGGTCCCATCTATGGGTCAAATGGATCCGTTTGAAAACTATTGGTATTAAATCGAAATAATTGAAACTTTATAATTATGGGCAAATTACTTGTATTGAGTTATAATTGTTTAAAAATAATTATCCTGACGTCGGCATTAAATAACCCAAGCAGAAACGACATGCAACATAATCTAATAATTAATAAATCTTAGTTACTTTTCTAAAAATATTAATCAGTTTAAATCTAAATTTAAATTAAATTAGAATTAGATTAATTTTTTTAATAAAAATCTAGAAATTCAAATATATTCACAAATTTCTCACGGGTAATAACTAGTAGCAATAATAAAAGGCTTGATATAGATTTTCTTTAAATCGAATTGTGGGATAGCTTTAAATAAAAATATCTGAGCTCGAGGATGAAGTTTGAATATGTTTTAATCTATTTTATTTTAATGGGGTCAGGTTAACGACATCTAACATAGATACTTCTGATGATTGCACTGGGACAGAATATACGTGGTGCCTTCAATAAGTTTCCAGACTTTTTTGTACAGGCATTTAAAATTGTCGTAGACTCTTGAAAATTCAATATGTTATTGCTATACATCTTATGAGATGACTGACCAATTTTTATGATTTCAGCTTGAAATTAACAGCTTCAGTAGGAATTGGAATACACCCTACTAAAGCCTGATTGTCACAGCTGGTGAATATCAAAAATGCAGTCTGGACGTGAGGACACTTTAGAAGAACGATATGCAATAGAATTCTGTTTTAAAATTGGAAAAAATGCCACAGAAATGGATGGAATGCTTCAGACTGCTTTTGGAGCATCTTGCATTAATCGAGCATCAGTTTTTGAGTGGCATAAGAGATTCGAGGAAGGCAGGGAGTCTGTGAGGGATGATGAGAGGTGTGCGAGGAGTTAGGAAGTCGGAATACCTGAGCTGATTGGCCAAAGGGTTAGGGTTAGGGTTACTATGTTGAGGTTTTAAGGGAGTTCAGAAAGAGATTCCGTCGGAAAGGCCAACACTCTTCAAATCGGATCAGTGGCATTTCCAACGGGACAATGCACCAGTCCACAACTCCATCCTTGTCACAGACTATTTGACCCTCCCGATTGTTCAGACATTGCTCCCTGTGAATTTTGGTTATTCCCTAAACTCAGAGGCTGTCGTTATGAGACAATTGAGGAGGTGAAAAGAGGCTGTGACGAAGGTCATTGACACGCTCACACAAGAGAACTTCCATAGGGCCTTCCAGAAGTTGTTGGAACGATACAAGTGCATTGCAGCCGGAGGAGATTACTTCGATGGGAACTAGAGTTTCATGTGTGTACTATCAATAAAAGTGCTCATACGAAAAAAGTCTGGAAACTTATTTAATGATCCTCGTAGTTTCCAATGGCTTGCCCAGGAATTGAAACCATAACCTCCACGTAGACTGCAACACTTAAACCAACTCTTGTCCCTTTACTCTGTAATTTTAAGTATTAAAGGTTGCCGAAAATTAGAAATGAATTTGAAACTGAAATTATCAATTAATCAAAATTGGAAAACGTTATTCCTTTTACTTTTATAAAATATTATGGCAAATGAAAAATAACCTTAGAGGATGCCGTTAGATAATCATTCAAACTTTAATCGTTTTGCTGTGAGCAATTTAAACAAAAAACTTTCCTATTCATCAGAGAATAGGGAAATTAGAACGGAATCATCTCAGGGAAGGAATGCCGAAGATTGACTTTCCTATTCAATATTTTGCTTTTTTTTTTATTTCTCTATGACTTCTAGTTATAGATCTATGAGCAAATTTTCTAATGAGAAATGAAATATTCAATGAAATCTTAAGGTGTACAGGGTTATTGATGGATGATAATTATGCGAACAGCAGCGTAAAATCAGCACAATAATAGTAGCACACCTTCCTTGATGAAGAAGAAGAAAGAGAAGAGACAACATAAATAAGAGAAGAGGAAAAATAAAGCGAAGAAAAAAGAAGGCAAAGAAGGAAGAAAAGAGAAAGGTGAAGAAAAAAGAAGGCAAAGAAAAGAGAAGGAAGAAAAGAGAAAGGTGAAAGAAAGAGTAGGAAGAAAAAGAAGGAAAGGAAGGAAGAAAAGAGAAAGGTGAAAGAAAGAGTAGGAGGAAAAAGAAGGCAAAGAAGGAAAGGGAAAGTATGTGAAGTAGGACAAAGTAGAGAAAGAAGGAGAAAAGACGGCGAAAGAAGACGAGAAAGGAAGTTAAAAAAGAAAAGGTGGAAAACATGAAGGCAATGGGAAAGAAAAGGGCTGATTATTTCACTATTGTGATAAAAGGAAGATAAAAGGAAGAACTATAAATGCCAGAGGCGTGCTTCGCTCTCAGACCATGATTAATGATGGTTCGCTGGTTGGTTTGTTGATTGGTTGGTTGGTCTTACAGCGTATCAAACTTTAATGGGTCATGCCGAGGTCAGTTAACCAATTTCATGGTATGAAGTAACTAATTATGATATTCATTTATTGACAATTATAGGTTCAAGTAACAATTTTTAATGCAAAAAAATTTATACACAGTTGTATGGTTTCAAGTATTTATATCTAACACTAACGGTTTATACAAAATCCTTTTCAAGTTACGAATAATAATCCTTAGTAAAGAGTAATTCAACCTTTGTTAACAGTTCATTGTATGGGAAGACCCTTTACTCCCCGTATTTTAGAGACCTAGGGAAGGTCTGACCCTAGCTCTGGCATGTGAAAATTTCTTATAGGGTGACATACAATATATATATATATAGATATAGATATATTTGTGTGTGTGTGTGTGTGTATGGTTAAGTTCGGTTTGGTTTGTTTCATTTGTTTAATGGCATACTAACTTTTTATGGGTTACTTAATGCCGGAATTCGATTCATTAGTAAATGTTTATAATCAGAACTGTATTAAATGTTCCATAACATCTTTTAAAAATTGCACTCTTTTTGTTTATAATCATTTCGTTACACACGTATGGTGTCAAGTGTTTCTATCTAATATGAATAATTTGCAAGCAATTTTATACTTTCAATAAACTAATTATAATAATTTATAAAATAAGTTTTGCTTCAAGTAACTATTCTTAATACAAATAATTTGCTCACGGTTATATGCTATTAAGTATCCAATCTAATACTAATTATTTCAAGTAACTGTTCCTATTCAATAATAATAATAATAATAATAATAATAATCATGTGTTTGCTCATTGTTATATGATTTCAAGCATTGCGATCTCATACAACTAATACAAATAGTTTACACATAAATATATAATTTCAAGCTTTGCTATCTAATACTAACAATTTGTCCACATTTATATGATTTCACGTTTTCCTGTCTAAGTTGTACGGTTTCAAACATTCATTTTCTTATAATCTCGTATACTTTGTACTCACCAGAGTATGAGCAACTTTTCTTTTCTGCTAAACTGAAAATTAAGATTGTTAATGCTAAAATTTGATTAAATTAAATACGGTGGCGCAGCAATACATGTCAAAGTTTACCCTGGCCTAGAATAAGCCGACTGCATCATTTACAGAGGGGTAAGACATACCACCCATCACGCACTCAAATCGAGAGGTGTCCTGGATATAAGATTAAACAGCATCCAGTGGTAAGGCACAAGTTCTAGAGCTTGGAGGAATGTGGAGTCACCTCTTCATCGTCATTACGCCCAGCTTCACTCTGAATGATAGTCCTTGTAAGGGTCCCATCTATGGGTCAAATAGATTTGTTAAAAAATTATTGGTATTAGATAGAAATACTTGAAACCATATATCTGTGAGCAAATTACTTGTATAATGAATAATTACTAGAAGATATAATTGTTTCGGAACGACAATTATTCTTAGTTAAAACCATTTAATTACTTGAAATACTTAGAATTATTTAATTGCTTGCAAATCATTTGTATTAGTTAGAACATTTGAAACCATATAACTATCTGCAAACAAATGATTATCATTAAATAAGAATGATTACTTAAAGCTATACTTGTTTACAAATCACTACCATTAATTATTTGAAAAAATATAAACTGCTTTAAAGAAAGACTAACTAGGATATTAAATTGATCAACAAGGGTTGATCCACCGTAAAACTAACTAAACAACCAACTAATCATGTTAAAAAAGAATTTTCTAGATTATTTCAACCAATGAGAAATTTGTTTACAAAGGACTATTATTCTTGAAACCATATACATATTTACCCAACCCCTCCGCTCGGGCAGGATATGGCGCAAGGTCAATTTTTAAGCGGTGTTTAACAGGTTTGAATTCAGAATTTTCCTTCTCCTAGACTAGTTGCCAAGACTGAAGAACCTAGTCTGCCCTACTATTTACCCATAGCTGGAGGGAGAATAATTGGATTCATACCTTTCCCAAGGAAAGTGCAATGCGAAATGCTGTCTCGTCCAGGATTTCCAGTGTCCATTTCCTAAGACGATAACCATTACACCACGGGCACCTTGAAACCATATAATCGTGTGCAAATCATTTGTAACCTAACAGGTTTTACCACTCCAAGTTATGGTGGGAGTGGGAATGGGAGTAATGGCAACAAAAAGTTGACTCCACATTCCCCATAACTCCAGAATTGAAGCCTCATCACTGGATGTAATTTAGTATCATATCTACGACTCTCATTGTTTGTGAGTTCGATTCTCACTTGGTGAACCATTCTTTTTTGGCCTCGTACCAGTTTAAATCAAACTTACTAAATAACAATCGTATATACTATATCCTTGAATGCGATACGTCATCCACAAACCAAAAGAGATTAACGACAATATCAAATTGTTTTGAAATGATTATTCAGTCAAGCAAACAATTTTAAATCTGACTACTACTTCTCTCGCATAATAACTGTTCAGTAGAGGAAATTTATTCACAAATCTAACGGCTATTATGTCACTGAGGCAGCATAATTTAACCATAATTTCCCAGTCTGATGCTGATTGGCTGAAGTAATAATCCAATAGATACTATTGTCATGTGACACATGACCATCGATAAAAGAAAAAATGTTGCTTTAGGCCGATGAAATTCTGGAATTTAATCGTCTCTAATGTTATGTAATTAATAATTCACAGACTATTCTTTGCAACACGATGCATTTAATTCAGCTCACAACTGCTACCTGTAAATTCATTAACGAAATTGCTAATGCAGACCCATTTTGAATCAACTCCAACATTATTGGGGAAAACGTCGCTCGGTTGGTAAGGAGATAATTTGGCTTCGTTTTGAACAAAAGAATCGAACTCTACTGCGGAAAAAAATCTTTAAAACATTTCATTTTGGACAACCTTGAATTATGAATATAATAATGCAAACATTCTGTCAATCGGGGATGTTTGCATCAATTCCTAACCACTAACACTCCTTTTCTTCTTGACAGGAAATCTATATTTAGATTGGTTGGTTGGGTTTTACGGCATGCCAACCCATCGGGTTATTTTATGCCGAAAACGTTTTTATTTATTATTTTTATTTGGTATAATTTTTATGCGTATAGTTATTTGAACGCTATAAACGTAGAGTGAGAAAAATGATAATGAGGATTATCTATCCAGGAAAAGCAATGGTAAGATCTGTTAGGATCCCATCAATGAGTCAAACATTTAGATTATTACACATGAATTATTATGTTTGAAAATTTTTAGTATTAGATTAGAATACTTCAAAGCATATATGTGTAAAATATTTGTATTAAGAATATTTACTTCAAGCTATAATTGTTTACAATGGACTTTTATTCTTAGTTACTTAAAACTATATAACTGTGGGCAAATCATTTGTATTAGTTAGGAATATTTGAAACCATATAACTGTCAGTAAATAAATGATTATTGTTTGTAAATAGGAATAGTTACTTGAAGATATAATTATTTACTTCGATTTGTTATTTGAAACCATATAACTGCCTAAGACTGGCTTAGGCATTAAATAGTCCAACCAAGATTGACATGTCATAAAACCAGCTAAGCAACCAACCAATAATGTAAAAAAAAATTCTGGGTTGATTCAGTCACTTGAAAACTCGCTGGAATTCATGAGCTGGGGGCCAAGGTGACTATTTTGAAAAAAATTAATGTTTCATTCTTTGTTCATTTCTGACATGGAAAATACAGTTTCAGTCTGGATAATTATGACCACACCTTGTTTATATAGTCATATCATTAAGTTCATGCAAACAAGATTCGGAAATATTGCTCGATTTAAATCATTTCTAAAATCATAATAGTGTGTGCGCGCCGTGAGAAAGTGAATACAAAATAAATTCTAAGTCTCTTTTTGGACTATTTTTTTGTGTGCTATTCACGGTCTCATTTTTTAATTGAATTTTTTTTTTTTTTTCTATGTGTGCGCAAGAATATCTGTGAACGAGTAGAATAGAAAGAAAGAAAGAAAGAAAGAAAGAAAGAAAGAAAGAAAGAAAGAAAGAAAGAATATGTATGTGCTATTTGATAATCCCAACACAGATTTTCATTTAAAAAGTAGTCCAGAATTTGTTCATTAGAATTTAAATTTGAAAGCTAATTGCCAAATCTTGAGACCTAATAAATTGAATAAAACATTATCACTGAAGGCGTTTTTTTTCTTTTTCTTTTTCTTTTCTTTTTTTTTTTTTTTTTTTGCCTTCTCCTGTCATTTTTTTAATATATTTCAATCCGCTGTGAACAATTTAAAATGGCGAATACCTGAAGCCTTGGACTACGATTACAGAATCTTACATATTCAGCGATATATTTAATCGAGGATAACCCGAAGGCTCTCTTTTCAATAGCTACTACACAGAGCTGTATAGGGGGCACTGCTCCTTTCCCTGGATTGTTCCACTTTACCCTTGACCCTTACCTTATAATGCTGAGTGTTAAGCAAGGCGGCATCAAATACCATTTTTTGAATCTTTAGTATGACTCGACCTGGGATTGAACACCGTTCTCCCGGACCATTAGCCAACATAAGGCCAATGACACGAAGAAAAATCTTTAAAAATTACTCATATTTTTTGTAATAATGTTTATTTCAGCAGCTCTTATATTTTAGATAATTTGCATCTTCAGACAAAGAAATGAGAAATTTCTAATGAAGATTTAGAAAAACCCACAAAATTCATTGTTTTTTTTTTGGGGGGGGGTGTTTTTAATCTTTATTAAGTAAAGAGCAGACCATTTATTTTTCCTGTCTGGTTGACAAATGATATTCAATTTTTGTATCAAGATGTATCAATTTTTGAACTCTCTTTCCTTTCCATTTATTTCATGTAATGTCAAATAAACTTTTCAACTCAAATGAAGGAGATAAATAAAAAATATAGAATAAAGGAATAAATTGATTCAAGGAGAGAAAATTATCTACTATAAACAACTTACATGGGAATTGATAACCTCCTAACAAATATAAAATTATATCATAAAATATTATATTGTATATTATTACTATTTTATCAAAAAACCTAAGAAAATTGTCATTTTGATACTATTCAATATAATTGGTCACAGTAAAAAATTATACCAGTTATTGTTAAGACATTATCTAAAATTATAAACAAATACAACATAAATTTATACATCCTCAAGATTACAATTATATCATACATATTATCATAATATTCATACCGGACATTGGCATAATGGTTAGAGTGTTCGCCAATGGCCCGGGAGATCTGGGTTCAATCCCAGGCCGAGTCATACCAAAGACTCAAAAAATGGTACTTGATGCTACCTTGCTTAAACTCAGCATTATAAGGTAAGGATCAAGGGTAAAGTGGAGCAATCCCGGGAAAGGAATAGCGCCCTCCCCTACACCTTGTAGTAGCTATAGAAAAGGGAGCCTTCGGGTCATCCTCGACTAAGGTCGCCAACTTACTTACTAAACCTCAAATCTTTAGATTTATAAATAAAACCATACCAAGTATTATAGATAATGCCATATTAAAAATTATCATCATATTTGATATTATTATCAAATCGTCAAGCCTATTAATATTATAACATCAATGCCAACAAAAACAAAAAACACAGTATCTTATTACTTAATATGATAATTAACATTTAATAATAAATACCAATAGCGAATCATATTAATGATTATTGCTATATATATATATATATATATATATATATATATATATGCTTAGAAGATGTGCATACATACATACTGATAGATAGATTATACAAGCTTATTGCTGCCAATACTTAAAAGCTTTTTATCTATATAAAGTAGATATATAAATTCAGTTTCGATGTTTCCATTCATCTGTATGAATGACTGTTAAACTCGTTATACAAAATATATACTCAAGTGTATTCTATCTATAACTAATTTCTATGGTAGGATTATTGGTAGTAATTATTGGCTAGTACTCAAGAAGTGCATAAAAGGCAAAGAGTATTTTTCTTGATTACAATGATTTTTAACAAAACCAGAGAATAGACATTTCATATTTAATCCGAGGAATCCCTCGATACTCGACTGATTGCACGAAAATAACCGAAGCGAACAGACATCCACTGCTGTTCTCCATATACACATTACCCAAATAAATTTACTGAGTGCCAAGCGTGTGGTGTTAATCTATGGAAAGAGAAATAACTGATTAGTTGATTTTATCACAAAATCTATTCAGAATTTTCTGATTAATTTAGAATCCTATGAGTGAACTGATAATGTTATTTATAATTTTATTTACGTATTCCAATTTCCAAGATTAAAAAATAATCATATAGTAACACTGTGCTCGGATTGATTAAATTTAACGGCATGTCAACCTGTTAATGGTTATTTAAGTTAGGAAGCTGCGTACATTGTACGTTAATATTTACATTTTTTTGTGTAATTGTAACATTTTTGTCAAGTTTCTTTATTAAACGTTTATTACATACGACGTCAAATATTCCTATCTAATACAAATAATTTGTACACAGTTATAATTTCAAATATTCCTATCTAATACCAGTATATAAATTATATGTTTTCAAGTAACGATTTCTATCTAATAATAATCATTTCGTATATGGTTTCAAATAATACATCTTTTTTTTTCATCATACAACGTGTGAAAGCACGTGCGATACCATGTCCGCATCAGCCGCCATCCAGGGGTGATAACACAGTTTCGATAGCTCAAGGCGGTACTGCCACCCCTGGCGCTACCAAGCAATGGAGATTGTGTGTGTGTGTGTGTGTGTGTGTGTGTGTGTGTGTGTGTGTGTGTGTGTGTGTGTGTGAATAAAACTATGTCACCACCGACGTCACAATTTTTTAGTTATTTACGTCACATTCAACATGATTCATTTTTATTTAAGTCTCAATTACAAAGGAAATATTTTTATATTATTAATATTGACGGTCTTAGCTAAATATTTATAACATGCAACTGTATTAATATAAACAACCAAATAGAGGTTTTCAGTATGAACGTGAAGGCTACTTTGCTTATTGATCTAAAAGTTTGATCTCAATAAATATTGGTTTGGTTATTTTGATGTCTAATTGAGTAGTTTTATTTTAATAAATATGAGCAAAAGTCCTGTTGATAAATCTTAGAAGAAATCCATTAGCAAAAATAAATTACTGTAATTTATTCTTTACTGTCTAATTTAATTTAATTGTTAAATTAGGAAAGTTTAGCAATGAAAGCCAGAAGTGGTGGGAAGAGCTAATATCCAAATTTGTTCTGTTCTTCGATTATATCCCTTTGTCTGAAATAAGTTTAACGTAATGATTTCAGTATCTATGATTGCATTTTTTTGTTTTGTTTGATATCAATATTATTTATTTCTTATTTACATACACCCACAAAAAATAAGAAAGTCATTAAAAATAGAAATAATAATTATTTCTCTGTTTTCTCATAAAGAGATGTTATTTTGTAAATAGTTTGGTTGCAAGAGAACTGCTAGTGCTCTCATTCATTGAACCTAAGTTAATTTTCAATAACTTAAAATAAATGTTATCAAATTTAAAAGACTAATAAAGATATTTAATTTTTAATTATCTATACGCTTACTTCATTGATCGATTAAGAAATAAACAGATTTATAAAAATGAATTATTAAATCTATCAATGAAAAAATGAAAATAAGCTATCTGATTACTGGTTCTACAATTTCACAAAATTTTGAATTATTTTCTTTATGCAGAGGTGTTCTTTTGCTTTCATTAATAAGAAAGTAAAGTTGGCGACCGTAGTCGAGGGCAAGTCGAAGGCTCCCTTTTCAACAGCTACTACACCCAGGTGTAGGGAAGGATGCTACTCCATTCCCTGGATTGATCTGTACCTTATAATGCGGAGTGTTAAGCAAGTCAGCATCTTATGAGTCGACTCGGGATTGAACCCCAAGTTTTTAGAGGTTTTGATATTTTTCTTTATAAGATGCTAGGAGTCTCCTCTAAAACAGACGATTTGCAAACTCATATAGATAGCCCGGTCAAATGACAACCTCTTCATATCGACATATATTCATTTTCGTCATCTATATCGTTACCCCTTCAACAAGTTTTCAAAACTACCCACAATCCAACATTAGTATCTTTTACTTTCTTATTTCTGATTGCATTGGATAGTTTTTTCCTTTTCCTTTTTCTTTTTTCTTTTCTTTTTTTTTTTCTTTCTTTTTTTACCAACATATTAGCCCCAACCTCATCAACACGAAATGGCCATATTTAGAACGCCAGACAAGAGGAAGCAAAACAAGATTTGCCATCAAGACGAGGCTACTCGCCCTCCGTTGCCCACTAATATTGTTAGAAATGGACTGACGGCTGAAGTTTCACGTTGCAATAAGCAGCACAACAAGAGAGAGCTCTTCAGTTAAGGAAACTAAATATGAGGTGTACAGCCCATAGGCGGAAGTCAGTAATTATCTTGAATCGACACACTTTTAGTTGTTCACCAGATTTATATGTGAATTTCTTTTTCCTTTATTTCTTTTTTTAAACATATTTTAATAGGATCCTGTTCTTTTGTTATTTTATTCAGGAACAAAAGTCAAAATGTCGTCTTTAAAGCCATAAATATGTAGCTTCCCTATCTTTTTCATGATATGAAATACGAAAGACTTTAAAACAACCATTAAACTTAATAATGATGATAACAATTTTATATATATTGCTCGAGAAAGAAACGACTTCGTTTAATAAACGACCCCAAATTTTCAGCCACAAAAAGGTGATTTTATCATATACTGCATGTAATGAACGACGGTAACTATTAAAGTGTTCAAAAACATATCTCATGTAATAATGGCCCTTTGTTTTAAGGCGAAAAATTAGTCTTAAAAGGGCGTTCATTACACGAGTATATACGGTGCGTACAAATCCTTTAATTTCTTTAAAGAATAAAGGAATAAGAAATTAAAATCAAATCTGTTCAAATCCTATAAGAAATCTTATCTTATATCACAGCCAATCGGCGGGGCTTGAAATGTATCAATTATATCCCATGCCGTGGGGTAAAATCCCCACCTCAAAAATGGTATATATATATATATATATATATATATATATATATATATATATATATATAAGAAAAAATACAAATAATGATATACCCAGACCCTGAAAAATTATTAAATCAGCGATGTGAATTAATAGCTAGATGTAGACATAGGAATAAATCTAAACTATAGACAAATTATCATAGATAATGTTTAACTAAACAAAACATAGGATTAATTTGAGATTTGAGGCGAAATAAATAAAATAAAATAAAAAGATGAGAAGATACCATGTGATGTTTACGTACTTTTCAATGGAAGGGTAACTGAATTAATAAACTTGAATATTAATTTTGAATTTTAAATTTAAATTTTAAATTTAATTTAAGATAGGTATTACTGCATCCTTACGTAAGGTTATTAATTTACTATGATTCCAACCGGTTATGTATAATAAATTTGGGATTAAAAATACATCAACAATCAATGTGCAGAGCTCTTTTTGTATTAAAGCAAAAAACAAAAATCAACTTCCTTGTTGTTAAAACCATCATCAGATGTATAACCAGAATTTTTATTTGGATGTTCTTATATTGCTTCCGGCGAGAATGGGATTTGAAAATTTTCCTTTTTTTTATTTTTCTTAATTAAAATAATTCTTTATTATTAATGATTTTTTAATATCATATCATATTTTTTAATCAAGAATAATTTTAACGGTTGAGATATTATATCTATTATTATTTTTTAATTTATACAATGTTTATACAATACTATAAAAAAAAATTACCCCTAATTCAAATACTACTGAAAATTTAAAAAAATAATTTCGGAAAAAGTAAATAGCGGTACGCGACTTATTTAAATCTATAGATAAAATTTGCATTCTACTTTCATTGAAACTATTACGTTTTATCAATATTAAATAATATAGTTCGTGTTGTCAGGAAATAATAATTTAATGCTGATCTTAATTTACAAATACTAAATTCAACTATTGAGATTATTGTAAAACTTCTTGCTATTAATAATAAGAAATTAACATATCAAATGTTAAGTCAAACGTAATAAACAAAGAATTGATATGTAATTCACATATCGAATGGTAAGTAATCGTAATAAGTAGAGAAATTAATATGCAATAGATATTTTATTTATGTAGCTAATAATTTATATGAATGAATTAAATATTCGTTTCTTAAATTTGTATTTACCAATAGCAAAAAAAAACGGTGTAATAAAAAAAAACAGTGTAGTATTGGAATAATTCCTACTCGTTATTAGTCTATTAGTCTTATCTTTTATTTATCATAATTTTATTCAGTTTATTATCTTATTATAAAAACATATATTCATACGTTATCTATTAAATCGAATTGTATTCTTTATCTTAAAAAAATTCTAATTAATTAATTAATTAGTCTATTTTGTAAAAATTATGGATTAATATATCAATATATGGAACAAGAAATATATAAATCACTTAATAAATGGTAGTTAAATAGATTTAATGGTAAAAATATATCAAGTTAAATTATACTAAGAATTTTGTTCTATGTCTACATGCCAAAATCCTTTTCATTTCTGAAATCAAGCAAATTTCCATATAAATATCTTAATATACATATTTCCTCTTCTAAGCATAAATTACTCTTACCATGTAAACTGTTTGTCGAGGAGAATCTTTTAATTATTTTCCAATTAATAACAGGAGTTAGTCCTAGTTTTATTAGACCCCAGTAATACATGTTGGATTTCTAAATGATTGTAGGTGGTTGTAATATCTAATTTTCAAGCTTGTCATACCTATGTATGCCTTATCCTTATAATCATTATTATTTGCTGAAATGTTGGCTTGATATATAATATTATCAAGGTTACATTTATTTCCAAGTGGGCATTCATTTTTATATTTTACAATTACATGATTGTTTTAAGTTGTTATTGGTATTCCAGTCCTGTTTATTTAATAATTATAAATGATTGTCAATTATTTTAGATATATTGTTAGTACAAGAATAACTAATTTTCACATTATTCTTAATAATTTTTCTAAGGGGGTGATCATCTTTAAAATGTTTGCTTATGAAACCCAGAAAATATTTGCCTATATTGATATTAAAGAGTTTACAAAAAACGGGGTTAAACCAGATAATATTTCTACATCTATTTTTATTAATATTTTTACTTATTTTATCATCCATATTTATATTATTATCAGTTCCATTGGTTCCTCTATTTTTTTAACCATTATTTCCAATACCATTGTTCCTGTTTATGTGATTTCTATTGGCTTCCAAATAATTAAGTTCATTTTTATAACCGCTATTATATAAAGCTTCATTATAAAATTCCTTATGATTATTGAATATGTTTTTAGAAGATGATAATATGTTAATTCTAATATTAATCGCATTAGGAATTTGTTTAACTATGAATGCAGAGCGGTTAGAACTAATATATATATATATATATATATATATATATATATATATATATATATATATTAATATCCATTTTGATTGCATAATGTTCCACCAGAAATGATAAAATCGCTTAAAAGAAAATGAATATTTCATAAAAACATTGTTAGAAGTATACTTCTTTATCGGTGATACAGTATATATATTATCCAAACCAGTGGAAATGACACAGTTTAATTACTATATGTATATGATATTGTACAATAGATATTTAGAAATGTATACATACAATCTAGGTCCTACTTTATAGACGAAGATAAAGTTTCGAATGAGCAACACATTAATTAAAGATGTAAACCTCGAGATGGCCCACACAGGTGTATATATGTTGTAGTACAGATTCTTTAAATAACTCTCCCTCAAGTTTTGAATTCAGAATTTTTCCCCTTCTTCACCGAAAGGTATTAACGTAAAGTCAAACTCAAATAGCCTCGTCCAGGATTTGAACTCTGGTCCCCGATTCAATTTCTTATGACGATAACCGTAACAGTAAGTTCGTCTTATTCATATATATAAAAGTTATCAAAAAGTATCAAAATTAGATATATTTTTTTAATTTCAAATTCAAATTTGAAATATAGCTGGGTGCATAATGATCAACTTATGTAATTAACGATGTTGAAATGTCTAGACTTGTATTAAGTCTACAGAAAGTATGCCTAATTGTTTACCCATAGAAAGGATAGAATAGATTCATGCCTTTCCTAATTACACAAAGTGAAATATAAACAGCCTATTTGAACTCTGGTCACAATCTCCAGGGACGAATTCTCTCAGTAATATTTAGGTGATGTATCATGAGAAAAAATTGGTAACAACCGACCAAGGGTTATAAAAAAACACTGACCAAGGGTTATAAAAACCCACTGACCTAGGGTTATGAAAGGTACATTAGAAAGTATTTTTTCTTAAGTTTATTTGACTCTTCAAAAAAAAAAAATCAGTTATTATTTTAATAAGAAATAACACTTCCTCCTTGGTTGGGCAAAGAACTTTTCAGTCTTACCTCGTAAATATACATTTTTCTGAATTGACCGGTCAGAAAATTGCATCCGAATAAGGCTGACCTTTTATAGACTCCTCTCTTTTTATGGTTAATTGTCTACACATCTTTGATTTAAATAGTGAAGTTAATTAAAAAATATGCAACCAATAAAAAGTTTCATTACGTTCCGTTTCTGACTTTCTTTTCATACAGACGATCATGCCACAACAGAAGATACAAGCTGTCCTTTCCCGAGATGGATATTAAAATCCTTTTCTGCTCTTCGCGCCATAGAAAGAAAATTGCTACCAAAATTCAGGTAAATTTTTCATTGCCTTTCAAGAATGAATAAATAATTAGATACAAAAGACATTTTCTGACCAACACGCCTACGTTTACGGCATTAAGAAAAGTCCCCTCAGTAAAAAAAAAAATCCTTTTCGGTTCTAGAGGAAGAAAATGACTGACCACTCATATACTGAGAAACAATTTGACATTTGTAGTTCTCAACTGTCGTTCTTTGCAAGTGACGTTACCAATTGCTAATACTGTTACGAATGTAAATTCTTCCCTTTCTCAAATTGACGAAAACTACAATGCAGGAATAAGGGGAGTTGGGCTGATTGATTCATTCATTCATTTATTCATTCATTCATTTTAAAGGCATATCAACTAGACGGGAGTATTTTATACAAGAAGTTTGGGAATAGCGTACGCTGTATGTTTATATTTATATTCTGTGTTGTTTCTTCTGAGTTTTTTTATACACAGTTATAAGATATCAAGTATTCCCATCTAATACGAATAATTAACAAACGTATCAATTTGACCCACAAATTGATCATTCACTTTCAATTTGACTGGAAATTACTTTATTCTCTAAAGCATTTTGAGTGCATTGCTCTAAGAAAATTCACGCTAGGAAGTACTTTTTTTGCTTGGTTATATATATATATATATATATATATATATATATATATATATATATAAGGGAGGAGAAATTATGCAAAATGTACAGAGAACAATTAAAAATACTGCAAAAAATGGAAAGTCGTTAAAATCGAGGGAGAGTGGTAAACAGGAACAAGTGATCCCAGAATATTTCCCCTACCTACTATTTTCAACCACTCCAAAAATGGAAGAATCATTCTTAACAGAGAAAAATAGGTCATTTACTCACACAGTGTTATATATCTTTATTTCTTCCAATCAAATAGACGACAGTAATTGATCACTCGGCTGCATAAGTGTCCAATCCCCCGAACTCGTAAGACAGCAGACAAAAATAGCATCTACGGTTCAAAACGGGTCTATTCAACATTGCAATTTGAAAAAATTTTTTTCGTTTCATTTCTTTTTTTTTTTTTTTTTTTTTTAGCTCTGTTTGGAATTTTGGAGTGCCACTCCAGTCAACTTAATTTCTAGTCTTGGTCCACTATTCACCATTCACTAACTTAAAGAGTTCTTATCTTCATAAATAACTGGACGATAGCAGACGACTTCACAACACTATATAACCATTATATCCTCACGTTATACATATTTATTTGTTTGTTTGTTTGTTTGTTTTGGGGGAGCTGTCTTTTACTAAGCCTAATGTAATTTGACCAGAAATAATAGGGACCTTGTTAGAATTGAAATCATTCACAACGGTCTGCTAGCTTAGCTCTTAACCATTTCACCACATGAAACGCCCCTATCCAATTATAGTTATTACATTTAGTTTATGAGATTTATATGCAAATGTAACAACTATTACGAGAAAGAAGAATTCATTTTCTAAACTTTGCTTAGTTTGGTATACGGGCCTGATAGCTCCTAGTACTTGCTGTTTTCAAGTGGTTACTCATTTTTATTGACTTGATTAATTGCTGGTCATTCGTTCAGTGAACTAGCTGAAACCAATGTTTTGAATCCAAACCGGAAACAATACAATGACGTATATTCACGTCAACATTTTTATAAAATCTGGAAATGAAAACTACTCCCTCTCCACTCAAAAATGGCTATCCTGGTCATGATGCTAAACCGTATCCAATGATGAGGCTCTGAAGATCTGGGGAGTGTATAATCATCTCTTTGTTGCCATTACTCCCGGGTCCACTCTGACTCAGAGTGGTAGTATCTGTTTGGGTCACATCAATGGGTTAATTTTTATTATTCAAAGTATTCGGATTATTGTCTTTATTGTTATATACACAATGTTTCGGCCGATGTGTCCTTCTACCTTCTTCAGGAGTTTATTGCCGAACTCGGGAGCAAGACACGTAACTTAACGGATATAGAGGTTAGGTTAATGAACTTCTAAGTGAAATTATCAAGAGGTTGCTGGTTCAATCCTGACTACATATAAAAAATAACAAGGAATGCTTATTATAGCTTAAGACATAATTAACGGAAATACTATGATCTACTCCCGTGGATTTAATTAAAGGTTCAGTTCAAAATTCCGAATCGTCCGAATACTCAGATGATAAAAATCATCAAAACTTCATCTAAAAAATTTTGACTAATTATATCAATGGGTCAAATTCATCTATTTCAGATATTGTATAAAATTATTTTAAACTACATTAATACATTGGCTCTCAGAGCATTAATATTGCAACTTAAGTGCTTACTTATCCAAAATGATTATATATTTTTTACTGTATATATATTCACTAACCCCTCCACACGATCAATTTTTTAAGCGGAATTAACATGCTTGAATTCAGAGTTTTCCGTCTGACAGACAGGTTGCCATACAAAGGTTAAAGAGCGCAGTCTGCCCTACTATTTTCCCCTGGCTGGAGGGAGAATAGATGAAAATAAAACAGCCTCGTCCAGATTTGAACTCGGTTCGCCATGTCTAGTTCTCATGACAGTAACCGTTACACTACGAGCAACTCTGTATATGATTGGAGACTACAATTGTGAAACTAAATTCGGCATAAAATAACCCAAGACATGCCTAAAACCAACTTATACAAATGCTTCAATAGGTAAGTGGTGAGTATTCTCGAGGAGACATGCTTCATTTGATTCGTAATTTTTAGTGTTTGTTTCTGTCCCCCTAGAAGAAGAAGAAGAAGAAGAAGAAGAAGAAGAAGAAGAAGAAGAAGAAGAAGAAGAAGAAGAAGAAGAAATCCATAATGTAAATGGTAAAATAAATATTCTGCTTAAATAAAATCAGTAGCACAAAAATCAACTGACAGCCAAACACGTCCGGCTACATACACACATACAAACAACCAATCAAAGAACGATATTTGCAACTCGTGTAATGAAAAGCATTGCACTTGAGTGGATTATACTTTTTATGTGTTTCTCTCCCTTTCAGTGAATTCGCCATTTTATCCTGTTAGAACAACCGAATGCCTCATCAAAAAAAAAAAAGAGATTTGCATGCGTGCAACCAAATGTAAACTTTCTTTCACTTGGACCGTAACTAACAAGCCGATTTGACATGAGAGTGCTCTCTCTCTCTCTCTCTCTCTCTCTCTCTCTCTCTCTCTCTCTCTCTCTCTCTCTCTGAACTAATTTGACCAAAGAAAACAAAAAAGGCATCAGCCTCCTCTCTTTACAATACAACCATCTATATATATATTTTTACAGGCTCTTCACAAAAGCTAATGATTCACTGTTGTTTTAAGCATGAAAAGACAAATCGATATATATATATGATACAGTGACTTTATATATATATATATATATATATATAGGCAAAAACTTTGAAGCCATCTTGCATTTCTTTTTAAAAAATGTCATAAAATGAAATATCGTTATATTTTTTTAAATAAAAGATAAAATTTCAGTAACTTGAGTGTATTTGATTTTTTTCAACAAAAACTAAACACTTAACTACAAATTCTCGATATAACGGCGATAACTACAAAATGCCAATCAGAATCTTTCACTCTTTCCTCAACAAATATTGATATCATCATCCACATGCTGTCACAATGGATTCCCGGATTGTTAAGTATATATATCGCCATCTGTCCCTATCATCCATCGCTCCTGGCAGGTCCTCTAGATTGCATCCAGTGTTCGTGCAAAGATGATGTATGTAACTCTTTGCTAGTCGGCCAACACTGGTGTGTCCATGAGTGGGATTCCATAAGAGAGCCGCTCATGAGTTTGTCCTTACTTCTACTGTGATGCTCAGCATGTCTTGTTCGTATTACTTGGATAGTTCGTGAGATGGGAGGCAAGTGGCCGTACAGTCGCTGTTTTGTTGAGTACAGGATTTGTTCAAAACAACATGTAGCAATGGATAGAGATAGAGTCAACGGACTCCGTGCCATTAGCAAGATTTGACGATGATTATATATATATATATATATATATATATATATATATTAGCCATGCAACTTTGTCTCATGACAGAGTGATAACAAATCATGTTATCGTAATATCATCTACAATTCATATGTGCAAATATTCTTACTTTTCTTTTCTTTAAAAAATCATCTGATGGAAATTTAAATACATCTTTGATTTTTTCACGGTTGATAACTAGTTACATTACACTACTTAATATGATATAATATATTATAATATAATATAATATAATATAATGATGAATATGAGCAGATGAACGATAGATAAATAGAGAGAGAGAGAGAGAGAGAGAGAGAGATTATTCGAAAAATTATTCTTAGAAGTTTTTGGAAAACATTTGAATTTATGAATTTTGAAAGCTTTTATTTTGGCACAATCTATAAAGGATTTAGGACATTGATGTTGTGCCAAGGATTTTTCTATATAGTCAAATTCATTTAAAAATTTGGGAGTGTAAATCCCAAGAGCTCTATGGTAAAATGATATGATTATTGCACTTTTTATTTTGGTCTTATAATGTGGGTAAAATATATATGGTCATTTTATTAGTGGATTTTTGATAAACTTTAAATTCTAATTTCTTGTTATTATTCATTTGTAAAATATCCAAGAAAGATAAGATGTTGTTAGTTCGTAAGTAAAATCAATGGAAATAGAATCTTTAAAGGGGCCAGATTCAAGAAATTCAAGGAAAATGCGTGCAAGGATACACTAAGAGGCGAATTCGTTGGTAAACAAAATTTTTGTTTATAAAAAATCCCGTTATTTAGAAAAAAAAAGCAATGTTTCATGCATAATGTGCAAATCAAATTTTAATTACTTTGTTGACAGATAAAGTTAATGTGATGTTTGTTTCTTGAGAATTTCTAAATGTTTAATATATTTTGCGATGCTTCAATAGGTAAGCAATTTGTCACAAAAAATTCTTGGTTTTTGAATTTTCGGAAGTTCATAAATTTTAGGAATTATCGGATGGTAATCAATAAGTGAAGACCAAAATTTGTCTTCTTTTGTGGTTGATTTTTATTAGATTTATTGAAAACGTCTATATTCTTAGTAATGGTTTATAGTGAAATTTGTTCATATAAGTTTTTGTATACGTAATGTGTAGAGTCGATATGAAAACCGTTCCACCTTTTAGCAAATGGTGTGATGATAATGTTGTTACTCCTGGAGAAATCTTTCAATGTAGCTATGTGTCTTCTTGGTAAAACATAGTCATCTGTATTAATATTAGTTGTCGCGGCGATTAGTATTAATACAGTTGACTATGGTTGATAGATAGATAGATGTGTGTGTGTGTGTGTGTGTGTGTGTGTGTGTGTGTGTGTGTGTGTGTGTGTGTGTGTGTGTGTGTGTGTGTGTGTGTATTAATGGAGTTCATGTGGAGCTGTCTCCACTTTAATTAGTAGACAAGTTCACATACCTCGATAGCAATATCTCATCTTCTGAAAGTGATGGCAACATTCGCCAAGTGAATACTCTACTGTTATCGACAGGTTATCGATCATATAGAAGTCTAATAAAATAAAACGGGATTTTTCAAGTTGAGGCTATCAGTACTACTGTGCGGAGGCACCACATAGACGCTAACAAAACGCACGGAGAAAAAGTTTCGCCAGAATGCTACGTGCTGTTTTGAACATATCCTGAAAGAACACCCCACAAAACAGCAGTTGTACGGTCACTTACTCACCATCATTCAAGTAAGACGAACAAGACATGCAGGGCGCTGCTGGATAAGTAAGGACAAACTCAAAAGTGATGTTTTTCTATAGACCCCTATACAAAAACGCGCCAGTGTTGGCCGACCAGCAAGAACTTACATCAGTTCTGTGCAGACACTTGGTATAGTTTGGAGGACCTGCCAGGAGTATTGGATAATAAGGACGGTTGGCGAGAAAGAGTCAGGGAAATCCCTGCTGTAAGTGCGACTTGCTGATCATCATCATTATTATCATCGAATCAAAGTTGTTAACACAATTCCCAATTCTCCCCCGCCTCGTCATATATATAAAAGAAAATACGTTTTAAAATATATTTCTAACACTAATTACGTTACACGGTTCTGAAACAGATCGCCACTTATGGAAATAGAATGTTAAAGACTTTCTCATTTTTTTTTTGTTTTATTTTAAAAATAAAATTAAATATAATTCAGAAGATTCAATACCACATATTAAAAATGTTGATTGTTTAATGTCCTGATGATGGTTTAATGTAAAAACCAAAGCATTTAACGTTGGCAAATATTTCAACTATAAATAAAATCCTCCTTTGAATAACATTTTTTTAATATTTGTACACTTACATATATATATGTGCGTATGTATGTATGTATGTATGTATGTATGTATGTATGTATCGTTATTATTGTTCATATATATATATATATATATATATATATATATAAAGAAAAACTGCGGTATTTTTATTTGAACAATCAACTTAAAAGGTTCTAATAGAATAATTTTTAATCCAATTTGCAACTGAATGTTAATTTTGTTGGATTTTCCTTAATGTTGAACGTCATTTTGCAATCATACCAATCCCTGATATAAAGAATATAACAATTTGATTCTAATTAAAATCCTTCAATCATTCCTTAATAGAAGCATCAATATCATCATGGATCGATCATGCAACGGAAACGCAACAGGCCGTCTAGTACGCTATAACTAATCAATTTACTTCAACAGTAAAATGACTAAATTTATAAACATCTTATATAATGAATTTTTAATTAATAAATAAATACCTGTTCACAGTCTGGACCTTATTAAATTGTATCCCAAAAGGTTTTCCAAAAGTTGTCCCTGCCGTAAAAGATATACGACTGTTGGTATTGCGTGTTGTCGTGAGTTTTCTCCCAAAGGAAAGGAACCGCCCTCTTCCAATTAAAAAACAAATGAGCCTACATGCAAAGGCGGCTAGAGCGACCTCTGGTGTCAGAAGCACAAACACCGGATGTAGAACAGTTAAATTGGGCCGAGGAGGATCAGTTTTCTATTCAATTTAATGAATTATGACTACGCGTAACTTGTTTTGCTATTGTTGTAATCCAAGTATTAGATGAGCTTGGTAGAAACGTTTTCAGCAAAAGAAAAAAACTGAATATTCAATCATTAGTTTAAAAAACGCCCTATGAGTGGGGCTTAGAATACGCTAACTGTATGCCCTGCAGCGGGGTAAGAAAAAAATGAACGGATGTCCTGCATATAACAATAAACAGCATCTGATGGTGAGGCTGCAGTTCCGGATATCTGGGAAGTGTGGAGTACCCTTTCATTACCATTTTCCCAAATCCACTCTCTCCCAGAATAATGTTACCTGTTAGGGGCCTATCAAGAGTTCAAAAAGATCTGTTAGGGTCTCATCTATGGTTTAAGAACATATATTAGAGTAAAGTACATTTGTTTGAAAATTATTAATATTCGATAAGACCCTATATAACTGTAAATTATTTGTATTGAGAATAGTTGCTTGAAGCTATAATTGTTTACAAAGGATTGTTTGTAACTTAAAACTGTGCAAACATAATTATTATGAAATAGAAATAATTATTTGAAACCATACAATTATTAGTATAAGATAGAAATATTTGAAACCCTATAAATGTGAAGCAATTTCTTGTATTTGATGGGAATACTTGATATCATATAACTGTGCGCTAAAGAACCCTTCAGGAACAACAACACAAAAATGTAAAAATAAATGTACAATGAACGCAATGAGGATAATTTGTATCGATGTTATAGCAAGGTTAGGCCAAGAAACATTTCAAAAACATATCTCATTAATTGAATGAACTCTCGTTCTTGGGGTGGAAAATTGATCTTAAAAAGTTGTTCATTACACGGGAATGTAAACATATCTCTGTGTGTGTGAGTGTGTGTGTGTAAGAGAAAGAGCTGTAAGTGAGAGAGAATTCCTTTAAAAGATTGAATACCTTCCCTAGGAAGTATTTCATCTGCTGCGGCCAGAGCCTTTCAAATTGATGATAAATAAAACTGTCATGTATTCAAACGTTACATATTACTAATATTATCAAAGAGAAAACAGTCAAGATTTTATATAAATTGCTTTAGGGTGAAGAACTATAAATAATAGAATTTCAGCTTTCTTCTCTATAGTTCATGTTGTTGATATCTATCATTACTAAAAGTGGTTTAATTTGGCAGTTCGGGGTTATTATTTTGAGTCACTCTATAAAAACCAAACTACTAATGAGTGGCTTACCTTACCGAAGTCTTAAATTCATACCTTATTTGAAGTGGGACTCATATCACTTACTGTGCTATTTTTGGATAACTTAAATAGTATTGCAACTCTGCCAATGTCAAATCTGCCCCAAAATGTTATACTTCTCCCACGTTTGGACAAGTTCCTCACCATACCACAATAGGATACAATATATATATATATATATATATATGTGTGTGTGTGTGTGTGTGTGTGTGTGTGTGTGTGTGTGTGTGTGTGTGTGTGTGTGTGTGTGTGTGTATTTATGAGTTCTGCTATCATGAACACCTTAAAGTGAGATCAACACATAGTAGATATTTTTAAGCGTGAGGGTGATATGTTTCAATTAAGAAGTCAAATGCACCTGTCCATTCTATTTCAAAGTCGTGTTTTGATAATGGTTTAGTTTGGTGTTATTGCCATTATTTATTCACTTTATGTATATTACCGGCTCCATACACAAGTCGAGAGCACCTTGAACATAGATTTTAAAAAATGGTCCAATCACTTCGACTGGTTTCGGCTGATGAATTTAAAGTTGAAATCTAACTTCTAACTTCTAGGATTTTAGTTGTCTGACTTTACAAACCCCCAAAAATTGCCAAGTTTTCAATTGCTCTTAAGTTTAAGTTTTCAATTGCTCTATAAATCTTACTTATTTCACATTAACGGTTTCTGTTTTTGAGACAACTTTTTAAATCTTTTTAAATGATCTCCACAAATAAGTAGCAAATAAGTGGTTCAGTCTATACCGTGAATTTCAATGCGAATTTTGATTCTGAATAAACTCGGTGGAAAACTGAAATTTATAAAATTTTCAAACTTTGCTCATCTTTTCTCATAGTAACAAATGTACCATATCGCATCCATGCATGTAAAAATACATGGCTTTGTTAACGCGCCAAGTGATTTGCAGTTGTATGAATATAGGGTCAATTGATACACTCCTTATTTTTTTAATCTATGCATGCATTGATCTGTATATAGGATCATTTTTTGTGATTCAGCTATATTAACTGTATGTTTAATCTCGAGTAAATTGAAATACATTTCGGATTTTTTTTCTCTCAGTAAGCTGAGATTAAGTGATAATCTGATTAATAACATCCAAATGAAACATCAATTTATAGAAAGAAATATGCGGTAAGAGCGCTAGAATCTGTATAGGAGTTCCACGTGATTTATCTCTCCAATTCAAAAAATTAAGAATTTCATCTAAGAGTAGAAAACAATATGGCATAAAGTAAAAAAGTCAGATAAGAATGTAACAAATAGATTCTTCAGGTGTTTCTTATCAAACTCGGGAACCTACAAAAAAGTTCGAACCACGTCCTTTACCACGGGGAGTCGCTTGCTCCGATTCCATTAACCATTACCGGGTACAAGTGTTAAGAATTCCTGTAGTAAGACCCAGCAACCTCCAGACGATTGTCCCTTTAGAAGAGCCAACGCCTATAACCGTTACGCCTGCTGGAAAGTTCAGGGTGAATTTTTGGGACTTATAAACCTAATGTTCTTACATCACTATGAATTACTACTATTATGTATGATTTTTACCTGAGCTCATATTACAATTTTTTTATCTAACCTTTTTGATAATTGGTTCCCATATTGTATTCATCTCTATACTTTGTCTACTCAACAGGTCATTGTAGCCCAACATACGAGGATCATTAAATAAATTTCCAGACTTTTTCGTATGGGCACTTTTATTGATAGTACACACATGAAACTCTAGTCCCCTTTGAAGTAATCTCCTCCGGCTGCAATGCACTTGTTCTACCGTTCCAACAACTTCTGAAAGACCCCATGGAAGTCCTCTTGTGTGAGCGTGTCAATAACCTTCGTCACAGCCTCTTTCATCTCCTCAATTGTCTCATAACGACAGCCTCTGAGCTTAGGGAATAACCAAAAGTTACAGGGAGCAAGGGAGGGTGGGGAACTGTGTTGATGCCCATATTGGTCAAATAGTCTGTGACAAGGATGGAGTTGTGGACTGGTGCATTGTCCTGCTGGAAATGCCACTGACCCGATTTGAAGAGTGCTGGTCTCTTCCCTAGGAATCTCTTCCTGAACTCCCTTAAAACCTCAACATAGTAACCCTAACCCTAACTCTTTGGCCAATCAACTCTGGTGTATCGACTTCCTTACTCCTCCCACACCTCTCATCATCCCTCACAGACTCCCTGGCTTCCTCGAATCTCTTATGCCACTCAAAAACTGATGCTCGATTCATGCAAGATGGTCTCGTATGCCACTCAAAAACTGATGCTCAATTCATACAAGATGGTTGAAAAGTAGTCTGAAGCATTCCATACGTTTCTGTGGCATTTTTCCCAAGTTTAAAACAGAATTTTATTGCATATCGTTCTTCTAAAGTGTCCTCATGTCCAGATTGCATTTTTGAAATTCACCAGTTGTGACAATCAGGCTTTAGTAGGGTGTATTACAATTCCTGCGTAACTGTACATTTGAACCTGAAATCATAAAAATTGGTCAGTCATCTCATAAGATGTATAGCAATAACATACTAAATGTTCAAGAGTCTACAACAATTTTAAATACCTGTACAAAAAAGTCTGGAAACTTTTTGAAAGCACCACGTATGTGCTGATTCTTTAAGGCGTCTAATTCTGTAATGTTCTTCTCTATCAATTATTTTAACTTCATCCCATAAGGGCAGATGGTTTCCCTTTTCCTTCCATATATGGTCTGCCATACCCGACTTTTCAATTTCAACTCGTACTACTGCTTTTCTTGCCTGACTTTTAGTGGGCGGCATGTCTCTTCTTTGTATACTTTACTACAACTATAAACTACCGAGTTCGACAAGAAACGCCCGAAGAAGGCTGGAGGACATATCGGCCGAAACGTTGTGAATATAACAATAAATATGAAAACAATAGTTCGAAAATTCTTAATGATAAAAATCATCTAGCTTCGTCTAAGAAATTCAGGCAACTAGTTACTAATAGAAATTACTAAACTTCGGCTAGTCTTGTAGACACATATTGCTTAAAATTAGTGTTCCCAAGTGGTCATCAATCTAAATATTTATCAGACCTGGGTACATTATGTGCATGGGGTTTGAGTCCTGTTAATTCCCCCCTTAATTTGGAACCTGTGCACACATTAATTTGTATATGGGATTTGTTTATTGCAATCAAACTATGTTAGAAATAAAATTAATCTTGATTAAATTGAGTGTCCAGAGAATGACACTAAACTGCATCTGATGGTGAGGCATCAGTTCTGGATCTCTGAGAGTGTGTAATACCACTTCATTTCCATTACCCCACGTCTACTCGGATGAGGTAGAATCTATGGACCAAATAAACCTGTTTAAGAATTATTCTTATTCGATAGAAAAAAATCTACACAAGAATGTTAATATGTGCGTACAATGAATGCGATTTCCTAACCTCAAGACATCAAATATCCCTTGACTAGCTGACATACCAACAAAATCAACCATTGACTAAATGGAAACACGCATTTAGGTTGTTGTAATTTTATTTTCTGCCAGTGTATACATGTGGTGGGGGTAGTACTTTTTTAGGCTTACAATCATATCATCTGTTAAACACTAAAAAAATAGAAAATATCATTGAATAGAAATATAGATCACTTATTTTGGTGAATTCGAATATCAATTTATTTTTCTTTGCTGTAAGAATGTTTTTAGGCCTTATCAGATTGAAGCAGATCCAGATTTTTCTCTCTACCCACTGCCACCACTTAGAATCCCATTTCCAAAAATTTAGAAACTTCCTGTATTCTTTGACTTTCTAAAACATCACGAAACTCACATTCAAAATAAATTTTATCCATTACAAAATAAATATGATGTACAAAATAAATTGCTTTCATTTAACTTCCCAACTTTCATTATCGGTTTAGCGAAAGAAGAAAAATTGCTCATTGCATTTCACTCTGTAATTAACGAAGTCATCTTTTCACTTTGGGGCTTTTTTTAGATTATTTTATTTCGATGAAGATTATCAATCATTTATTATTAGCAATCTTAATTTTAACTTCATTTTCTTTTTAATTTTAACTTCATTTTCTTAATTTTGGTTGCTTTTCAATCCCAACTCATTCGGTCTTTATTTCTACAACAGCAAGAACACTTAAGAATAAGCACCCAGTGAGAATCGAATTCATTTATCCTTTTGCCTCTGGAAAGTTTAGTTTTCTGTACAAAATTAAAAAGCCGAAAAAAACTGCAAATTAGAATTAAAAACTATATATGAAGCAGATTATTCCGCCAGCGAAAATTTTGTAACTTTTTTCCTTAATGGACCAGTCATTTAGATTGAAGGAACAAATAAATAAAAAGTAAAAAGTGAACAATAATCATTATTCAATAAAAGATAATCACTTGAAACCATATAATCATTAGAACTAAATAGGAATATTTGAAACCATAAAATTGAGTCCAAATTATTTGCATTAGATGGGAATACTTGATATCATATAACTATGAAACGACTAGACAAAAAATGTAAATATAATTAGATTTATAATGAACGTGATTCACTAACCTCTAGACAAAAAATATCCCTCAATAGGTTAAGAAGCAGTTAAAATCAATCATTCAATTAATCATCTTTGTCTAAGTCCAGGTTCTACATAAAACGACCGCTCATTGGATTACCTAATTTGTATATTTTTAAAAGTCGTTTATTTTTTTTTAAAAAGTATGTTTTTAGAAAAAAAAGATTGAAAAAAATCACATTTTTATTACTTAATTTTAATTTCATTTTTTCATTTTTTCATTTTATTTATAAGTAATTGTTCCATTTATGGCTTTTTTAATTAGTCTTATTTGCGATAGTGTTGTTATCAAGACTAACTTTCTCGCGAACCGCCAACGTTAGCATTATTGTAAATCCAACAATCCACCAAAAAAGTGAGCCAAATTTTTCTCAAAAATAAAGTAAATATATTTATCAACTGAATGAGTCACTAACTTGACACAATTGAATCTTCAATTTTCCCCTTGAAATTCTTTATACGATTATATCTATTCTACTTTCATTATTAATTTAATCTTTTTTTTTTTTAAATAAATCGACAACAATTTATCCAAGAATCAAAATCTTCATCTAAATAAAAATCAATCAACTATCAATGTATCGAGTGTGTGAAAACAATAGCAAGAAAAATGGCGTCGACAAATCAAATATGCATATATCTCTCTGATAGAATAAAATGAGAATCCTTACAAGCTGTAGCCGTGTCAGTACTATTGTATAGTTACACCATTTGGATTTTAATGAAACGTCTTGAGAAAAATCTTGATAGCAACTACACAAAGATGCTGCATGCTGTTTTGAACAAATCCTGGAAGCAACACCCTACAAAATAGCAGCTTTACGGCCACTTACCTCCCATCTCACGAACCCACCAACTAAGACGAGTAAAACATGCTGGAGAAGTAAGGTTGAACTCTCAAATGATGTCTTTCTATGGAATCCCACGCGTGGACATGAAAGTATAAGCTGAGAAAAAACTCTTTATTAGCTCTGAGATGATACTGGTTGCCACCTAGAAGACTTACTAAGAGTAATGGCCGATAGGGACGAATGTCGAGAGAGTCAAATGAATCTATGTCGTCGGTACGCCTTGATGATGATGATGATGATGATGATGATGATGATGGACTATCGTAGCTTGTATTTCAAAAAGTTATTTGTCTCTGCCTTCCATCAGACAGATTTTGACACCAGGTCAACACGGATTGACATGCTGTTAAATTTTTTTGTTGCGTATCTATGCTATGTTCATCTATCTGTCTATCTATAAAATCCTGCCAAAATATATAACAAATTATTTCATTGACGCATTATGTCTCTAATCCTTTTTCCTGAACAATGCCAGGTACACCTGCTAGTTGTTAATATTACACCATCAACATTTACTGCAATGTTTTTTTAAGAAGACTTATCTTTTGCTCTGTTGATTGATGCCAGTTATTACTGTAAATGGGTTAAATTAGCTGAACATGGTGTCTTCGGCCCCAGGGCTATGCATCACTCAAAAGTAAACGATAAATTTACAAAATTTGTTTTATAAATATCTATTTGCCTTCGGAACAGAAACTTTCAGGTCAAAAGTATGAAGAAATTTTTTAAAATTTTGCCCCTAAGCATGGACATTTCTGTTTTACATTTCAGTGTTTTGAGAGAAATTCTTTCTCTTTATCTCTCTCTCTCTCTCTCTCTCTATATATATATATATATATATATATATATATATCTTTTAATTCTGTTCCTATGTAGATGATGATGATGATGCTGATGATGACTGTATTTACATTTGAAAAGTTCACGAAACATGAACAGATGCTCGATTGATCTAACATGTCTGTTGGTGACCGTAAAGTCTGAATCTGCAGAGTAAATATGAAAATAGCTGAGCCAAATAAAGTATGGATATAGGACCCTATCTACATCTCCGCTTGTCTTCTATCTATCTATCTGGCTGGTTTGCAAGACAGCTACCTATACATGTACATATCAATAGTACGTAGAAATTTAAATTTTTGCCCATGGAAATTTCTGTTCTACATTTATTCATTATTTATGTGGGGAATTTCTCTCTCTCTCTCTCTCTCTCTCTCTCTCTCTCTCTCTCTCTCTCTCTCTCTCTCTCTAAATTTGTCCTATGTATCTGATGATGATGGCTCTATTTACTCTTTCACAAAGGTTGAACAAGTCCTTATTTGAATTGACTCTTGGTTTGTTGCCATGAAGTTTAATCCTGATAGGAACCTCGAGCAGCGTGAACAGGGAAATAGTTGGGACAAGAGAAGAGGAAATAAACGTCCCTTTCTGCTTGTCTTCGACCCATCTATCTCTCTGGTTAGCTTGTAAATTAGCTGTCTAAATCTATTCATATCTATCTCAGTCTGACGAACCTGGTTCAAATTTTAGATGAGACTGTTGTAAGCATTCAACTATTCTCCCCACCCCAGTTATGGGGAAATAGTAGGGCAAACTGGACTCTTTAACCTTGGTATGACAACTCGTCCACGAGAATTCTCTCAATTCAAAGCTATTAAACTTCGCTTTAAAAATTGACCTTGTGTCGCACCCTGCTCGAGCGAAGGGTTTGGTGAATATCTATCTATCTATCTATCTATGTCAGTCTATTCACATCTATCGATCTGGTTAACTAGCAAGATAGCTATTTAAATATCCCCATATCTATCTTGGTCTGTTCATATTTACCAATTGTATAGCAAAGTAGTTGACTCAACAGGTTTATCTAAGATGAGAATTATTATTTATCTATTATTATTTCCTAAGTTTGACTTAATCTGCTACAAAGTCGCATGTAATGACTATCGAGTATCAAGCCGAAGTAGTGATTGATTTAGTTATATCGTTATCCATTACATCAAGCTCCATTAGTTTGTGCATCTTGGTCTTCGAATCAAATCTCAGTCTGTTTATGTCTACCAATTTAACCATTTACCTTCCTACTTTTCTTATAGGTAGCATCTAGAATACGCCGACTGCACACACACACCCGCCAAAAGGGTGTGCTGGGTATTATACTAAAGTGTATCCGGTGGTGAGACTCCAGTCCTTGAGCTTTAAGAAGTGTGGAATCACCTTTTTGATGCCACTATTCCCAGGTCCACTCTGACTCGGATTGGTAGTACCTGTTAGGATTCCCTCTATGTATCAAATAAATGTTTGAGTTAATCAATTGTTCCCATTTAAGATGATCGTGAAAATACATTTTAGTATCGTATTTAATTAGACTATAATTTTTAAACTGACTTTTTTATTTTTTGGTGGAGTTAAAGAAACTTGAGAAATGATGTGCGAAGTGTGTTGACAAGCGGGATAAATACGAGGAGGAAGAGGAGGAGGAGGAAGAGGAGGACGAGGAGGAAGAGGAGGACGAGGACGAGGAAGAGGAAGAGGAGGACGAGGACGAGGACGAGGAAGAGGAAGAGGAGGACGAGGAGGAGGACGAGGAGGTCTCTATGCTTAATTCCTTTCTTGGTCTGACTGAAAACTTTTTAATGCCTTTTCACACATGACCTACTGGAATTTTGTATATATACATCTCCTTCTCAATCACCCTCCGTCTCTTTCTCTACACCTTACATGCATATGTGAGTATATCTAAAAAAAACAACTCTCTCTTCCGCCTCTCTCTCTCTATATATATATATATATATCCCTCTCTTTTATTTCTCTCCAACCCGGTCTTTATCTCGTTCTTTCTCTCTCCGTACATGTATATGGGTGTTTATTTAGTAAAAACTCTCTCTCTCTCTCTCTCTCTCTCTCTCTCTCTCTCTCTCTCTCTCCTTTTCTTTATCTTGTTCTTTCTCTCTCTTTACATGCACATGTGTGTGTATGTGTATAGACATAAATGAATAAAAGGCAAATAAATAAATTAAAAGATATAAATTAATGAGAAAGAAAGAAAGAAAGAAAGAAAGAAAGAAAATGACAGAAAATATATATAATGTCATCTCTCCAAGCTGAAATATTTTTAAGCCTTCATTCTTAATATCTGCCATTAAATTAAGTTAATCAAACCTTTTGTTTTAAATATTTTATACCATTTTTTTAAAACTCGTTGTCCAAGTTTTGATTTCATTAAACCATTGTTGTTTCTCTAATTAACAGCTAACGAGGAAGTTCAACTACCACCTGTAAATTAACCGGCTGATGACCCAGGTAGAACCTCCTGCTGTCACTCTTGAGACCCACTTTCTTTCTGTTTTTCTCCTTTTTTCATTCTTTATACATTCGCCTCGTTAGAGTTATTTTTGTTTTGTTTTATTCTCTGTTTCACACGCCAACGTTTTGAGCCGAGATAACGGAATAAGATTTAAATTAATGAATCTTGTAGCTCCCCAAATATCTTAAATATTTGTTCACAGATCATTAATCAACGCTCTCCACTATCATCCTAATTATTCTTATCATTTTCACACACACGCTCATACGTATGCACACGGGAGAAGGGTTCTCGTCGCGCAGTGACAAAAGTGTTTGTCTGTGACATCTTAGCGAGTTCGAGCTCCTGCCGCGCTATTACGTTCACTTTTAGACTAATACCCTTGAGAAAAGCATGAAAACATTATCCTCCTCCGGCTAGGGGTTAGATAGTATCATTACTGTTTTCTACAAAGATGGCTTTGGCATTAAATCACCCACGATGGTTAATATGCCATTAAACAAAGAAATTAAATCAATCCAAACTACTCACAAGCACATATATATAGGAGGCGAGAACAAACTAATACTTTTCTGCCCATGAGGTTAACGTTATGTGGATTCATAACACCGACTTGGGAAGACGTAGCCCCGGAGGTGGCCGTGTCCTCTGTAGGGAATACGTACCTTCAAGACACATTAGGTCCAGTGGATGTGCATTGTCACCATGACTAGTTAATTCGGCACCGCTTATATGTGACATGAACTGGTAGCCCAGTGGTAGGGTTTCGGCTTCTGCATACTGTCATTATTGGTTCGATCTTCAGTGGTGGAGATCACGGTGTGCACTGCTGATGAGACCCAATAAGGTCGAAACAGCTGTTTAGTGTTCCGTATGTCGCATGTAGGTGTTTGCCGGATTTTCTAGTCATGATAATTCTAATATAACATTAATTCCGCCATTTAGATATAAAAAAAACTAATACATTTCCGCTCAAACGGTCCCGATTTTGACAGAGATGCAAAGTTCATCATCAAAGAAAGAATCGAAAAAAAACTTATAATGGTGATAAAAGAAACATTCGAAGATAAAGGATAAAATGTCTCAAAACACTAATACCAAAAGTAAAAGGCGTTTTGTGGTTTGAGAAACGGATTTGTGACGTTTTATTGCTTTGAATGTTTACAGAAAAGAGAGCTTAATCTTTGGTGTGAATTTTGAATTCTTTTAATATCATGGTGAAATTTTGAAAAAACATTGTCGTCGTAGCATTATGTTGTATTGTGCTATGATACATGTTTCAATTATTCTTCTTTTATTTTTGTCATGAATGAAAGCAAATATAGCAGAATTTTGAAAGTCAAAAGTGTGGTTAGTCAAAATGTTATAAGAAACTACTGTTTACTTTTCAAAAAAATTTCATCGTATGACATGACACAATTTTAACTTATCCACCAACATTAGTCCGTTTTTTGTTTTTTTCACATAGCAAAGATCTACAAGTCTTGATGAAGACTTCTAATTGAATCAAAATTTATCTATTATTAATTATACTAAGATAATTTTGATAAAACTTTTTTGCATTCAACAAAAGTTTGAAGTCGAAACGCATTGAAAAATAAACAAACCATCACATATTTTTCTTCTGATTTACCTTTTCTGTGTACATTCTGTCAGATTCAACTTATTTCTTATTATATATATATATATATACGAGAGAGGAAGGTGCTGCCTAATCTTGGGAACAAAGCAATGAATTTTTTACAGAAGAATATCAATGTTATAAGACAAATTCAAAACTTTATTAAGTAAATCTTTTTCATGTTTTTTTCTTTTGTCATAACAATTGCCATTTAGGGAGGGAATCGATGGAAATTTTTAGTTGATAACAAAGCTTGTAAAATTGATATTATTTAGAAAAATAAAATAAGCAGAAAGCTGTGTTCACAGTCTGTATATTCACATCTAATTCAAATAAGGATAGCAATATATGTATACATATATATATTTATATATAGAGAGAAGAAGAAGAAGAAGAAGAAGAAGAAGAAGAAGAAGAAGAAGAAGAAGAAGAAGAAGAAGAAGAAGAAGAAGAAGAAGAAGAAGAAGTCTTACTTTTGAGAATTTCCTGTCTATCAAACCAGTCAAGTATCCAGGAAAAAGCTGTTCGTTCCGACCTCTTTTTGTTTCGTCTCTCCGGTTTTATTATTCTTTGTTTAGTTTTTGGGGGTTTTGTTTGCTTGTTTAATTTTTTATAAGATCCGCACTCCTAGAAAGCTCGATTTTTCTGCTTCTCTCTGCCAACTTTATCCCTCTTGACTGAACACCCTTCTCGTCTACACTAACCACACCTACTTCACTCATATAAGGACTGACCTAAGACTATATATAAGTAGTCCTGCCACAAAAACTACTACCCTTGAGTCCTTATAGTAATGTAACCACAACTGAGATTTGCCTTCATTAAATGAAAAATTTTATTGGATAAAAAAAGCATTTTATGTGTTTGTTGGGAGGTAATGAAGCTTTCGCCTAGAGCTGGATGCGAGAGAAGGTCATTTTTAAACATAGAAGGCGAGTTTAAATTCAGAGTTTTCCTTCTCAAAGATTGATTGTCTTATCAAGTCTAAAGAATGACGCTTACTCTACTATTTACCTATAGCTGAGGAGAGAAGCAAAGGATTGCTGCCTTTCCAAAGGGCATCAACAGAAAGGGAAATACAAACAGCTTTGTCCAGGTTTTGAACCTTGTTCAACGATTCCATTCTACGAAAACCATTATGCTAAGCGCGCCCACCGAATAAATTTATATGTATATATATATATATATATATATGATGGTCATTCTGTAAATAAGGTGAAGTTTTTTCTAAAGAATTGGCAATAGAAAGCACAGTTTATAGTTGCACTTTTTACAAGAAAATCAATTGTGATGGGTCTTTTCATATCCCAAAGTCAGCATGACCTTGATTGATCGATGCGCCCAAAACTTTCTTACAGAAAGTCAGTGCGATGGACTGTTGTAGGCTTGTAGTGCCAAACGCATATTTAGCACATTCATAAATATTTTTTCTTTTACTGAATCATGCTTTTCCATACACATCACACATTTTTCTGTAAATTTTATATGGTTACCCAACACATCCAAGAGGCTGAGAGCTAGATTAAATGAGAGATATCAAGACCATATCTATTTTTCAGAAGTAAAGAATATCGCAAATTATGTATAAGAGTAGAAAATATAGCGTTGACGACGAGGCTAAACGCATCATCTAAACAGCTGCAAAGATATTCTGAAATGATATACGATCAACAAATTATCAGTTCAAAAATTATCAATCTGATGATAAAATTGTGAACATTTAAAAAAGATCTGAATGATTGCTAAAGTATCTGAATCTATTGATGAAGAGCGTTGTGAAATCTAAAATAAATGCTGACAGCATTGGCCAAGCTATCATGCAGATATCGCGCTAAATATCTTCTATTGCATTTTTGCCTTTTGTTTTAGTTTAGTAGTTTAGATGGATCATGTCTTTGGTTCAAAATGGCTGATTACACACTTATATCGTTTTGGGTTTGTTTTTTGTTTTTTTGCATTGGATATGATGAACTAACAAGATACAAACAGTTAGTGCTGGTAAATAAGAAAATAGTTAACATCCTTAAAACGTATCGTCCAGGTTCCAGTAGATAGTAGACAACGGGGATTACAATCCTTCAACTCATAATGGTAAACGTTTCTCCACGCGATGGGAATCATTTCCGCAACGACAGATCAAGATAAGAAAGGTGTTGCAACACTATTCACAATACCAACAGTACCGAGGAAGAAACGTAAAAAGGTTGCAGCTACTACAAAAGACAAAAATGTGCCTATCACCTTATAAATCACGAAGAAAGCAGACTTTCTAAAAATAACCTTTAAAGTGTTTCCAACACTTTAAACGTCACATTTTATACCAAAAGTCTGTTACCTCAATGACCTTTAGCACTCATCCCACTTTGTACAATGAAATAGTCCTTATAACTGGTCTGGTTTTGTGTCAATAACAGTGTTGGATGAACATCCAAATGATATGACATACTATTTGATATCTTTTACGCAGAATCATGCAAGACAATTTGGTAGCACGATTCCGGTCATAACGTTCGATCAACTATTGTGACTCAAAGTAATGGAGATCATTTATGCTAAGTCTTTGCACACAGTAACAATTACTTATGAGTTACCTAGGAAATCTTTGCAAACTTATGAAATGTTCAATGCTGTCAAATTTATGATGTCAGGCAAAATTAATTCAAGAGTATTAAGAACACGTGTTCTTGTTTGCTTTAACAGTAAAACTGCTAAAACAAGTCTCCTCATAACTATCCGAAAGTGCACAAATCTTACTTAGAAGTTATGAATAGTTTATCATCACAGAGTCCCACACAGCAAAGTAGTGGTATCGGTACTTATGCTACGTAGAATTAATGAAAGATTACATAACTATCGACAAGATCAGGGACTCCAAACTGTGAGAAAAATGGCAATTGCACACATAAATTACGTGGGTGTGTGAATAATTTTCCAGTTTGAGGTTTCATACCGTACGAAGTGATAAATTTTGGTAAGGCCTGTGTAGTGATCTGATAATAGCGCAGGTGTTTAGGAGATGGTTGTAGAGTAGAGATAGAATTACAAGAGGACGTGAGATGGTTGTGGAGTAGAGATAGAATTACAAGAGGACGTGAGATGGTTGTAGAGAAGAGATAGAATTACAAGAGGACGTGAGATGGTTGTAGAGAAGAGATAGAATTACAAGAGGACGTGAGATGGTTGTAGAGAAGAGATAGAATTACAAGAGGACGTGAGATGGTTGAAGAGTAGAGATAGAATTACAAGAGGACGTGAGATGGTTGAAGAGTAGAGATAGAATTACAAGAGGACGTGAGATGGTTGAAGAGTAGAGATAGAATTACAAGAGGACGTGAGATGGTTGTAGAGAAGAGATAGAATTACAAGAGGACGAGAGATGGTTGTAGAGTAGAGATAGAATTACAAGAGGACGTGAAATGGTTGAAGAGTAGAGATAGAATTACAAGAGGACGTGAGATGGTTGTAGAGAAGAGATAGAATTACAAGAGGACGTGAGATGGTTGTAGAGTAGAGATAGAATTACAAGAGGACGTGAGATGGTTGAAGAGTAGAGATAGAATTACAAGAAGACGTGAGATGGTTGTAGAGAAGAGATAGAATTACAAGAGGACGTGAGATGGTTGTAGAGAAGAGATAGAATTACAAGAGGTCGTGAGATGGTTGAAGAGTAGAGATAGAATTACAAGAGGACGTGAGATGGTTGAAGAGTAGAGATAGAATTACAAGAGGACGTGAGATGGTTGTAGAGTAGAGATAGAATTACAAGAGGACGTGAGATGGTTGAAGAGTAGAGATAGAATTACAAGAGGACGTGAGATGGTTGTAGAGAAGAGATAGAATTACACGAGGACGTGAGATGGTTGTGGAGTAGAGATAGAATTACAAGAGGACGTGAGATGGTTGTAGAGAAGAGATAGAATTACAAGAGGACGTGAGATGGTTGAAGAGTAGAGATAGAATTACAAGAGGACGTGAGATGGTTGAAGAGTAGAGATAGAATTACAAGAGGACGTGAGATGGTTGAAGAGTAGAGATAGAATTACAAGAGGACGTGAGATGGTTGTAGAGTAGAGATAGAATTACAAGAGGACGTGAGATGGTTGTAGAGAAGAGATAGAATTACAAGAGGACGTGAGATGGTTGTAGAGTAGAGATAGAATTACAAGAGGACGTGAGATGGTTGTGGAGTAGAGATAGAATTACAAGAGGACGTGAGATGGTTGAAGAGTAGAGATAGAATTACAAGAGGACGTGAGATGGTTGAAGAGTAGAGATAGAATTACAAGAGGACGTGAGATGGTTGAAGAGTAGAGATAGAATTACAAGAGGACGTGAGATGGTTGTAGAGTAGAGATAGAATTACAAGAGGACGTGAGATGGTTGTGGAGTAGAGATAGAATTACAAGAGGACGTGAGATGGTTGTGGAGTAGAGATAGAATTACAAGAGGACGTGAGATGGTTGTAGAGTAGAGATAGAATTACAAGAGGACGAGAAGTCACTAAATCAATCAGAGTTACATAGATGACATCAGCAAAATTTGGATAAGCTTTTAATCCATACCAAATTTGATTCATCATGAATTACTTACGGATATGACTCTTTTTTAGACATTATCGACCAAACTATAGGAGTAAGTTTTGAATATATGCTTCTTTATTTTTCTATTTTTAGGCCTAGAAATGATTTTAACACAAACTGCATGAAGATGTATCTTCTTAGTGGCTGGGGGAGGGAAAGACTAAGAAAATATAGCAGGTGGATAGATTGTAATTACTTCCGTTTTCCAAGAATTTTACACGTGATTTTTTTTTCTGCTTCATCACTTTTCTTTCTTTTTTGGTTAACTTAAACAGAGACACTAAACTTTAAACCATATTTCGTTGGTTCAGTTGTAAATAAATTTCTTTTAACGAATTGTTTACAAAATAGTTTCTTTTCTTTTTTCAACATTCTTCAACGAAAGACATCCATTAAAAAGTTTTCTTTTTTAAACCGTTTTCCAAGAATTTTACACGATAATTTTTTCTGCTTTAATCACTTTTCTTTCTTTTAATTGGTTTAAAATTTTGTGACAGTATTTTATTCGAATACGGGCGTGTGTTTATATACTTAATATCCAAAAATATTACAATAATTGAAAAAAATATTCTTAATAAGTTGTTTTTTCCCCGAGTAAAGCCGAACGCAAATCATAAAAGTAAACATTAGTTTCGTTTTCCAAGAATTTTACACGCGAATTTTTTTTTCTGCCTTTATCACTTTTATTTCTTTTTTGGTTAACTTAAACAGAGACACTAAACTTTAAACCATATTTTTTTTAAATTTCTTTTTATTCTAACGAATCTATATAAATAATCTATATAAATAAAAATGTAAGTGTTTGTAACTAACCGATAATCTCCAGTTTTATACCACTAATTGGTTTAAAATTTTCTGAGAGTATTTTATTCGAATTCAGGAGTGTTTTTATATTATCCAAAAATATTACAATAATTTTAAAAAATATTTTTAATAAGTCGTTTTTCTCCGAGAAAAGCCGAACGCGAATTGTGAAGGTAAACGTTACTTCCGTTTTCCAAGAATTTTACATGTGATTTTGTTTCTGCTTTATCACTTTTCTTTCTTTTTTGGTTAACTTAAACAGAGACACTAAACTTTAAACCATTTCGTTGGTTCAGTAGTAAGTAAATTTCTTTTTATTCTAAAAACTTATTCTTAAATTTATCTTCATTATTGATATCCCATTTATTTTGTTTTTTAATAAATATTGGTGTGCCAATTATCATGTGGCGAAATATTAACCAGCCCAAGCTTTGTAATTGCATACGTCTTTCAGTAAAAAAATTAATGACCAACATCATAGAAGCAACAATTTTGACAGGGCCTTTCAAAGGTGAAGATGTCCTCATATCACGAATTCCTATGATTCCAATAGATATGTCATTTCAATTTAAGAGATTGCAATTCCCAATTCGATTGGCATTTGCAATCACGATCAACAAAGCACAGGGACAATCTTTAGAATTGTGTGGCTTACATTTACACATTGATTACTTCTTACACGGGCAATCATATGTTGCCTGTTCCAGAGTCGGCAATCCAGACAATCACTTTATCTACACGGAAACTGGAACTACCAAGAATATTGTGTATCCACAAGTATTGGAAAATCAAACATATTAGAAACATGCATTTTCTTTTTTTTTTTTTTTTCCATTTAAACAAACTGAGCCATAGCAACACGTGGCCGGGTACAGCTAGTATATATATATATATATATATATATATATATATATATATATATATATATATATATCACATTTCCTCAAAAGGATATTCTGGATAAGTATGCATTTACCCAACTCTTCATCCACGAACAAGATGTGACAAAACCTCAATGTTTTAAGTAGAGCAAAATTGATTTGAATACAGTTTTCATTCTCAGTCTGGTTATGAAACCAAGGCTAAAGAACTCAATCTTCCCTACTCTTTACTCATAGCTGAGTGGAGATGGATTCATGCTTTTCCTAAATCCATTATTGCAAAGTTGAAATGCAAACAGCTTCGTTCAAAATATTAACTCGTGTTACCGATACTATTTCTTAGGACGATAACCTTTAGCAAGGTGCGTGTCCTGATTTTGAGCAAGAACCGACCAATGATTTAAAGAGATATTGCAGTGGAGAACCAAAAATCAGTTCCCTACTATTCTTCTTCTATCATACTAGCTCTCTAAAAGTTTATTAGTCAGAAAAGCTTTTGCTACTCATAAAGTACTTAGTATTGCTCTTTGTGTTTATACTGCTTTTGTGAGTCAGTAATTTCTGGATATAAAAGTACACGTTCTTTACCGTGAGAATCTCTCTCTCTCTCTCTCTCTCTCTCTCTCTCTCTCTCTCTCTCTCTCTCTCTCTCTCTCTCTCTCTCTCTTAAGAGTCAGTTACTTGCTACGGTACTTAGAAACAAGAGACTTACATAAGGTCGCTATACTCTTAAACCAGTGAAAAAATATAAACTGTTGTCTTTTACTATGCTTAGTTTAGCTTAGTTTTACACAAGGCCGGAATTACGGGGCACCCAATGAGAACTGAACTCATTAACAGTGACCTGCTCGAGTAACAGAACTTGATCCTTGGTGAGTGGAGTCTCGATTGAATATCTTCCTTACCAACAAGTATTTCAATATTCTTATATGTAGCCAAGATAGATCTCAGTTCTCCGATTCCTTTTTTAATCATTAACAGCCGCACAATTCTCGAGGTATATCCACTGGCAGATTCGACGCAGGATCGAACTTAGTATGGAGACCTTCCCTAAGTATTAGGTGCAGGTAGTTCCAGAACGATTTCAGCCCTGTTAGTACTTCCCATTTTGTGATGCTTCGGACATCAGAGTTTGACCTTTACCCAACTCGTCTAGATTAACGACATTATGTTGCACTCTCAGTTGATAACTTTGCTCACCTTTAAATTCGTACACACACAACAATATTTTCCCGGCCTTCAGATTGGGATTGGAGTGTGTGTCGTCGGTCTAAGCTGTGTTCATGCCTTCATATAATGTAAATGTGTCCTGTACCCTTGAGACCATAAAGTCGCAGGCACACCAAGTCAAGGATGATACAGCATTTTCGTAGCAAATAGACTTTTTATATAGTGGAATGACTGGATCGAATCTTTTTTCGTTTTAGCTTCTTTTTCTAACAATTGAGTTTAAAAGTATATACGGCTAGAGATTGTCACCTCATAGAGAATGGAAACTCCCAACCCTTCTATACGAGCAGGATACGACCCAAGGTCAATTTTGAAGCAGAGTTTAACAGACTCGAATTCCGAGTCTTCCTTTTCCTAGCCTGGTAGTCATACCAAGGTTAAATAACCCTGTCAGTCCTACTATTCACCAATACGTGAAGGGAGAATAGACTGATTCATACCTTTCCCAAATTTATTAGCGCTATGGGAAATGCAAACAACCTCGTTCAGGATTTGCACTCGGGTTGTCGGGTCCATTTCCTTTGCTGATAACCATTACAACACCAGCGTCTCAGCAACAACAAAAAAGCTATATATATATAGACAGTAGAACGCCCGAATAAAAAAGAAAGAAAGACGGATTGGCGAACAAACAAAATTCTCGATAATCTTGAATCAGCACAAGAAAACAATGATGAATCTCACACACACACACACACATACACAAACACACACACACACACACACACACACACACACACGAGTATATGCGAAAAGTCTGGCCAATATTTTTCTTCCTACGCACGACGCTTTACTTCCTAGTCATATGATAATGATATGATATGATGCATAGAGTAGATAAAAGTTGTATTTTTCTTTACCACATATTGTTAGTTCAACTAGAGCATAAGAAATGTCATATTTGTAGTTCATGACGTCTACTTTAACAGTCCTCTTAGTCCTATTCCTTTAACTTTGAAGTTATCTTCTGGAGATTCTTTCGTAGAAGAACATTACACATCTTTCACAGAATACATATATCTCGACAAACCTTCCCCTAAAAAGACTCAATAAGTACTTTTCAACAAAACAACAACCTGACTCGACTTCACAAAATGCAGCATTCAGTTTACTGCCGTAATTGCATAGACGCAAATAGAACTCCCCATCTTACACATTAAAAAGGGGAAAAATGAACATCCCAAACCTGCAAAGACTTAACTCAAGTTAGTTACCCTTGTCGACATCAACTCTACTGAATAGAGTAATAGACATCTACATTCTGCTCACCTCTTTGCAAACTTACATAATTCCTGTGTATGTCTGGATGTAGTTTTTTCTGATCAGACTCCTGTCATAACCATAAATTCATAATGGATTTACCTATGTGAAATACCTTAACAATTACGAAAAGGTGTAGGCGTGAAAATACAAAATATATATTTTATATAAATAATAAATTATAATTTCCTGCAAATAAAAAAGTATATATATATATATATATATGAACGATGGAACACTGTTTATCATTTTTTACTGTAATTTTTAAGTCGTCTTGAAACTTCCCTCATGACGACCAAAAGTATGGTTGAAAGCGCTTGGGCAGAAGATATGGGACAATTCCTTTATTACTTGGATCCCAACACAAGAAAAATACAATTAAAAATAATAAACAGTGTTCCATCATCTTTAATAAAACTTGCATTAATATATATATATATATATATATATATATATATAAGGTTTCAAAATAAAGAATGTATCAACATTATTCAGACGCCGATAATAATATACGGTATATCCTCCTTGAATATTAACACAAGCCTGTATTTTTGCAGAATGTTATAGACAGTATACTGGTATGAGTGTTACTACATTATATGGAAGCGATCGTTATTGATGTAGGAAATGGACTGGGCTACCCGAGTTCAAATCCGAGGCTGTTTGAATTTCACATACAGCTAATATTCTTGGGAAAGGTAAGAGTTCAGTTCTCCTCCCTCCCGACAGGGCTCTTTAACCTTAGTATGGCAACCAGCCTAGGAGATGAAAAAGTTTTTATATAAATGAATCGTAGACCTGGAGAGGGATGGGCTCCGAAACGCTATTTCTGTCCAAGACATATTACGTGAGTAGTGCTTCCATGAGCATAACTAGGTTACGAGACCAATGAGTGAGAGTTATATATATATATATATATATATATATATACGTGGTGCCTTCAATAAGTTTCCAGACTTTTTTGTACAGGCATTTAAAATTGTTGTAGACTCTTGAAAATTTAGTATGTTATTGCTATACATCTTATGAGATGACTGACCAATTTTTATGATTTCAGCTTCAAATGAACAACTACAGAAGGAATTGGAATACACCCTACTAAAGCCCGATTTTCACAGCTGGTGAATTTCAAAAATGCAATCTGGACATGAGGACACTTTAGAAGAACGATATGCAATAAAATTGTTTCAAACTTGGAAAAAAAGCCACAGAAACGCATGGAATGCTTCAGACTACTTTTGAACCATCATGCATGAATCGAGCATCAGGAAGACAGGGAATCTGTGAGGGATGATGCGAGGTGTTGGAGGAGTAAGGAAGTCAATACACCAGAGTTGATTGGCGAAAGGGTTGGGGTTAGGGTTACTATGTTGAGGTTTTAAGGGAGTTCAGGAAGAGATTCCGTCGGAAGAGGCCAGCACTCTTCAAATCGGGTCAGTGGCATTTCCACCAGGACAATGCACCAGTCCACAACTCCATCCTTGTCACAGACTATTTGACCAAGATGGGCATCAAGACAGCTCCTCACCCTCCCTATAGTCCAGACCTTGCTCCCTGTGACTTTTGGTTATTCCCTAAGCTCAGAGGCTGTCGTTGTGAGACAACTGAGGAGATGAAAGAGGCTGTGACGAAGGTCATTGACACGCTCACACAAGAGGACTTCCATGGGGCCTTCCAGAAGTTGTTGGAACGGTACAACAAGTGCATTGCAGCCGGAGGAGATTGCTTCGAAGGAGTTTGAGTTTCATGTGTGTACTATCAATAAAAGTACCTATACGAAAAAAGTCTGGAAATTTATTTAATGATCCTCGTATATATATATATATATATATATATATATATATATATATATATATATATATATTGTAAAAGAATATTATTAATTTTAAAAAATTAATGAAATCATTTTTTAGAAAAAAATTTAAATGAAAAAGTAAAAATTAGAATTCTCAGTTTAAAACAGTTAAATTTTAAACAGAAACGCTTTCGGAATTTATAATTAAGTCCATTAGTTTATTAATTACGAGTCGTAACCAAATGTTACGAAGTTTGTTTTGTTACCATGGAAACTTTTCAGCCTTTTCATTGGTCGAGTCTTTGAATAAGCTTCGATTTGTTATGGTCGAAGATTAGAATTCTTCTGACTTAGAAAAATTATCAGGGCGTATTTTTCCCTTGAATTGATCAGATGGGCTAAAATCTTGTCTCCTCGTGATAGTAGTAAAGTTCCTATCACGTAAAACTGTTTGAATATGTAAAACGGGCAAGACGATTAACTTCCTTATATGGCAGTAATTGATAATTATATATTAATCTCTTTTAATGCATTTTACAATTCAGAACTGAATATTCAAGTTTGGGTTGTTTTTTTATTTGAATCTGCTGCTAAAGAAAAGCAACTTTGATAATTTTTATCTATTTGAATGGATTTATTTATTAAAATTTTACAATGATAACCGGACGTTTTTAATTGAAAAAAAAGATCTTTTTTCTGCATAAGGCTTGCAGTTTTTTATTGAATTTTATCCAACCCAAGGATGGATAATTCATTTTAATATGTTAAAACCAGGAAGGCTCTTTAATATATGTGATTTTCCACGAAGGAAAATCAATAAAATTTTGAATACTATTAATTAATAATATTTAATTTATTCAAATAAATATTTTACACAAAGCGTTTATTCAATTTTAATTCAGTGAAAGATAATTTAAAAAACTGATATCCATTATAAATTTTTCACAATTAGTATAAATATAAGTTGTCATATTTTTTATATTTAACGTGACGAAAAATATCTTTATAATATTGTAAAAAAATGAATTTTAAGAACTTTTGAACGACAAGAATATGAAGGAAATAAGAAGGAAATATAGCCCATAAAACTTGACTATCCCCAGCATTAAAAATAGCAATAAAAACTGAAATTTCAAAAATTATTATCAAAAGCCTTGTAGACAATGAGAATACAAAGAAGAAAAAAAATGAAACAAAAAGAATTTTATCAGAAAAAGTAATGTCATTTTTTTTAATAGTTTATTGTATTTCGAGACCTTTGAAAAGGGAATTGCAAGTAAATATATTCATGTAATTTCATAAACTTTATTTTTTAAGCTACCGAAGCATGCAGAAATTATATACATTTGTCGAATTATATGTATTTTTTATATAATGAATTAAATTGACAAATATTTTATGGTCACTGAATATTTTTTTAATTGTAGTCATAAAAGTAACTTAACTTAAAACTTTTTTTCTTGGCAAGATAGATTGATCGATAAATAGATAGATTAGGGAAGAAAGTTCGTAGTGTAGTGACTAATGTGCTGGACAGCGAAATCGTAGTAATCGAGTTCGAACTCCAGTCACGCTCCCATGTTTAGTTTTAGACATTCATATCTTGGCAAAGGTATGAACCTCGACATCCCTTCCAGATATGGGTTGAATAATAATGTTCTTCCACAAGGATTAATTTGACATTAAATAACCTATATGTCATAAAAACAAAAGAAAGAAAAGAAAGAAAGATATGCATAAGAAAACATATATCCCAAGATTAATGGCATCAAAGTAAACAAAAAATATATATTTATCTTTTTTTTTCCATTATGTATAAACTAATTGAGTCACCTGACACCACTTAAGTCATGTGATCAACTTTTAAAATAAGCCATTGAAAACATAATTTTCCCGTTGATGAGGGAGAATATCACGTGAAACTCTGTGTACCACGATATAAACTTTAAACCCTTTATCTAACAAGTTTTTCTTATATATATATATATATATATATATATATATAGGAAGAGTTTGTTTATAGATGGTCAGATGGGCTGATGTAGAGATATCAAATTTGGTATGAATGCTTACTGGACTCAAGGAAAAGACTCTCATCGAGTGGGAGTCTCTATCAATAAACAAAAATCAGTAGGAAGCCATGTTGCTGCAAGCTCTAACTAATTGTATATAATCTAAATTCTTAAACTTACAATAAAAAATTAACAAGTAGTATGCATTATTGAATTATTTATGTTAGTGTTATCTTTCAAGATAATAAATTTAATTGAAATAGAATTTTAAAGAAAGAAATAAAACATTTACTTTGGGTGTTTTCTTTTTCATCAAATTAAGAGCAGCTGAACGCTTTGTATACTCCCAGACTAAAATCTTTACCCAAATTTACTCTAGGTGTATCATATCATTTTACTATGGAAAGAGACTACCTCAAATTCATTTTGGTGTATCTCACATTTAAAAAGGTATCGTCAGCTAACAAGTTTCATGTGTTCATTACAATCGGTATAAACTCACTGAGGTTCCCTAAAGTTCGACCTCCGACGCTCTCCAGAGCTCTCTTGACTTCGGTTCAGAGTGAGGCTCCGAAAAAAAACAATGGCAGACGAGGCCGTCAGGCTCCCAACTTCGGCTGGGATACCTCCGAGTGGGCGAGCTGCATTATTGACTCCTTTTGACAAGCTTCGGCTCATCAGGCTCACATCGCACTAAGTGAGCCAATGAGCAACATAGACCAGCAGGGTTCGAGCCTCGGCTCGTTTCTGACCTTCCCCTCTCTTATCCTCACTTCGGGCTATTGACCTTGTGTCGAGCCTTGTCTGGTGGGAGACATTGGCAAATAGAGGTTCCCTAATGTGCTTTATGGTACTATTGAAATTTTAAAAAACATGTTAAACTTAATAGATAAACATATTTTAGACTTTGTACGGAATGATTTTTATCAAGTTACTTCTTCGGAATACACTTTCCACTACTAAACAATTAGTAATTTTCTAAGCTTTTTGCTTAGATGTGGCACAAGGCCACATGAATGGGGTACTCAATGAAACTCGAACTCACCACTAAACCTGAATTAATTTGTTAAATTTTTCTGTCGTCATACCTTGCTGTCCTGAATTCTGACACAGAATGTTACCTTTGTTTCATCTTCATGACACAAAGATTTTTCAAATGAACGTGAATTTTGAGAGCTAAAGATGAACTCTGATTTTTCACACAAATTCAAGGTTAACTTTGATCAGCTAATTTTTAATCAGGGTTGGCAACCTGAAAAAACATTTAAAAGAATCGCTCTCGTTGTTTTATAGACCAGCCTGATGAAACTACCAAACCCAGTTTATTATTAATACTGCGTGACTAGTCAAACCCAACTATTAAACAACTGTAAAGTTAATACTGTCTGTAAATGGTGAGTCACATAAGTTTAAAAGATGCAGAACCAGATCTCAGGTTAAGAGAGGCGATCTGTACCATGATAGACGATAGAACCAGATTCGCTTTTTGATGGCTAAAAAAGACATTGTAAAAGAGAGCCGGCTATTTTTTCTTTCTTTTTTCTTTTTTTTTTTTTTGGCCATTAAACAAGCAAAACAACGACTCAACGGTATAATTACAAGAAAAGATCTCTTATTAAAAAAATAATCTTAAAATGTAATTAATTTCAAAGAATTCTTCTTATTTGTTTTATCACTTTGTTCATTTTTTTTTTAATCATGGAAACATGAGAAGGAAGCAACTCATGACATGGCTCCTTCTGACTGCCAAAATACAACAAACCCAACATTTGAGGAAACAGTACTCCTAACTGTGAGACTCCACAGAAATTACAAGGTGTGAGTGACATCTTCTCTACCCTAGTAATATGTATAACGAAAAAACTGATCCCTGCTAACTTGAGGACAAAACTGGACCCTTCAGTCGGTAACTACAATGAAAATATTCTATCAACCTGGAAGAGGAGGCTTCATGGACTCATAAATTTAAAAACAACCTACATAGAAGAATAATCAATTTAAGTAAAGTATAACTGTATTTCAACTACTAAACAAAGGCTCCAGTGTTTTTGCCTTCATCCACTATACTTTAACAACAACAAAGTAGAAAATGATCCGAAATCATTTTTCTGAATACAACTTAATTTTGGACAATCCAATCACGAACCAGTCATTTTGGATTCACTCAAAGAAAGAAACAACTCATTCAACCCACCAATACAAAAATAACCATCCAAACATTCAAAATTGCAGTGAAAGAAGACATCAAAGACCATAAAAAAAATGACACTTACCACATGATAACCTAAAAAAAGCAATATTATGAAACTCTAAGGCACTCTTAAACAGAGAAAATGTGCCTATAAGAAAAACTTATAAAGGCGGAGCAACAGTCATTTGAGGCATCGATGAATATCTGGAAGAAGTCAACAACCGACCTAATAATAAAGAATTCTACTATGAACTTCTAAATGAGTTCTTTGAAAATTATCAGAACATTATTGTAAACTTATTAAATTATATAGTCGTACAAAAATCTAATCAATAAAAAATATCTGAAATGCTAAACTCTTCTCGATTTTATCTACTTCCCAAAATACATAAAAGGAACAACCCTGGATGACCAGTAGTTTCTTTGAATAACTACAACCTAACAGTGACATCCTAGGAAGCGAGTTCAAATTCTAGTCGTGCTATTACGTTCACTTTCTGGCTAATGCCATTGGTAAAGTTATCAACCCCCATATCCCCCCCCAGATATGGGTTAAATGAAACAACAACCGTTCTTCTACAAAGATGTCATTGGCATTAAATAAACCACGAAAGTTGATGCGCTATAAAATAAAAGAAACCAAACGAAATTGTCTAAATATATAAACAGTTACATTCCCGCACCTGATAAGGAAATGAAATACTGTATACGTGACACGGCAGACTTTCTTAACAAAACCACAGATATTAAAATGATGCCTTAAAATTCTGGTCTCGATAGATGTTAGATTCCTATACTCAATCATCAAACATAATGAGGGACTTTTAGCCTTGGAAGAATGCCTCAACAATGAAAACCCACCATAAAAAAAAGCATAACAGCAGTAATAAAAAAAAACAACATATACTAACATTAAACAACTTCAACAGTTGATACATTTTAGAAACATGAGTGTTATAGCTCATATGCTACTACTTACATGGAAAAATTTGAAAACACTTCAACCCTGAAATTAACAATGACTGCCTCTCTTACGCTAGATATATTTATGACATAAGAATGGAGAGAAGTAAAACTTGACAATTTCTTGGCCCATTTTAATATGATGTATAACTTCTAAATATCAAGACATTATAGATATTTTGATATAAATGGATAAGAAGAAATAGCTACAAACAACAGTGCCCAAAAAATCCACAAAACACATACAACTATCTCCATAAATGAAAGAAATATTCCTATTTGTTTTATCACTTTTTATGTATTGGAATTTATATGAATTGGTTTTTCACTGTTTCAGGTCAATTTCATGTCTATTTTATGTATTTGTAGAAAAGTATCATCTTCAGATGAAACCTTTGAGATGAAAAAATTTCATTTATTCTAAGTTTTATCTTGCTCTACTATCCAGTATTCGAGCACTCCTCGAATTCAAAAAAACTTTTTATGACGATTTGTTAATTTCCATATATATATATATATATATATAACCCGAAAAATATAAATTTATGAATTCTTACTTTAACTTTCACGTGGAGTGCTTAGTCATCTGATGAATGAGCACACACCATGTTCATAATTTGATATTTTTTCTATGTTGTATACCTGCCCTGCAGTAGGAATATCAAGAACTTTTTCTTGCAAATTTTTCTCATTTTCAGTTTTATATATATATATATATATATATATATATATATATATATATATATATATATGTGTGTGTGTGTGTGTGTGTGTGTGTGTGTGTGTGTGTGTGTGTGTGTGTTTCGACGGATTGTTTTCATTTTTTTTTAATTTGGCTATTTCCCTTGTCTTTGGTGGGGTTGAGGGGTGTTGTGTTTTGTTTTGTTTTTGTTTTTTTGTTTTTTCTGTGTTTTTTATTGTTTGGTTTGGTTTTGTCAGTTAGTTGTTTTGTTTTATTTTGTTTTGTTTTACAACGTTTCGGCCGGGTACTCTCCGGTTTTCTTCCGGTAGATTTGGATGTATGTGGTACCTACCGTCCATTGGAAATCAACATCACATAAAGAAGACCGGAAGATACAAAGTCGAAACGTCTAAAAAAAAATCATTTAAAAGCGCAGAGACAAGTCCAATTAACAAAAGATACAAAACTTTTAGCATGTTTGTCCGCTCGAGTTTCAAACTTGCACGGTTGATACAGAAAACAGCAAAAAGTCAATCTGGTAATTTTGAGGGCGTTTTATTTAAATAACACCTAAATCAAAGCTGTAGCATGCGTCTGCGGAGAATTTGAAATTCACAAATGCTCACGTACACTCACATATACCCCACACACACACACACCCACACACATAAACATGTATATTCACGCACGCATCGAAACGAGGTGACACACAAACATGTTCATGCACATTTTTGTCAGGGTACAACTCACACGACTCATATCCGTCTCTTTCGAGTGCTTACTTCCCGTCCTGATTATTAATGGGGTGCTGTCTCATTCGCCAACATCCTCTTCCGATTTGCTTTACCTTCCCACCCCCCTTTCTCTCTCTCTCTCTCTCTCTCTCTCTTTCTATCCTTCTCACTTATTCTGTTTCTTCCTCTCTCTTTGCCCATATACTCTTTCATTTTTCTAACATATTCCTTCCCTGTTCTATCACTATATATATATATATATATATATATATATATATATATTTCTCTCTTAGACACACATATACTCTCTCTCTCTCTCTCTCTCTCTCTCTCTCTCTCTCTCTCTCTCTCTCTCTTCAAATGTTTCCTTCTTTTCTTTTATTAATCTTTGGTAGATAGACAGATAAAGAAAGATATATAATAATTCAATGGGAAAATATTTGTTTTCCGGTTTATATTATTTATTTTGTTGTGTAAATTACAAGAATTCTTAATATATAAAATTTTTTAATCCTACCTAAAAGAGGAGTAAATGTTTTGGTTAAAGATTTGGCGATTTTATGAGGGGCACCAGAAATAATTGGTCTTAAATGAATTAAAAAATATTTTTTTGTTTTTGTTTTTGGAATTAAAAAATATTTTTGTATTTGTTTTTCGTTTTGTCTTGTTTTTTTTTATTTTCCGTTTTTTGCTTTTAGTTTTGGCTTTTTTTTTTCTTTTTTATGCAAATATTTTAGTATCATCCATCACATGGTTGATCTTTTCCGTTGATTTCGTAAATCTGTAACCCTTTGTGCATTTCCTAAGTATGAGCGTAGCATCGTTACCCTAACAAATAATTGTGGCAAGAGTGAGTCTTCTTGGACGATATTTCTTTGGATTTTCACCTCTACTAGGGTTTATCCTCTTACTGTTATATATATATATATATATATATATATATATATATATATATATATATGTGTGTGTGTGTGTGTGTGTGTGTGTGTGTGTGTGTGTGTGTGTGTGTGTGTGTGGAATAAGCGAATTGTTTAAAAGACATTTTATCAAAAACGTCTTAGTTTCAACCAGAAAGAAGAGCCATAGATGAACATTTTTGTTGTGGCAACACACTATCACTTCTTGTAAAACTAGTAAAAATAATTCTGTCTTAATTTCTGTGCAGGTGAATCTCATTCAAAGATGAAAGGTGTGCCAAAAATATAAAATTTGTGAGACTTGAAATTTTTTTGAACGAAACTTATATATATATATATATATATATATATATATATATATATATATATATATATATATAAGGAGAAGGGGAGAAAGAAGGAGAGAAGGAGAAAAAGATAGAAATAAAGAGAGTATGGGATACAAGTAATAGGGCAAGCATTAAGAATAAGAAGTGTATACTTTTTATAAAAACATCGATAGCTGCCAATGTTAACAAAGTTAACTACCTCATTACTTTGGCTTTACCATATGTTTGTATATATATATATATATATATATATATATATATATATATATATATAGAGAGAGAGAGAGAGAGAGAGAGAGAGAGAGAGAGAGAGAGATTATTCTCACTTTGTATTTTAGTTTTCTCTCTCTCTCTCTCGTTTTTTGCTCGTATTATTTTTCTTTCTCTTTCTTTCTCTTTACTCTAATATATATCATTTTCTATTTTTATGTTGTTTTTCTTCTATTTCTTACTTTTTCTTTCACTCATGCCCTTATATCTAACTATCTATTTAATAATCTATCTATCTATCTATCTATTACTCACTCAGTTTGGGTTTCTTTTTCTTTTTCTCTCCCAATTTTTTTCTCTTAAAATCATTTGCCCCTTTGTTCAGACGCCATCTTATTTTTTTCTATGTCTGTTTTCTCCGACGTTAATGGTGGACTTCCTTCAAAACGCCCACATATTTTCCTCAGAATTCTTCCATCTGAAGTAAACAAGCAGTGACAAAACGCAAGCATTTAGTCCGTTATATATAAGTCATGACTTTCTTCACTTTGTCTGTAAATTACTCTATGTCTGTCTCTATTCACGCGCACCTAAAGAGTACATCAGGTAATTAAGAACAACGTATTGTAATCGAAATAAAAACAAATATTTTCAATTCAAAGAGAAAATAATAAGACTGTTTTGTTTTTATTTATTTGTTGTTTTTTGTTTTACTTTTTGTACATTTCTATTTCACTTTTATTTTTGTTCTCTCTCTCTCTCTCTCTCTCTCTCTCTCTCTCTCTCTCTCTCTCTCTCTCTCTCTCTCTCTCTGTGAGTGATTATGACAGCATGTCAACTCGTATGGGGTTATTTCATGCCATGAGATTAACGAATCGCGCAGATTATACATTTACGTTAACATTTTTTGTGCAGTTGTTTCTACGAGTTTTTTTACACACAGTTATATGATATCAAATATTTTTATTTAATATGAATAATTCGTACACAATTGTATATTTCAAAATGATATTAATAATAACTTATAAACAATTATATGATTTCTATTTGATTATAATTATATGATTTTCTATTTGATTATAATCATTTACATGTAGTTAAATTGTTTCAAGTAACTAAGAATAATTTCTAGTAAACAATCATAGCTTCAAGTAACTTACATATAATTTATAGTTATATAATATATAGTCAAGCATACGAATATTTTAAAAAAATCTATTTGATCTATTGATAGAACCCTAACAGGTACTACTACTCCAGGTCACAGTGGACTTAGGAGTAATGGCAATGAAAGACTACTCCTTATTGACTAAATTTCCAGAACTGAAATCTCATCAGCAGATGCAGTTTAGTGCCATAGCAAGGACACTCCCTTTTAAGGGGGGGGGGTTACACCTTTGCAATGGATAGTCAAGCGTATTCTAATCCTCACTGACAGTGTGTGTGTGTGTGTGTGTGTGTGTGTGTGTGTGTGTGTGTGTGTGTGTGTGTGTGTGTATGTGTGTGTGTGTGTGTGTGTGTGTACTGTTGTTGGAATTTGCTTTATTCTTCAAGTTTGCGCATCTTAAAGGCATTACGTTATCAAAAAATAGAATATATTGTTGGCATAATCGTTATGGTTGAAGAAAATGGAATCGGCGTGTTAATTTCAAATTCTTGACATGTTTCTTCACATTTCTCTTCGTACTATTTCCCTCGTATAAAGTATTTAACCATCTCTTCTGTAGACTTGATAGGCAACCGGTCTACCCAAAGTGAAAACTCTAAATTCAAAACCTGAGAAGAATTGTTCAGGAGAATATCAAGAACACCGGTGCACCTCATCTAAAAAGTATGGCTGATTTTATACAAGTCTTCATCGCTATAAATCAACAGTGTAAGTTACCTGACGTTTCATATCTTCCACTGAACTTTTGGGCCTTTATACATCACAATCGATGAGAAAGCCTCCTTTTATCAACGAGGCATCTAACGAATATCTTAACAACCAAAAATTAAAATTGCATAAATATATATATAAAGCATAAATATATATATAAAGCATGTATTTATTTTTGGACTATTGCATATTTAAATTTTTGATTACAGTTTCAAATAAATGATTCCTAAAATATTTTTGATTGTAAAATATTCCACCAGAAATAATAAAATTATAGTATCTTTAGGTCTTCAAAATTCAACCGATACATGTCTACTTAGGATAATTGATCATTTAATTTTAAATCCAACCCATACATGTCTACTAAGGTCACAGAATATCTGCAGATAGTGACATTTATAAGTAGAAAAAAAAACGGGGAGGGTGAAAATTTATCAAAAATAGCTGAAAATGGAAAATGTAATGGCGATGTAAAAATAAGTAATACTCGGTTGGAATTCGGGCCGCTAGGGTACATGTACTTCGGGGTGGCGGATCAAATACCGGCCGAATGCACTAGGACATAGTTCAGATGTGGAGGCAAATCTGGTTGGCTGTGTCGTTGCTAGGCAATAGCGATGTAGAAATGGTGATTTCTCGATCGGAATTCGGGTCTCTCAGTTTCTAAGCTTAGCTTAGTGAGGATGAGAATAAATCTCTTCACACAACTTGCTGTTTTCTGTGGGCCTCGTTTATTGTGCCGGAATGTTCGTTTTCAACATATTAATTTACCCTGACGCAAAAGAATTATGATTCCATCCTATCTCCACAAGTGAACGAGAATTCTTAGATTTTTATCTCTTTTGCAACAAAAACTAAAAACGAATCCCAGCAAAATAAAACAATGAAGAATTTATATCAAAAGAACTTAGTGGGGTTGTTACTTATTCGCTTCTTTTCGACACCAGACAATCACGTCAATATTTGATTTGCTTCTCACGGCCACTGGAGATAATTGATTGATTTTAACGTCTTGGGTTATTTTATGCTCAGAGGTCAAAGAATTCCGTTCATTATACGTTCATATATACATTTTTTGTGTAGTTGGTTCTTTAGAGTTTATTGTTTTTTCCTTTTTTTTTCCCGAAGGCAGTGTAATATCAAGGAGGCGCCTGTCACGTAACAGTTAACACCGTAGGATGTTGACTTACCAGAGTAAAAATGCTGAATAAGGTTTTTTATATTTCACGTAATTGGCACCCAGTTGTATGTTTTAAAGTAAATAATAATAATAATAATGTTTACCAAATAATTGGACAGTGCTATTTTACCCATGGATAGGAGCCGAATATGTACTACCACTCCGGGTCAGAGTGGACCTGGAAGTAATAGAAACCACCGGAGGATCGTCTCCATTATACATCAGCGTTCTCTATGCAACAATCATCGCCAAACAGGGAAGCAATGCTTTTATAGCTACAGTTAATATTTCTTGAAACAAGGGTTATTAAATAACAAATGTGTCTTTCAATATTAGTTTTTAAGCACCTACAGTGTGATCGCTCTTCTTTTTTCTTTTATATATTTTTCTCTTTACCTCTTCGCAACACATAAATTCTTTTAAAACGCAGACAACCTGTAGAGTGTGATTGCCTTGCAGGTACAGACGAGAAGTATTCGTGTTGTCGGTAAATCGAATATGTCCGATCAATGCATTTATTTGTGAACTAAGAAAATTTCACTTCGGCGACTCACTGACTTCCAACAAATGTAAGTCTTTTTATATGTTTTTTATTTGTTTGTTTGTGATTTTGTTTTGTTTTTTTAGCAAGCAAATCGGGAAATGGATGTAGCAAGATAGATGTATTTACTTATCCCTCTGCAAGATAGATGTATTTACTTATCCCTCTGCACAAACAGGATGCGATATAAGATCAATTTGAATTCAACTCCGTTAAATTTGGCTTTTTAAGCGGAATTTAACAGAGTTGAATTCAGATTTTCCTTCTCCTAAATAGGTTGCCATACCAAAATTAAAGAACCCAATGTAGCCTACAATTTACTCATAACTGAAAGGAGAATAGTTGGATGCACACTTTTCTCAATGTTATTAGCGCTATGTGAAATGCAAATAACTTTGATCAACCAAGATACATGTGTCATCAGTTCTGTAGGACACTACGAGGTAATGTTTCGTTTAATATTTGCCTAACGCGAGGTTCAGAATGATTGACTGATTGATTTTAATGGTATTCCAGCCAATCAAGGATTATTTCATATCAAGTGGTTAGGAAATTCCGTTTATTCTAAATTTTGGGGGTAATTGTTTCTTAGGAGTTTTTTGTACACAGGTATATATCTCATGTATTCCTATCAAATACAAATAATTTGCACATGTTTATTTGGTCCGATGTATTCCAATCTAATATCGATAATCATATGGTTTCAAGTAATTATTTCCATTTAATAATAGTAATTTGTTTGCACACTGTTATATGATTACAAATAACTAATAATAATAATAATAATCATTAGTAAACAATTATTGCTTCAAGTAACTATTCTTAATACAAATTACTCATAGTTATATGATATAAGTGTGGATTAATGTGGGAAATATAGGAATACCTCGTCATTGCCATTACTCCCAGGTCCACTCTGAGCCTGGTCAAAAAGATCTTTTTTAAAATAATTTGAATTCAATAGGTCTATATGCAAAAAATACTCTTAAGAAACAACTAGACAAAAAACGTAAATATGAACGTACAATGAATGCGATTCCTAAACCTCTAGGGATAAAATAAACCTAGACGTGTGAACATGGTGCTAGAACCAATCAATCAGTGAGTATGGTTTATAAGTTTCCAAAATTGAATCTTTAAAAATCGAAAGTTTCAAATGGAACCAGACCATAATGGAATTCAACTCGCTGTAGCTTCTACTACCCAACAGATACAAAAGGCGCAAAACATGGAGTTCTGGGAAAAATTTTTTAGAAAGACTCCGTGTAAAAATTCTATCTGATACTGTTTTACGTCCCGAAGAAAAGATATCCAAAACAGAGTATGGCGTGGCAGCTTGTCTTGGAGAAAAAAACTTTTAAGCAGCTGTTCTTCGCTTAAAAACTGACCATGTGTCGAATTCTGCTTGTTGCAGACGGGTTCTGTCCTTTTTATTACAGATGTGCATATAACACCTGAAGAAGGTCAAAAAATATACCAGTGGAACCGTCATGCAAACAGCAAAAATAAGTAGGGCTTTGTCCAATAAATGTCTTTGAGGGAATTAGTTTTAACAAGAATATTTTTTAATGAAAAACGAAAAGTTTTTTTTTTCTTCTAGTTCTTTCTTCGTTCTCTAGTTTTGTTTTTAATCTTAGGATCAGTCTGATTTTTTTCTCCGTTCTTTTCCACTGGAAGAGGTGTGTGAACCACAGGGAGAGTTGTAATTTACTAAGCATTTTGCTTAGGTGTAGCACAAGGCCATATGAATGGGGCACCCAATGAGACTCGAACTCACTCGTGAAGGTTTACTAGTCTAGTTTGCTAACCATTACACCACCCGAGATAGCCGAACCACAGGAGGGGCATTTTAAGAAATAAACTTCATTAGGTTACATTCCATGAAAATATCTTGGTCAGCCTTTGAATTTTTCAACCGACTCTCTTATGTACAAATATGTACGAAAAGGTTTGAAAAAGTCTCGAGATTGAAGCTATATTTCCTAAAACAGAAGTTAACAATGAATGAAAAATTAGTTTCCTTTGAAATACTCCGCCAAGCATTCAACATATTTGTGAGACTATAAAATTTGCTGCTCCTAGATGCACATATTTAGGTGCAATAAGGCATGTAGGTGTGAGTACGTCTCTATGAATATATATATATATATATATATATACGTATGGTTGTAGTATATATGTATATACGAGTAAGGATGAGCTTATCTAAACCGGTGTGTGCGTGGATATAGATAACATGTATGTACGTTATGTACATGGATGTGTGTGTGTGGTAATATAAAAAGAATGGCAAAAACAAGTTGGAGTTGTCGGCAGTTTTTAAAAGGTCATAAAATAGAAAGAGAAGGATTTTTTTATTGGAATGAAAGGATAGTTGATTAATATGCACAATAGACCCAAATCTTCGGCCCTGATACAGTTAGAGGTCAGTAGACAAGGCTATAATTTTTTAGTACTTTAGTTAGGTTATCGGCGAGAAAAAAAAAACAGTTTTTTTTTTCTGGAATCCTGAATTGCATATATTCAAGTAAGCAACCAGATTATGAAACGGGGGAATTTGCGACAATTGGCTGTTTTGACAAAGAATAAAATAAGAGAATTTCGCCTGTTATTTATACTGTGATAGAAACGAATCAATTTTGCAAAGTGTCAAACGGTGCTCCTCTACCCCTTCACACATGACTTTGTGAAACTGACTCGTGGTACGTAAGGTTTCGATCAAAACCTGCAACCGATTATCGTCTTCAAAGAATCTACACGACATGGGGGCGAGACGAAAGATTTGTACATTATTATTTCAACGGGTTTTTCTACTGTGAAGGCACCTCTGAAACTCTGTTTTTGATATGAAGTGAAGTTGCACCGTCGTTGTATTGCCTTGAATGCCCTCTACGTCCTCAAATTTCAACCTAATGAATTTTCAGTTTAGGAAACAAGAAAAAGTTGCATAAAGTTAGGTCTGGAGGTTAGAAAGGGGGCTGCATTTTCACAATATGATGTTTTTCAAAACGTTTCGAGACAGGCTTCAAAACTGGAAGACATAATTTCAAATTAACTCAAAACAGCAATTTCGATGTCTTGACAGCTGGACAACTTCATGCTATAATTTCTCAGCAGTCAAAAAACCTTCATTTAGACTTTAAATTTTAAACCCGAAAACGTCAAAGCAGCGGTCCGCAAATTACTCTCTCATAGTACACTGCAGAACAATTTAGGAATTTGCCTCTTGCTCCTTACCATATATCTCCCCCAGAGAAGTGTAGAATGTACTTGAACCACTTTCAATTCAAGATCAAAACCTGAAAAATAGAAATTATCCAAAAACATCCTTATTTAAAAAAAAAAAATAATGAAATCTACATCGGCTTGTTTTGAAGACCTTTATGATTGAGATGTAACTGAGATTATAAAAAATCAATTTATACAATAGAACATAAGGAACGTTTTGCTGGTTGATCTCACGTGAGATGGAGTAGATTTGACAATCGGCGTTGGGGTATAATTGAAATGACAGACAACTAACACGTATGACAGGACATGACGATTTTTTTTTTTTTTTTGTATTATAACATAAGAAGAACTAGATTTGTCCATTCATAATTTCATAGGGAATATATAACTGAGATGACTACAAGATACACAAATAGAAAATTAATTTTAAAAAATGTTTGTAAGTGAATTGTTAAATAAACAGAAATTATACCGATTTCTTTAAATGTGATAACACTTTGAATTTTGCTTTTGCTTCGTTTTGTTTTAACATCTATATTACAATTTATTTTGATTTACCCATGAGATACAATAAAATTGAAGCAAAACGCAATTCTTTTAAAATTTCAAACGGAAAATGTGTCCCCATGAATTTTGTATAAATTCACATATCCCACTTATCATGTGCATATTCGTTTCGATGAAAAAATATAGCAACTAGTATTGCAGATTAGCCTTAAAACTGATCGAAATCCCTCCTCCCTCTTCATCTTACTTTTTGTCGTTCGTGCCTCTTCCCTTGAACATAACGGCTCTTTTGAGTCCTGGAGTTTGAGACGCCTGATTTTAATCTTATTGTGCAGCTTCTTCTCAGTTTCTAACTCTATTTATATACGTCCTCACAAAGCACACAGCACATTATCCACCTCCAAGGATTGCAGAGATCTCTCCGAAAAGATTACAGCATCTCCAGGAATAATTCTCTATGAAACTATAACACAACAAAAATAACACATTATAGCGAAATTTATGTTAACGCAACAGTGATAAAATGCATTTAGGGTATAAAATAATTTCCAATCTAATTTGTAATATAATGATAATAGTGTGGGGGTAATGTTCATTTCAAGGAAGAAAACTCGTAAATTTTACGCAGAGCCCGTTTTTTATTCTTTTTTTATTTTTTTTATTTTTTTTATTTTTTTTTTTTTTTTCGATAAATTATGAATTATACTAAACTACCTAAGCCCGTTTCGCCTCCACTGTAACAGCAGTATATGATGATATTGATGCTTCTATATGGGAAATATTCTAATGAGCTTTCCATAAATTATACTCATTATATAGGGAATCTTAATGATTAAAAAATAACAGAGTTGATGCAGACCCTACACGTAAAGATCATGATCATCTATACAATTATAAACACAACACAATTATTCTAAGTTTCGATTTTCCTCTTATGATTTGGTGTTTTGGCTAAGAAATTTTCAGTTTGTAGTCTACTTTACATGGTTAGACAAAGCGATAAAGATTTGGCTTAGCAAACAAATTTTAAATTTTGAAACAAAGCGTTGGTCTCGATATATTCTATTCTCATGTCGTATCAATTTCATTCTACGTTTATTTTGCTTCTTCTTATTCGCTATATCTATCACACTCCAACATGTGCAGATTGAGATAGATAAGTATAAACAAACTAAAAGAGAGAAAGAAATGAACAGACTGAGAAACAGATAGATAGATAGATAGATAGATAGATAGATAGATAGATAGATAGATTTTTCAATGACAGTCTTCTGCGCTATACAACCAATACGATCAATAGTCAATGTTCATGCCATTCTTGTATTTACTAGTGATACAAGGGGCGCTACTCTGTAAGATAAATATTTAGTGATTTCCAGAGGCATTTTATGGTCGGTCGACAGAAGAAAAAAAATGATTCCTTATGCCTTTCAACATTATCCTGAAAAATGACACATCGCCATCAATAACAACATTATCATCATCTTTATAAATATGTTTCCACTTTTCATTGGTAAAATTTACATTTCATTTTTCTTCAACATAATTACTATAGGTGAAACATAACTTTCTTCCAGACATGAATTTTTAGCTAAACAAGAAAGTTTTTTAGATGAAAATCATTTGTTGACCAGAAAAATTTGTTTTCCCTTTTTAAGGAAACCCAAATTTAGATTGTAAAACATTTGAACAAAATTTGAAAAGAAATTTTACATTAATTACATGATTATTGGTCATATTGGTCGTATAGTGAATGAATAAGACTATTATTGAAAAATCTATCTATCATGATTAACAAGATAGATAGATAGATAGATAGATAGATAGATAGATAGATAGATAGATAGATAGATCTGCCTGGAATGGTTTGACCCCCTCTTCAAATAAAGTAAAAAAAACTTTATTTAAAACTTGACATGAAATTGTTATGTATAACGAACCAGTGCCAGATGTCAGAGTTTGTGCATTGATAGAATTTAGGATTTCAAATGTTCTAGGCCTGCATTACATACTTGGAATGTTGGCGTAAGAAAATATCCCTGCCCTTATTTTGCCCTCACCCTGGAGTCAGAAGGTAGCGTGTTCAGATCACGTAAGAGTCACTATTTATGGGCTTCTCAGGCATGATTTACTCTTATAAAAGTTACATAGTATGAACTGCTCCTTTCAACAAAACATCTATGTTTCCAGTGGAATAACAAGACACCGAAAGAAGCCGAGTTATCCGGTTTAGTTTCTAAAAGTTAAACCTTCAACGGAAGTATAATTGTTGGATATTTTATTTTATTTTATTTTATTTCATTTCATTTACTTATTGTATTAATTTATCAATTCCTACATACTAAGGTCCACTTATTAAGCATTTAATTATAAGATATTCACTTATAATTATTTACTCACCACTCTAAGTAAATTTATTTCAGAAAAAAAAGTTTATTGACAAAATTAATCTTTTTTTTGTTTTCTTTGTTTTGTTCTTGTTCTTGTTTTTACTTCTTTATTTATTTTTATTTTTGTCAGTAAAAGTAACCAAAGGAAAACAGTTTAAAATTTTCCTATGTAGTGAAGTTATATCTAAATTAATATTTTACCATCTTCACTGTGAGAGTAGAATATGACACATGGTTAGCTTAACATGAGAGACCTCGGACAAAAGTAGCTCGGTTCCCTCAACCTTTGTCATGAAGAAGTCACGACAGAACTCTTTGGTATAATAGGGAAATGCTGATCCGAGGTCGGAATCCTAGGCTCTTCTCTTCTTTTTTCCTCCCAGTGCTACTCGAAGAAAAGAATACAACTGTAGGGAGTCAAAAATACCACACGCTAACCCTAGAAGGAAAAATTAATATTACTGATATTATCAAAAAGTTGATATCACTGATATTCCCCAAAAAGTTGATATTACAAATACTACCAAAAATAATATTACTGATATTACGGAAAGTTTGATATTACTGATACTATCAAAATAGTTAATATTACTGATATTACCAGATAAATTGTTAATACTGATTTTATGAAAAAGTTAATATTACTGATATTACCGAAAATTTAATATTAATGATACAACTGAAAATTGTGTATTACTGATCTTATAAAAATTTGATATTACTGACATTACTGAAAAAAAGAAGAAAAAAGGTTGATAATAATATTACCGAAAAGCTAGTTTGGGTCACCATTTTATAGCAAATATTCTTGTGTCGAACTTTAAGTTAAAGGGAGAAGACTCTTTCCTTCTTTAAACAATTCAATTTGAATGAAAAAAGGCCTAAGAAACATTGTGGTTTTGATTAAAAATAAATAAAATAAAAATAAAAATAAATAAATAAAAACATCTGATTATATAAAGTGGACATAAATGATTTCAGTATCAATCAAACGTTTTATTGTGACAAGACTGACAAAAGTTTGCTATAGTTCATAGACAATATTTCAATATTCTTCACCAACATCGCGTCGATGAAGCAAATGAAATCCAAAAATATTTTCATAGTAAAACAAAATTCAATTAAAATTATATTCTGGAACAAGATAAATAATTCTAAACTGCACAGTAAGATATATTTTGGGTTTGAAACTAAATGTTTACTAAGCAAATGACCAATGTTAAAGTTACTGTGATTATTGCAGTACAACATGCACCCTTAACTTTGAATTACGAAAAACAATTTTTTCGTCTCTAATACGCACTGACATTTTAGAATTTGGAGCGGCTAGATTAAATATAAATTTAACATTTGTTCAACTTTTTATTGGTTCGTACCGACTAAAAAGAAGAATGTATATAGTTTCATTCATTAAGTCTTAAAACACAAAATTAAAATAAAAAACAAAAATATAGAGTATTTAGAACAAACACGAATATGTTAACTCAAACATACAACAAGCTTGCCACGGAAATATGCTCATATTAGGAGAAACAAAATCATAAACAAACACACATTCCAGTGTATATTTCTCTGTAATGGTATAAAACACGTGTTTAGATTAGAGATATAACTTATTTTCAGTAATTCCATCTCATATATGTGGCCGGAAAAAGTTAATTACATAGTTCTCGCGTATAACACGCAACCTTGACTTTGGGACTGAAAAATCAGGAAGAATACACAAATAATTACGATACTTATTAAAAGACATTTCTTAGATAACATTTTACGAGACGTCTGAATAGAATAAAAATTACAGAAATACAATATCAACAATTTAACTTCCCACACACACACACACAATACTAATTTAAAATATGATAATAAAACACGCATACTACAAAAAATACTTGAAAAAGATAAGTACTATAAGTACTTATTTTTTCCAAGTATTTATCATTTTTGAATAAAGAAGCACCAATAAAAAAAAATCAAAATACTTTATCATCAATAAATAAGTAGACGCTCTTCATTTTTTTAATCAAATTCTAATGATTTTAGAAGATCGAAGTAAGTATTACCTAAATATAACATTTTCTGTATGAATTAACTTTGAAATAATTTCTTGTTAGTTTTGCATTAAATGTTACAAATGGAATCATTAACCGTTGTAGTAGAATGGTAACTAAAAATTTCTTTATTTCATAAAATTTAACTCTGCTTTAAAATAAAACACACATCAAATTTTCACGAACAGATAATCTTATTGATGCAGTTAAAGATGTTGGAGTCCAGTGACCAACTATACATAACAACACTTATTAATAAGTCCTCAAAATGTTCTATGTCTTAAATTCTAAAAATTATTTCAATATCTTTATATTATCTTTTTTATTATTAAGATTTTAGAAAATCAATGTAATATATGTAGCATAACATAATATTTTCTGTTTAATGTAACACTGACATTTCAGAAACTTCAAGTTAAGTTTTTATTAAATTTTCCATATAGAATCATTAAATGCATTTTATTATATCTAATACGATAATTTTACAAACTGGAAATCTCATCCATTGAAAGGTAATGACAATGGGATTAATATATAAATGTGGCCCATTAATAAGGCCCCATGAACCAAACTAAGTTTTGTAAATACATCTTTAATTTAAAAAATTAATCTTCTCCTTAATCAAAGATGCCAAGGTTTTGTTATTACTAGTGGAATACCATACGATCAAAATGAAGACATCATTTACTACTGAACTCTGAAACATTGAAACTCTGTAACCAAAAATAAAATTGTAGAAGCATTTATAAAGCGTCTACTAATTTTTGGACTGCAATATATTCATATTTTTAGTTACAATGTTTCAGTGCTTCAGTGAGTTTGCTAATAAATAATACCTAACAATATCCGTTTTTTATCGTATACTGTTCCAAAAGAAATAATAAAATTCTGGTATCTTTGGTTCAGAAGAAAATTGATTTTTTTATTCAAAAGTTGTTATAGGTATTCTTAAATGTGCGTGATATTGTACAATAAAATAATAATTCAAAATATGATAATAAAATACAAGTACTAACAGAAAAAGAAATATGGATAAAGAAAAAATATAACCTAATAATAAAATTCGAATAACAAGTACTAATAAAAAGAATTAAAGAAATACTACATGATAAAAAGTTCTAATAAATGTTCTTTTTATTAGAAGTTTTTTTTTTTTTTATCTAATAATGTTTCTTTTAGTTCTTTTTATTAATACTAATGAAAAGATACTAATAAAATAGAACTACTAAATCAAGTACTAATATAAAAATATGTGCTAATATTTCGATAGAAAAATCAGTGAGTTTTATTTTTAATTTCATTTTTGAAATATTTTAAGGAATTTATTTCGAGTAAAAATCAAAATGTTGTTGTTCCCATCATTAATGATAATTCTTTTTATTGCTGGAATAAACAATTTTGGTTTTAATTTTCAAATAATATTTTTCGTTTCTCTAGTGCACAAAAATGATAAATACATTCAACATTCAGAATTTAAAATTTTCTCGTTTTTTGTTAGCAATTGAGTGATTGAAAAACTTTAAGGTACAACTGTTGTATGCGGTATTTAAGGTCAACCATATTTTGCATGCTACAGTAGAAATAACGTGGTAGACTGCATACTCCAAAAGGAACAATGTGATAAACTGCATGTTCTAATAACACCGTGAATTCGATTTTCACTAGGTGCCGCCTATTTCCGATATTGTGCCCAATCTAATTCATGGAAGCCTTGCATGGTATAATGGCCAATAAGATAGTTTGTTTCGTTGGCTTATTTTATGGCATGTCAACATTTCTTTTGTTATTTTATGCCAAAGTCAGCCATTTTTTTTATTATAAAGTTTCAAGTAAGTACCCCTATTTAATAATAATAATAATAATAATAATAATAATAATAATAATAATAATAATAATAATAATAATAATACATAGAAAAGTGCAGAGAAAGACTGATTACAGCCACCGGAAACAATACTGACAACACGAGGATTAACAATAAGCAGAAGACAAAAATGGGAAGAAAAACAAATTTATGGACGTTTAAAGCGACTAATAAGTTGCACGAGAAAACGTGGACGTGGCTAAGAAAGGAAAACCTTTAAAGAGAAACTAAACCTCTCCTAATAGCTGCACAAAACAACGCCATAAGAACCAACCATATCAAAACAAGAATAGATAAGACGCAACAAAACAGCAAATGTAGGGTTATGTGGTGATAGAGAAGAAACGATCAATCACATAATAAGCAAATGCAGTAAATTTGCACAGAAAGAGTATAAGACTAGACACAACTGTGTGGACAAAGTGATCCACTGGGAATTGTGCAAGAAATTTAAATTCGACCATACGAACAAATGGTATATGCACAACCCGACATCTGTCTTGGAGAATGAGACACACACAAATTCCAATGGGATTTTGACATACAAACGGATCACCGAATCTCGACCAGACGACCAGACCTTATAATAATCAACGAAAAAAGAGAACTTGCAAAATTGTAGAATTTGCTGTCCCGGCTGACCACAGAGTAGAATTGAAAGAAAGCGAAAAGAATATACCTCAACCTTGCTAAAGAATTGAAAAAAAACTGTGAAACATGAAAGTGACGTTTATGCCAATTGTAATTGGTGCTCTTGGTACAGTCACCGAATGATTAAAAAAGGGACTGGATGACTTGGAAATATGAGGACGAGTTGAGACCATCCAAAGTACATTATTGAGATCGGCCAGAATACTGAGAAGAGTCCTGGAGACTTAAGGAAAATTGCTGTCACTCAAACTGCAGTGATAAATCATCAGTTAGCGCTGGTGTGAAAAACTCTCAAATAATAATAATGATAATAACGCTAAAAAAAGCTAAAAGAGAGATAAATATCTAGAACTTCCTAGAAAACTAAAAAAAAATGCTGAACACAGAGGTGACAGTGATACTCATAGTAATTGGTGCACTTGGAACAATCTCCAAAGATTAATAATAAAAGAAATAATGTAAGATCTTCCACAGTTACGACTCCTTAACCATCACTGGATTAGAGAGTTTGTTTGATTGGTTATGGCCATTGTCGGCGACCAATCAGAACACACAAGACATGTATTCATTAGGCTTAGTTTTTTATTATATATTCTGCCTTTTTTGCTGCAACTGTGGGAGAAGACACATTCAAGAAGCTAGCCACTTAAGGAGACTTGAGGAAACTCCAGTTTCAAAGCATCAGCTAACGCTGGTGTGAAAAACTCTCAAGGATTAATAATAATAGTTCTAAAAGGTTATAAAAGAGTGTTTTTAAAAAGTCCAAAATATCCTGCAAAATCATAAACTTCATCACAGAAACCATGGAAAACTTAAAAGTGGAATTAGCAGCAGGAGGACAAGTCCTTACATAGGTTAAAATCTGAAGAGGCATCTTCCAAAGAGACTCGCGCTCGCCATTGTTATTAGTTATTTCAATGATGCCACTCAATTATAAAATAGACAGGAAAAGATAAATCATACTATATATATGGATGATATTAAGATATTAGTAAAAAATGAAAAAGAACAAGAAACCCTTATAGAAACAATAAGATTACATAGCCAAGACATAGAAATAGAATTTGGCATTGAAAAATGGGTCATGCTGGTAATGAAGGAGAAAAAAGAAACAATGAAAGGAATAGAACAACCAATTCTTGGAGAAAATAAATAAAAGTATAAGAAATATTAGAAACGGACACCATCAAACAAATAGACATGGAAGAAAAAGAAAGAAAAGAGTATCTCAAAAGTACCTCAAATGCACAAGAAAACTTCTGGAAACCAAACTCTGCAGCAGAAACCTCATCAAAGGAATAAACACCTAGACAACCCCCTTGTAAAATACTCAAGACAATTCTTCAAATGGACAAAAGAAGAACTCAGAGAAATGAACAAAGGAGAAGAAAATTGATGATAATGATGACGATGATGATGCACAGGGCCTTACACTCAAGAGATGACAGAGACAGACAATATGTGTTAAAAATGAAAGTGGAAGATGTTTCGCTAGTATTGAGGATTGCATAGATGCAACAATTCAAGGACACGAGGAATACGCAAAAAAAGATTACAGCAACCAGTAACAGTAACAGCAATATCAACATAAGGTCAAACAGAAAAACAAGAAAGTCTACATAACAAAGAAGGGAAGAAAAACAACTGTATGGATACTTCAAACAACAAACTGTTGAGATTGCTCACAAGAAGACCTGGACATGGATAAGAAAGGGAAACATCAAGAGAAAAGCTAAATCTCTTTTAATAGCTGTACAAAACAATAACATAAGGATTAATTATATCAAAAACCGATAAAATGAAACAGAACATCAAGTGTAGGTTATGTGAAGAAACAAATGAAATAGTTAATTGCCTAATAAGCGAATGCAGCAAACAGGCATGGAAGAAGTACAACACTAGGCACGGCTGGGTTGGAAAGGTAATCCATTAGAAATTGTGCAAGTGGCTAAAATTTAATCATACTACCAAATGGTATTTGCACAAACCAGAATTCGTCCAAGACAAAGAGACGCATAAAATTCTGTAGAATTTTGAGATACAGATGGATCAACCCATCTAAGCAAGAAGACCAAAACTAATGGATCAGCCCATCCAAGCAAGAAGACCAGAGCTAATGTTAATTAACAAGAAAAAGAGCTTGTCAGCTTGCGGATTTGGCCGTTTCAACGGAACACAGATTGAAAATAAACAAAAAGCAAAAAGATAAACAAACCTGGTCTCTGAGATAAATAAAACGGGAATTCTTCAAAGCTGTAGCCGTATCAGTACAACTGTAGGGCTGCACTACTTGGACTCTAACGCAACGCTTTGAGAAAGACCTCATATGTGGACTACACAAGAATGCTACTTACTGTTTGGAACAAATCCTGGAAAAAGCACCCCACAAAAATTAACTGTACGACGAATTGCTTCCCATCAATAGGATTTACACTCCTATATTTTAAAATGGCCGCGATACCACTTGTTCCCGAAACAAAGATGGCAGACGTCGATAAACTAATCAGTCTTGGGAACCTACTGGTCAGGAAAATCTCGTGATTTGTACTCACAACTACGTCCGCAACTTTGATTTGGAGCCGACTGCATCACAAGGATTGCCTATATATACTCTAGTCTTCCAAGAACTCATTCTCTTTCACATTTTCACTTACAGAGACAGCACTCTCTCTCTCTCTCTTTCTCTCTCTCTCTCTCTCATTCTCTCTCTCATTCTCTTATATTTGAACTTCCAGTGACAGCACTCTCTCTCTCTCCACTTAGTAACACAACTCAATACACGTAACATGGGTACGTATACATTCTGCAACCTTTTTTCTTCTTGTTATGCCTTTTCGGTTAGACTTCTTCCAGCCTCGAACACAGCCTCATAAAAGAGACTTAAAACCAACATGGGAGAAGACACGTTCCTCCTAGGATACGTTGCTACATTTCTATATACCGATACCTTACATGAAATACTTAGTCAACATACATTTTATAGTCTACAGGACACTTTCAATATTTAGTCTTTTTCCATAATATCCATGTTAGTTACACACATACACACACGCACACACACACACACACACACACATAGAGGAATATTCAACAGACTTTATTAGAATATTTGTAGTGTTTTCTTTTTTCATGTATTTGTTGATATATAAACTTAATTTTGTTTGTACTGCTTTGTTTTGAATGTTCTTTGGTCCGCATCTTTCACATCGAGTACTTCATTTGCTTTTTCAATAATGAACCCAACATAATTTGTAGGGGAACAAACAATCAACCAAACATACCCCTCAAAATGGGGCACCAAAAATATTCACCAAACAACGGTAACCCCACACATCTCACAAACCATCCAAGTAAGACGAACAATATATGCTGGGCATTGCTGAAGTAGCGACGAACTGATAAGGGATGTTTTTACAATGGACTCCTACACGCGGACACACCAGCGCTAAACGACCGGCAAAAACTTACATGTATCACCGGATGCAGTTTAGAGGATTTTTGATGGGTGATAGGGACGAATGGAGAGAGAGACAGACAGACATATAGACAGAATCAAGCGACTGTGCTATCAGCACGATTTGAAGATTTTATATATATATATATATATATATATATATATATATATATATATATATATATATGTGTGTGTGTGTGTGTGTGTGTGTGTGTGTGTGTAATAGATAGTTATTAAAATACGCATGTATCTGTGGTATACCTTATATTTCTGTTCTCTAAGAAATGTTGTTTTACAAAATTTGAATTATTCAGAATTCAAACCAACTTGAATTGGTGATCTTATTCTATAAAGTTCTGAATAAAATTTTTAACGTGATTCTTTTGTTTCTAAAAATATCAAACGTTAGAATTCACAATTTATTAAAATATCGAAATTAATATTTTAAGAGAAATTGATTTGTAATCACAATGATTTTAATACTCGGTCTCTCAAAACCAAAAGAAAACGTACACGCTGAGAAGCTAACATTTCTGCTTTAACTTAGTTTACTAGATAGATAGATAGATAGATAGATAGATAGATAGAGTTTTGAAAATCTGATAATGACACGAATATATTTCATGGTAAGAAACAGGGCACTGTGTAGTAAGTAGGCTTTGAAACTGCATTTTCAATTGTGACTTTTAACTAAACGCGAACAACTTATCACACAAGTTCGCAATTCTCTCTTTCAGTCATCAAACAAACCCAGTAGATAAATATTGATAGGCATCGAGAGATATTCTATAGCCAGATAAGCTGATTGATTAATTCACTCATAGAGGAAAAGAGAAAAGACAATGGCCGTAATATCCAAAAAGGGATACAAAGTAGTTTCAACTACAATATCGAAAATCGTTGTAATGGCTCTTGTATTTGCTTTTAATTGCTTGTACTTGGCTCCGTTTTCAGCCAGAACCCTGCCGTGACGTCGGCGCGGTATCGAGTGTCGTAGTTTGTCGCTTTTTTTCTCCTACGTTTTTTCCAGTCATTTGGTGCACGACAAGCACGTGGAGATAAACCTGAGGAGATAAATAAAGCAACTAATCACTTAGGAAACCTTCTTACGTAACTCAGACAGATTATCAGTATTTTTTTTCATTTTCCATTCTTTATTCATAACATTACCGTTGACATAATCATAAAATAAGGGTTATTAAAAGGTTTTAAAGTATCGTTGCTTTTTGGTTTTTTGTTGTGTGTTTTGTTTTTTTGTTTTTTTTTGTTTTTTGTTTTTTGTGAGGGGTTGCAGGGGGATAATTTTTCATACAGACTTTGTCTTTAATGAAAAATGCAACACTCGAAGGGTTTTACCAATGTACGAGAGAAACAATATATTTATTTTAATTCAACAGGAACATAGATAGATAGATAGATAGATAGATAGATAATGACTGACGGATAGATATAAATAAATTAAGATAGTATTTCATTCAATTTTTTATATTTTTAACTCATTCATTTTTATGAGAGATTTTCCATTGATTGTAGAATACAAATTCCTAATTTTGAGAGCGCGCCTAATAGTTCGAGTGGGCAGTTTAAATATTTCGGGGAGCAATTTGGAATTCCGAAAAGAAGAGAAAAAAGTATTCCATCGCTTGAAAATGAGCTTGGTTGAGTCTGATCTGATTAATTTTAAAATATTTCGATAAATTCAGACAATGCTTGCTTAATTCAGAATATGTCTTTTTCTTCAAATTGTGTAATAATCATAACTTTTATCTTAGTATATATTCACCCAACACATCCACCATAAATAGAATGGGACACAAGGTCATTTTTATGCAAAGTACAGCTGCTTCGAATTCAAGGTTTTCCTCCTCCCCGATAAGGTACTTTACCAAGTCTAAAGAACTCAGTCTACCCTGCTATTTACCTAAAGCTGAGAGAATGAATAGACTTGTGCCTTTTTCCAAGGACGCGCGAAGGAAAACGCAAACAGCCTCGTCCTGGATTTAAACTCGAGTCAATATCCAACGACGATAACCGTTATGATAAGCGCGTCTCCACTATCTAAATATTCTTGTTAAACGTATATAAGATTTATACATAGCTGTTTTACTTGAAGTTTATTTGTTTAGCTTCGTGGCATAACAGTTATCGACGTAGGAAATAGATTCGGCTGACCGAATTCAAATCCTGAACGAAATTGTTTGATTTTTACATAACATTTACTTCTTTCCTTCACCTTTTTTCAAACCTGTGATCTTTTACCAATTTACCGACAATTAATTCCTTCGAGTCTTTGTACTACGTGACCTTATGTCACACATTAACGAAAGACAATGTCGACCAAAATATCCAAAAATTTTATCTCTTCTGTTATGACACGTCTATTCTTCTTTGATGTCATTTCTCGCGAAAATAAATCCACGTTAAATGGGCCCACCCCAAGTCCCAGAGGAAAGAAATCTCTCTACCCGCCACCCTAATTGTCATAATCTTCATTCCCCCGGGCACAAACTTAGAAGCATTACAGATGGAGTTAAAACAATTTGCGATCGACCATCTTCACTGATATGAAACAAACAACGCCTATTTATAATTATTTTCTTTGCAATTTTTATTCGTTTCACAGGTGATGATATAATCCTTTTGTTTAATTGTTCAAAGGTTCTTCAGTATCCCGGCCATGAAACTAAACTGTATCCGGTGGTGAGGTTTTAGTTTAACTGGAAAATATCGCATGCATGAGAATGGCGTTTTCAGTGTAAAGCTTCAGTCTCGATATTTTTTATTGCACCTCACATTAGAATGGTGTAAAAATAATTGCGTTTTTTTGGGGGGTTTTTTTTGTTTTGTTTTTTTGCCATCAATTTAAATGCACTATAACTCAGCTTCAAAGATGCATTGATTGAAATAAGAACCATTAAAATCTGTCAATTGTTGCCAACAATAAACAAGTCAATTTATTTTAGTTGAATTCTGGAGTCTTAGAACCGATGAATTCTGTCAAATGCGTTTTGAGCCACTACTTGGTTGTTGAAGACCTTTTCTTGCAGGAAGTTATCAAGATGTTTGAAAAAAAAAGTGCTTGTCAGTCGGAGTGGGGTCTGGTGAGTAAGATCAAGAATCAGTCGTCATTTTATCCCAATAGTTATACCGCAAAATACTGTTATCAATATACATACACACACTCTTTGCTAATATCGAGTTCGACATTGTAGCAGGAGTACTACAAGGGGACACGCTGGCTCCGTATCTCTTTATCATCTGTCTAGACTACGTACTTAGAACATCGATTGACAAAATCAAAGAGAATGGCTTCGAACTGACGAAGAAAAGAAGCAGAAGATACCCCGCAACAACAATTACCGACGCCGACTACGCCGATGACATAGCGATACTGGCAAATACACCTGATCAAGCCGAAACACTTCTGCATAGTTTGGAACGAGCAGCAGCAAGCATAGGCCTCCATGTTAATGCACACAAAACGGAATATATGTGCTATAACCAAACGGGGGACATCTCCACTCTAGAAGGAACCCCTCTTAAACTGGTGGACAAATTCACGTACCTAGGAAGCAGCGTCGAATCAACCGAAAAGGACATCGAAACGAGGTTAACGAAAGCATGGACAGCTATCAATAGGCTATCGACTATATGGAAATCAGACCTAACCGATAAAATGAAACGCAGTTTCTTCCAGGCAGCGGTCGCATCGATACTGCTATATGGATGCACTACATGGACGCTAACAAAACGGCTGGAGAAGAAACTAGATGGCAATTACACAAGAATGCTGCGTGCAATCCTGAACAAGTCCTGGCAGCAACACCCCACAAGACACCAACTGTACAGCCACCTGCCCCCTATCACGAAAACTATTCAAGTTAGGCGAACCAGACATGCAGGACATTGCTGGAGAAGCAGAGATGAACTCATAAGAGATGTACTCTTATGGATCCCCACACACGGCCGCGCAAAAGCAGGACGACCAGCACGAACGTACATTCAGCAGCTATGTGAGGATACAGGTTGTTGTCCTGAAGACCTGCCTGGGGCGATGAACGATAGGGAGGAGTGGCGAGAGAGGGTCAGGGATATCCGTGCTGCCAGCACGATATGATGATGATGAAGAGGTTTGGTTCGGTTTCTTTGTTTTAATGGCATATCAACCTTTGTAGGTTATTTAATGCCAAAGCTATTCTCCTAGAAGAACAGTAATGGTTCTATTTAACCAATAGCTGGGCGGATAAGGGGGTCTTATACCTTTCCCAAAGGTGTTTGCCTGAAAGTGAACGTAATAGCGCGACTGGAGTACGAACTCGCTTACTACGATTCCGTAGTCTATCACTTTAACCATTACACCACGAGGACACCCCCTTATTAAGAGGTGTGCCATTCAATTTGACGAAGTATTCGATGTCCCCCGTTACTTTCTGATCTATCATTTTGCTAAAATTCTATTTCAGACATCGGTAAGAATTTTATTTTCTTGATGAGACTGAATCAATTACCAAAAATTTCTTGTAAACCAAACAATCAAATACCTAGTGGCCGAAAAGATAGTCTGAATGAATGAATGATTCTAACGGCATGTCAACTAGTCTCGGCTTATTCTATGCTTGAGGTTAAGGAATTGCACTCATTGTATATCCATATTAATATTTTAAGTGTAGTTGTTTACTTAGAGATTTTTTGCACATTTTCTCGATATCAAATATTCTTATATGATATAAATTTGCACTGAGTTGTATGTTTTCAAGTATTCCTATCTAGTATTTATGAATATATATTTTCAAGCAAGTATTTGTATAATAATAGTCATTTTTATACAGAGTTATATGTATTCAAGTAAATAATAATAATAATAATAATAATAATATGGACATTTCAAGCGACAAACAGGCAAAATCTCACACAACAAGACACACGGAAAGGTAACGCACTATAGACATAAAAGTGGCGGTATCAAAACAGTCGACAACTTTGGGCTGGACGCCAGCCAAGGGTGTGAGAGAAAACCAATTCTCCCCTGGTCATTCTACAACCGAAACCTTATCAACAGCAGCTGCCCATGAGGTACTGCTCAAGGCTTCCCCTAAAGCCGACGTCCTGATTGCAGCCAACAGACGACGCAGGAATACTGGCAGCCTCAGACAATGCAGGAAGCCCTCTTAAAAGCCCTCTTCAGGGCTACTCAGAAAGTCTATTCAAACACCTCCTGAGACGGCACAATGCAGCGGTCTCGACTACCAGCCTCTCAATGTAACAGCCCTTTTCAGGGCTGTTTCTGAAAGTCTAATCTAATACTCTCTGAGACGGCACCAGCAGCTACCAGTCCTACACCGGCGACCACCTTCCTGCAGAAACAACTACCAGTCCTGCCCCGGTGACCACTTCCCGGCAACAGCAGCTACTTTCCTGAACCAGCGACCACCTTCCTGCAGCAGCAGCTACCAGTCCTACAACAGCAGCTACCAGTCCTGCACCAGTGACCACTAATCCAACAACTACCAGTCTTGCGCCAGCTATCCAGTCTTGCACCAGTGACTACATCCTGCACCAGCGACCACCTTCCGGCAGCGGCGACTGTCCACCGTACGCTATTCTGAATTTACGATTCGCCATAATAAAATTTGACCTTTCGAAGCAATCACCTTGTTTTGTCATTCTTGCCAAGTTCGTTGTCAATCACTTATATTTCAAAAGTTTGCGGGATCGGTATATTTATCGGCCCCGCAGCAACCTAATCTCCGCCAGACGACCACCCTTAGTGATAGTCAACAAAAAGAGAACCTACTGAATAGTGAACTTTGTCGTCCCGGCAGAGCACAGAATGGAAATAACAGAACCAAAAGAGAGATATTGAAAAGAGAGATAGGTTTGCTAGTGAACTAATAACAATAATTTGTTAGACCATATATATATATATATATATATATATATATATATATCCAATCGACTCCTTGTAAAGGGCCAGAACGACACTACGTCAGTGATGGTTTTGGTGTATTAGGGGCAATTAGGTTTTTATGGGTGTAGTTGCTTGTTTCTTAATTCAGAGGTTCTTCTTTTGCAGGGGCTCTCCTAGACTGGTTTTCCTGCCAGATCTAAGAAGTCCAATCTGCCCTACTATTTACTCATTGCTGGCATTTGTGAAAAATGAAACGCCAAACAACCTCGTACAGGAATTGAACTTGATTTGCCGTGTTCAATTCATTGCACTATCTGTGCCCTCCCCCCTCTCTCTCTCTCTCTCTCTCTATATATATATATATATATATATATTGAGATTTTGATTCGTAAATGGCAAAGCAAACTGGCTTTTAAATTTCAACTTACATTAAAGTGTAAGATTCTACTTCCATCTCATAATAATTGCTACATTTGCATGTACTTTTCATGCGGTAAATGTAACAACTATTATGGGACGAGGAAAAGCATCTTGAAATATGATGCTAAGTGTATTCAGCTAGTAGACCGTTATATATGATTTCGATTCTCACTCAGCATCCCATACCCCAGACCTTGTGCCAAACTAAACTTGGAGAGAGGTTGTATTTATCAACGAATAATGGAGCTGCTTGGTAGTATTCTATAACTTCTATGGGTTTACATACGCGTATCAAATATTGTATGGTGTCACTTTTCTATGGAGGGAGAGTTGACCAGCCTTGAAAATCAACACTTATCAAATGGTTATTTACAAAGCGTTACTTAGTTTAAGGAAACGATCAAACGTCTGAGTCACCCAGTGAGGATAGAACTCACTATTCAATAGTAATGATATGAGAGACAAGTTTGCTAACTATTACATAACGGCGAAACACCTAAAGTTCAATCACCAAGTATTTATATGCTAATAAACAAAAGAAAAAGCTAGATGGGAACTACACAAGAATACTGCGTGGCGTTTTGAACCAATACTAGAAGCACCATCTCACAAATCAATATCTGTACCTACCATCACACAAACTATCCAAGTAAGACGAATCAGAAATACTAGACGCTGCTGGAGAAGTAACGAACTCCTACACATGGGCACACTAGTGTTGACCAACCAGCAAAAATTTACATTTATCTGCTCTGTACATACACTAAATGCCGCCTTGAAGACTTGCCAGGACTGATGACCGATAGGGACGGATAGCGAAAGCAAACTAAGGAATCCGTGCTGTTTGCACGCTTTGATGATGATGATGATGATGATGATGATGATGATGATGATGATTAAATAACTCTATATCAAAATAAATAGTTGTCAGTAATTGAATATGTACGAACAGCAGCCAAGTCGTAATCTTTATCAGTTACCTTTATTATATCCGAGCAGAACTGGAAGGGGGTTTGTTGTGTGTGTCCAAATGTTTACGGCAGGAGGTCATTTGCCAAAAAAAGGTAGGGGAATAGATTTAGAGCTAAAAAAATCCTTTTGATATTGTTTTCGGTCGCCCAGTCGGTGAGACTTAGAATATGACGACTGTATTACCGGCAAAGGGAGAACTAATCCCCCCCCAACAAAAAGTGGTGAAGACCTTAGAATGACACTAAACTGTATCCAGTGGTAAAGCTATATGTCTGGTGCTCAAGGGAGTGTTGAGTACTCCTTCATTGCCATTAGTCCTAGGTTCATTCAGACCAGGAGTGGTAGTACCTGTTAGAATCCCATCTACGGGGTCAAATAGAGTTTGAAAATTATTTATATTAGATAGAATACGTGAAACCGTATAACTGTGTGCATACAAATGATAAGTAAGAATAGTTACTTGAAACCATCTAATTGTGTATAAATTATTAGTATTTAATAGGAATACTTGAAACCATTCAACTGATTGAAATTTTTTTGTATTGAATAAGAATATTTGATATCATAACTGTGTGCGAACAAAAGATTATAGATAAATTAAAAGTGTAATTTTTTTTTAAATCCAATACAACGTTGAAAATATAATTATGATTGTAATCAAGCATTTAGAAATTGATCAAATTTCGACATTGGATAACCCATAAGGAATTGATATGCCATTAAATAAATAAACCAAACCAAACAATTGTTTATGGTGAATTCTAATTGCAGATCAATTTTTGTTGAGAATTTAGCCTAAAAGTGAAACATCTTTCAAACTTGGATAAATAAGAACAGGTAATAATAAATACACAAATAAAAACTCTGATTTAGTAATCAACCTATTTCTGACAACGTGAAATTATCCAATATCTAAAAAAATGGCTACATAGAGATAAAACAGTTTTCATCTTAATTTGAAGCAAGGATTTTTTGGCGCATTTAAAAAGCGAACTTCATGAACCGACTAGCTTTGAGCTTTTTTATATTGTGCACTAACCATTCAATAAAACCATCCCAAAGCAACCCTGTGCATTTAAAAAAAAAAACACTTTTCAAGCACAGATCAGAGATAAAGGTAGAAAATCGGTTCACCCTTGTTACTGTTGTTCTATGAATATTCAAGTACAAGCCAATTCCCAAGGAAAAGTTTTAAATTTTTAAACTGCATATCCTACCTCGTTGTTCCGATTCCTCTCCGTCGCCATCATAACGGCATCCATTTTTCAGGGACTCGGCAGAATCTCCTGATGTGTCGTCATCCTCTTCGCCATCCCACGGGTGTACCTCTATATTTACATCGTTACCCACAGTTTCGACGGCACACATGACGGCCCATGGTGTTGCAACTGGGTACGATTTACGGTACCTAGTCAAGCTGCTCGATTGTCTCATAGACGAGCTGATGCTATTCAGGTAGATGGGCCCCAGGTACGACACGACTCTCTCCTCGTTATCAGTTCTACTTTTCGATTTTTTCTCTCGTCTTCGCACAGGAGGTAAGGGAGTATCGTCTTGGCCATTTTCCTTATCCAAGACTGAGTCGTCCATATCACCAGGAACAGAATATTTTTTATCTTTTTCTACTTCTAAATGGTATTCGTAATGATCGATTTCCATGTCTGGGAAACGGGGTCAGTAGATGACCAAAGGTCGCCGACATTCAGGCTTTTTATCCGTTTTGATTTTTTTTTTTTTTTTTTTTGCTTGTGAGATCTGTATGCAATGATGATCAAAAATAACTATGGTGTCTAAAGTAGTCAAAATAATGTACCTTAAACTGACATGTACAACCTTGTCGAATTTATCAGATGTTATATACGAATGGATATATCATATATCTCCAGTTATTTTCAGCAAGAAATAAATTTCATTTCAATAAAAAAAAATAAAATATTCAGTTCTCTTAAGCCAGAAAAAGATTCTCTCGAAACGTTTCAGCAGTGTCACATAGAAAAATTAAACACTTTTGTTTTCTCTTTGTTTTTTGTCTTTTGTTTGTTTGTTTGTTTGTTTTTTCTTCTCTCTCTCTCTCTCTCTCTCTCTCTCTCTCTCTCTCTCTCTCCTTTTCTTCTCATTTGAATTTCTTTTTTGTTTCTTCCCCTTCCTATTTCTATCCCCTCTTTTCTCCTTTTTCGTCTCTCCTAATACCTCTCTAAAAATGTTATTTTTGATTACTTAAAATCTCTCTCTCTCTCTCTCTCTCTCTCTCTCTCTCTCTCTCTCTCTCTCTCTCTCTCTCAACGACGTACACAACTCGGAGAGAGGTTTTTAATTCGTCCAGTCGTTGTTCTCTTGGAAATGACGGCATCTTGAAAAGTCCGGATAGGATGTGACTGACTCGTTTTGGCGCTCATTCCTTATCGTCTCCGTCTGTCCTACGGAAAATAACAACATTGCCTCGCCAAACGGATGTTGGAATCGAAAGATAAATCGACACACAGTATCCATACATGACTACGCATGCGCAAAGAAACATCGTATCCGGGTACGGATACAAGTACATACACAAGTGCTATACAGACATACAAGACGCATATAAAGAATTCCACTTACTCATAAATTGTAAATATACGCACTTATGCGCACCTAAATACACACATATACACACACACATACAATATATATATATGTGTGTGTGTGTGAGAGAGAGAGAGAGAGAGAGAGAGAGAGTAAAGCTTGGAAAGAAACCAAACGGATTGAGAAAAAAAAACAGACTTTAGAAAATCCGATTGACGTTATTCGCAAGTGCAGCTAAATTTTAAGATTGAGCGTTCAGACGCTTTACGTAGATTATTTTCCTCTTTAATGTAGATTCGGTTTTTTTATGAAATTATCTGCATTCTGATAACAGTAACCTAACAAAACATGTCAATTTGATTTTCGAAATTTTATATATATATATATACATATATATATATATGATTTTTCTTTCCCCAACACATACATATATATTTTTCTTTCCCAGCACACACACACATAAATATATATATATATATATATATATATATATATATATATATATATATATAGTTTGCAGTATTTATGAAAGTGCTCCATATTAGTGATAGAACATATATATTTAAGTTGGTCCGATGGTCGCATCGACAAGAAACTTAATGTCTTAATGTCAACGCTATCCTAAATTTTGTATATATATATATATATATATATATATATATATATATATATATATATATATACATATATATATATATATATAAGCGTCGTTTTATCTATTTGGGAAGTACATATCTCTGTGTATCATCCAGTGATACCTATGTATAAATTGAGCTGTATATTTATTTACATTAATATGCATGCATATACAAAACACATTGTTCACTTCACGTAGTTTAATAATTAGCAAGCTAGATTAACAGACCATTGTTAGTGAGTTTGATTCTCACTAGGTACCTCATACATATAGCCTTATCCCACAACTAAGCTAAGCTTAGTATACAACAATATATGTACATTTTTATATACAAATGAATTATACATATATATATATAAGTAGTCTTCTCGGTTTTGAGTGTGACTACCTATTGAGTTTTGCGATTCTTTTCACCCGTCCTTTTTTTTAGGCTGTATGCACTCGCAGATGATTTTTCAAGCCTGCCAAATTGCGGCAAATTTTACCACAAACTGGATCCTGTCGGATGTTGTGGATCAAATGGGTGTCATAATGTGGAGCAGCAAGTAGAACATGTTTGTATATATGGCTTTTAAGACCAGCTTGTGTGAGACAGAATTTTCCACATATTTCACAGTTGACGTGGTGATTTTGTGGATCTGGTGCCCTTATAAACTGATCGTTTGTAAGCTGCATACGGAACACGGCTGTTTCAAAATGATTCTATGCCCACATGAATCAATTTGCACCACTGACTTTGGCAGGCGACTGTTATCTATTCGAACGACATGACTAGCCCAAAGAAGAAAACCCTTCGCTACCATAGATTCAATGCTTGGTAGCCCAGCTCTCTCTAATACCTCTGTATCTGGGATATGGGATTACTATCTAATACAAAGTATTTATCACAGGCATCGTTGAAAAAAGCGTTCAAGAGTCCTCAGTTGGTGCTTATACAGTGTCTACGTTTCACTTTCACGCAAGAGGGACGTCAAAACATGCTTTATAGACTACGACCTTTGTTTCGAGTTCAATGCGCGAAGAGATCTCGTTGTCAAAACAACATCCCTCAGTAAGCGTGCAACCAAGATATACAAAAGAATGCACAATGTCTAGCTTTTTCGCTTCAAACTACATAGCTGGTTCTATATGGAGCAATTTAGGGGCTTGATCGTGCATAACAATGGTCTTTTCAGATTGATTTTTAAACCAAAGGCTTTACATGCATGCGCAGAACGGTTCATAAAATGTTACATTTCATCTTCTGAATGAATGACAATGTCACAGTCATCTACGTGTGGACCAACAATAAACGAATATTGGATATTTTACCAGATGTTCGATATCTGGTGTAAATACCATCCGTATTTTCATGAAAACCACAAGAAAAATAACAGCAACGTAGATGGTAAACAGCGTATGTGCAGAAATGTCACCCTGTTTGACCCCATCATCAACAGATATTTTGTTAGGGAGAGCTCCTCTAAAATCAACACTAGTCTTCAACTCGTCATGAAAAGATCGAATCAAACCCACAAATTTCTCTGGACAACCGAACTTCAACTAAATTTTCCAGAGAATCGATCAATTCACGGTGTCAAACGCTTTCTACAAGTCACTGAAACATTGATAAAATGGAAGGTTCTGTTCTCTATATTTCTCCTGCAGTTACCGAATACTGAAAATCATGTCTACGACTGGTGCGAAAGCCACCCTGCGATTCAGGAAGTGTTACTGACAATCGCACCAATTAATCTATTCAAAGGACTTTTTCCACATTGGACAGCAAGGATATACCTCTAAAATTCCTGCAGTCCGACTTTGACCCTTCGAATGCAGCGACACAAGAATCGCATCTCTCTAATCTTGAGGTGCCTCACTTTCCCACTCATCATGGATGACCTGCTCCAAAAGATCAATCATTTTGTCTCCACCACATTTAAGAATCTCTGTTGTAATGCTATCCATTTCCAGTGCTTTGTTGTTGTTCATTTGTTTCACTGAGAAGTTTATTTCGTTCCGAGTAGTTACTTCATCAAGAGAGACAATTGGCTCCCGTTGCTCAATGAGATCTAACACAGCTACATCAACAAGTGGATGGCAATTAAGAAGTTCAGTGTAGTATTCACACTGACGTGCCCGAATATCTTCAGGTTGAGTCAAAGTGGTATAACCATCTTTTGGTTTGAGAGTAGCAAAAATTGACTGTTGTAGCCCATACATCTCTTTGAGAGTTTGGTAAAACAATTTTGAGTTTTTTGAGTCTGCTGTAAGTTGTGCATCTTCTGTCTTTCTAAGACACCACTGGTTTGGAATTTCGCGCATGCGCTTTTGTACTTCATTTTGGAATTCTTTATGCTTTTTAACAGCTCCCTCTTTTGCATGGCCAGAAATATTTAATGACAAGGCGTTCTAGAAAAGATGACGATTCATTTTAAGAAGCGCATTAATTTTCTCACAGCTCTCAGCAAACCAATCCTGACACTTCCTCTTGTGAAGTCCTAAAGTGTTATGTGCAACAGAAAGTACTTTAACTTTAAAATCCTCTCACGTATTTGCTTCATTAAGTTCAATTGAGTTAATTGCATTTACAAAGATAGATTTTGTTTCAGGAGAGAGCAATTTCGATACATAAAACTATCCAAGTTAGACGAACCAGACATGCGGGACACTGTTGGAGAAGCAGGGACGAGCTCATAAGTGATGTACTCCTATGGAACCCCACATGTGGCCGAGTAAAAGCAGGACAACCAGCACGAACATACATACAGCAGCTATGTGGGGATACGGGATGTAGCTCCGAAGACCTGCCGGTGGCGATGAACGATAGAGAGAAGTGGCGAGGGATATCCGTGCTAGCGGCACGACATGATGATGATCATGATGATGATGATTTGGGGGCGTGGTAAAGTGGTATGCCTAGCTTTAGGGTGAATTTTGAGTGCTAATGTGGTCCTTATAAGACGGTGGTCAGTTCAATAATCAGTACCTCTCATGGTGTGGACACTGTGGAGATCTTGGAGATCACAACGACGAACAATGATATAATCTATCATATGTCAGTGTTTGGAATGTAGGTATTGCCATAACCCTTGTATTTGTTTTTTTTGTTTTTTCGTTTTTTCTCGTTGAAACCTTGTGTTTCCAATCACCAGATCATGCTCGTTGCCAAACTGTAGAAGCTGAATACTATTGCTATTTGCGTTACCTATTCCATGTGAACCCAGACAGTTCCAAGTTTGATAATCCTTCCCTACTCTAGTGTTCACATCACCAAGTAGAATAATCTTATCAGCATCAGGAATACTGAGAAACACTTGTCTTAGATCCACATAGAAAGAAGTGTGTCCGATTTGGAGGAGCTTATGGTAGGAGCATATACAGACACAATAGGGACAAAATGTTGTTGTTGCAGAGGTAGACGTATAGAAATGATACGTTCTGATTTACAAAAAAAACTCCTGCAAGTTTTTACCAAAGATATTTTAATGACAAAATCTACACCATATTCCCTTGTTTCATCAGCAGGCCTTCCCATCCAAAAAAAGAGCATAACCAAAGGTTATCTCGGTGAGTTGACCATCATCGGCAAAACGTGTCTCAGAAAGACTGACAATGTCAATTTTGTATAGAAAAAGCTTTCGGGCAAACAAAACAGGTCTACGATGTGATGTTTCGGTCAACTCACAGTCAAGTAAAGTTCGTACATTCCAGCATGCAATTTTCATGCCAACGGAGGTGGAAACCCGATTTGAGTGTTTGCCTTTTTCAGCTGTTGCTGCCATTTTTTACACTTTTCTTTGTTACCACTGAACGAACGTCCGCCAGCCGCGGCTACGGGCCAGATTTTGAGGCGAAGCATTTTGTGGGTATACCTTTTCTACTCTCCATGCGAAACAAATAGTGCTCCCCAAAAAGGTTGCTTTGACACCTTTAACTCCATCGTGTAATGCCTTTCACTTCGATTAGACATTTGAAATGATGTTAAGATAAGTTAAGAGTTACCACTGTGCATAGTTCGAGCTACATACTCCCAGTTTGTCAGACCTTTATTCGTCGCCAAAACATATGTCGCCAATGGACTTAAAAATCTATATCAGGGGGATACGTTGAATTGAGCTTGCACCGTACGCACTCCACTTTTCGAGCAAGGTGCAGGATCTCCAATGACACATAAAATGAGGCAGTCCACACGAGACTCTCAGGTTTTGCTTCAGAGTTTTCCCTCTCCTAGATGGGTTGCCGCCATTGTGACTAACGAGTTCACATCTACCCTCAAATAGAGTACACACATGTACATCACGGTGCGATTTTATATCAGACCTTTCCTTATCTTAGATGGGTTGCTTTCACCACAGCTAGGAAGCCCCTGCTGTCCCGAATATATATATCAGAGTTGTCTTTCTCTTAGTTGGACAACCTGACAAAGAATAAAGGGTCTAGACACTCCCAGAAATAATGATGGGCTAGATGGCCGTGGGCATAAAAAAGCTTCCTCTGCCCTTTGACAGGTCTTGCTTTTCGTCTTGCCGTGTGCCTAGCCAGCCTCCTCACCAGAAAAAAACTCGGTGGGGTTACCGGTTTAGTCACAGATGACCCAATCAGGAAATAGGTAATACTGGGTTATATAGTGCCAGTAGCACATTGAGTGACCTGAATACAAGCATACATACTATCTCTGGGCACCTAAGGTGATGTAATGGTTAGCAAGCCAGACTAGCAAACCCTAACGAGTGAGATCGATTCTAATTGGGCGTCCCATCTATATGGCCTTGTGCCACATCTAAGCAAAAAGCTTAGTAAATTACTACTATCACTCTACACTATAAGTACACATATATACTATACTATAAATATATATATATATATATATATATACATTTATTTACATATCCACACACACACATACACATGCACAAATATATATATATATATATATATATATATATATATATATATATATATATATACGCACACATTTATTCAATAAATAAGGGAATTTTTTAAAGCAAAATTTTTTTCAGAATTGTTTGGAATTGTTTATAGCAAAAATTATCTTAATCTCGCAAAAGAAGCTATTCAAAATGGCAGTAAATCAGAGTGCTCCAGGATTGAACAGAAATCTGCCAACAAATTTTTGGTATCTGAAAAGTGTAAGCCATGTAAAAGTTGCTGAAGAATGTAAAGGAGAAGCATGTTTTAGTAAAAAAAAATATAAATGGGCAAAATATCGATTTGCCACGAGTGATCAATAAAGAAGATCTTGCAGATAGTCTTCAAGGAAATGAAAATCACTATCGATTTCTTTGAAAACAGTGCTCCTTATTACTAACTCCTTAAGCAAAATTCGCCGTATTTATTGAATGACCTTCCTATATATATATATATATATATATATATATATATATATATATATATATATATATATATATATATATATATATATATATATAAACACACACACACGCACGCGCGTATATATACGAGGGGGGTCGAGTGGCGTAATGGCGTAATGGCTAACATGCTGAACTATGATATCGTAATAAGCGAGTGTTCGATCTCCAGTCAAGATATTATGTTCACTTTACTAATACACTACTGTCCTTCTACAAGAATGGTTTTGGCATTAAACAACTCTCGAAAGTTGATATGCCATTAAAACAGAAAAACTGAAAACAGATAGATAGATAGATAGATAGATAGATAGATAGATATACAGGTAACCTACTTGAAAATCTACTTTACCATATTATGGCACAATAATGTGCATTAATGTGTGTATATGTATGTATATATATATATATATATATGGATGTGTATGTATGTATATATAGATGTGTGTGGGTCTCTGTGTGCTGTGGGTGGCTGTTGGAATTATCTTCAATATCTTTGAAGAAGCGTCAAAGTGTCTAGATGGTCTCCTTTATCTCTTTTAGCGCGAAGACCTCACCAAGAGCTGTGCCCGCGTAAACCTACGAGATCGGAAGTAAGAGGGTAAAGGACGAAGGACGTTGATTAGTTTGGAGTGAGACTCCGAAGAAGAGAGACATTCGAAGCCCAGGATTTGAAGCTGGTCAGTCTACGTAAGACCGGAGAGTTCAAGCCCAGTGAGTCGAGGCTAAGATGCTAGGCCTAATAGTCAAGAAAAAAAGACACAGAGCAGTGAAGTCTTCTGACGTTGAGCGGTAAAGACGATTACCAGAGATGAGTCAGCATTTTTGGTAGCAGTTAAGAGTTTCACTTGTGATAGCCAAACGCATACATACACACAGAAAGCAAAACAAAAGTGCCAAACTTCACCTTCTTACGTTTTGTTGTTCTGAACTCATGCTTTGTCTTTTCTTCCTTCCACTCTCTGCTTGTTATTTGTTTTTGTTTTTTGGACACCTTGTGAAATGCCCACTCGACCGGGTGTGAGAAGAAATAACGAGGTCCACACCACTAGACGAACGGCCAACCAAATTCGCCATGTGGGTAATTTCATAATATATTCTACACTTCATTACCATTATATAATTGTCAATGTGCCCTCAGTGACGTATCTACAGTATTGTTGGGAACTTACCCTGAACGCAATTAAAAGGGAATGCCACTGACAGCATCTTCCGCGATCTTTTTATTACTATTCAGATAATGCTAACCATCGAGTTGAGAAAAATTATTAAAGAGCTAAATCTAATACTTTCGTATTTGAGATCTTCCATGGATCAAGACACACTCTGTGATCTTGTTCTGCTGGTTGTAGAAAAAGAAGGAACTGAAAAAAAAGACTATGACCTCATCATAGACTAATTGGCATCAGTGAAAGCAAGAAAACTAATTGTAATTTTCACTTGTGCCATAATTTGCTAAGAAAAAGATTAACGAAATTAACTTTTATTTTTGAACTGATTTTATGTAAAGTTATCTAAGAATAGATGTCAGATGTTAAGACACGAGCGCAATTGAAGTGCTTGCTATAGGTGCTATTTTTCATAGATACGTCACTGTGTGCCATAAAAGCCCTTACGTAGACACGATCGTAAATACATCGGCTTGTGTGCATTAAGACGAATTTATCAATATATAAATGTATATATTACTTTATAGCAGGCTGGGAGACGCGTCCGTACAAACTCTCCAATGATTGGTTTGAATTAATATTTTGTGTTTAAATTAACCAATCCGAGTAGCGATTAATGGTATATGGCGACTCTTTCATCCAGATATGTATGCGTGAATTGTTTGGATTTATTTAAGATTTATTAACATTTCCCTACGACTACCAATTGCGAATGTCTTTTCACTGAAAAATCAGACAAAGCAAACTTCTAAATTCGTATTAACCTAAATTGTTAGGTTTATATTCATCGCTACGAAGTACAATTGATTAGATTCAATTTTTTTTTTTTTTTTTTTTTTTTACTTTTAACTTTCAATTTTATTTCATGTGAGGCACTCTTCGATGTATTTGTGAAACTATGACTCATATTACTGTCAAGAGAGCAGTCTGGTCTACTTTCAAGTCTAGCACGAGGCAACATGTAAAACTCGGTCAATCTTAAATGAAGTTTAAAATTGGAGTTTCCCGCCTCCTAAATTAATACAGAAATCGGAACATGTTTTAGAATTTTTTCCGAGAAAAATATTTATCAACATTTGGGTGAAGTTTACAAAACTTCCATTGGTTAATTTTAGCATTTGACATTTTCCTTGGCGTGAATTTTTCTATCAAATTAGTTCATGGCATTTCGTGGTTTTATGCTTCTCACAAGCCTATAAATGCGAAGTGATATTCAAACAATCTCGTCCGAGATTTGAACTCAGATTGCCGATTTCATTGCCTACGACGATAGTCGTAAGTAGAAGCTGAGCGCGCCTGCTAAGAGCGTACCGGAACAAAGAATTTGCCTTCTCTTAAGGAGCAAGAAAAGGCCAATCCCAATTAATTAAGACATTCCTATTTCCATTCAAACATTATCAGCTCCAACACATATGAAGAAGGGATAAAAATAGCCGACAGATTGGAAAAGAAATAAGACGTGAAAACAAATTGGGTGGCGTATTTATTTATTCATTTATTTAGATTTATGCGAGCTTCCTCAGATGATTTTTTTTTATCCAACTCCTCCGCCACGGCCAATTTTAAACGGAATAAAACTGGTTATAATTTAAACTTTTGCTTTTCCTTGACTGGTTGCCTAACCAATGCTAAAGAACCCAGTATGGTGAGAGTACAGATAAATTCATACCTTTCTCAAAGAATACATACGGCAAGACAGAATCTCAAACTCTGTTTTATTTACGAAGCGCAATATTGGAGACATAGAAACCTTCTACATACAGTCACAATTGGGATGGACGGGATATGTCATCCGTACGAGAAACTACAAAATTTTAAAAATCCTCATTTATAAATAGCTGCATGATAGAAATAAAAATGTTGAAAGATCATATCTCTAGTAAAAGCTGAAAAAACACTCTTGTAGTTCAAGGTATAACTGTTGATAGATTATATATATATATATACAAACACAGAAAGAGAGGGATGAATAAGAGAGAGAGAGATGGGAAGAAGGAGAGAGTAACAATGTTGGAGAATGTTACAACTGTCTATGGGGTTGTCATAACAACGCAATTTGGAACGCTGATCTTAAAAAGTAGGAAAATGAAAAATATCAAAATTTTGCTTTTGACCGTTATCTAAGCTATAAATTAAAGGATTTGAAGTACGGGGCACCCTATGAAAATAGAACTCACTAACAGTGGTTTGCAGTCTCATATATAGATAAGATAGATGTTAACAGACTGAGATATCTATCTGTTCAATATATATATATATATATATATATATAATCGCCCTTAAATAGGTACAGCTCTAATCCTTTCTAAATAAAGTTAATTTTCTTCCGATCCTTTGAAGAGAGTTGTTTGTCTGACAGGTAACCCCTGATATTCTTCCTTAGCGAAAGGAAAAGTGTTGACTATCATCGCGTCTTTCCTTTTATACCCGGATGTGTCACTATAATAACAAATTGTGTCACTTACTAGCGAGTGCTCGGCAAAATACTCCAGCTGACAAAGGTGGTCACCTCAGACGTCTTACTAAATCAAACAGCACAACTTATTCTACTTGGGATGTTCGAAAAGTAAGGTATAAATATTTAGCCATCTAACAGGTTTATTATTACAAAAAAATAAAATATAAAAAAATACTTTGCTACTTCGCACAGTTACCATCGAAATTAATGTACTCGTCCTATTGGTGCACGAGTTCATAAGTACCCTCCTTAAAGCCAATTTTTACCTCACAAATTGGTTTGGGACCCAATAATAAAGCACTTTCCGATATCCCAACTTCTCGTGGACAATATCACGGACCACTGACTTAGGGAGAAAGTTTTCATAGCCATATTACGAAGTTTGTCCACAGCAAAAACCAAAATTTTTATGCTTAAACTTCGTGATATTGCTGTAGTCCATTAAATTGTCCGCAAGAAATTGGGATATCATCTCGCCGTGTTCCAAAGGCACTCAATTTGTGGTTCTGGGAAAATGGAACTCATGTCAATCTTAATTTCCATGTATTGATAAAACACACACACTGAACGAACTTTTGTATTTCTTCCAAAGTTAGTTACTGATGTCCTACAATCGGTAATAGACTGAAATAAAAAGTTTTAAAAAGCCTACCTCGAAACCTTTCTTATATATATATATATATATATATATATATATATATATATATATATATATATATGCTTAAATACTCGTGGGCTGTTTTTTACCGGAGGAAGTCTATCAATCTTCTGCAGATATTTTTAAACAGAACATTTGGCGAAATTATCGCTATCTCAACAGACAGCCTAACAACCTTGTGCAGTCATAAGATTTTTTTTCTTTTTTTATGTCGATGGACGAATTGCAAATAACTTACAAAGTGCTTTTAGTTCGGTTCGATGAAATATTGAAGGATTCTTCTTAGTGTTACACTTGCCGACGGCAAAAAGATAAAGACTTTGCAAGCTTCATCTCTCTCTCTCTCTCTCTCTCTCTCTCTCTCTCTCTCTCTCTCTCTCTCTCTCTCTGAACGGTCGGCTTTCTCGGTTAATTGTATGTCAGCAACTAAATGGAGACAAGTGGGGAAGAAGAGGAGGAGATGGCAGAGGAGGAGACAATAGATGAGGAGATGGAAAGAAGAAGGAGACGATGGAAGAGGAGGTGGAGGAAAAGGATTAGGAGATGAAGGAAAAGACGGGTAAGTGAAAGAAGCTGAAAAAAAAGAATAAACTAATGAAAAAGTGCAGAAGAGAAGTAAGATAAAGAGTGAAGGAGGAGACAAGGAAGAAAAAGAAGCGAGGAGAAAGAGAGGGTGAAGAAGATGAGGAAAGAAAAGATGAGAATGAAGATGCGGCAAGAAAAAAATGCAGAACAAGAAAATACTTTCTTGATTCTTGGTTTTTTTTTTGTTTTGTTTTGTTTTGTTTTTTTAACAAAGCAACTTTTGATTGCATTCATAATACGATCATACACGTGCACACGTTATTTGCTTCGATTTCTTTCTTTAATGGCACATCAATCTTTGTAGGTTATTTAATAGCAAAGTAATCCTTCTAGAAGAACCGGGAGGATAAGGGGGTTATAACATTTTCCAAGTGAACATACTAGCGCGACTGGAGTTAGAACGTGCTTACAACGACTCCGCAGTCCATCGCTTTAACCACTACACCACGAGGACACCCCCACATTGTTTGTAAACACCCTCGTATGAACACGTATTCACGAGCAAATACAGTACATAGTCGTATATATACATACATAAACATATATGTATATATGAATAGAGAGTGTAACATATTGACCCTCGACCGAGCCGTCAATCAAGAGATGCACCTCTGTAAATAAAGGGGTGTCCTCGTGGTGTAATGGTTAAAGCGATGCACTGCGGAATCGTAGTACGCGAGTTCGTACTCCAGTCGCGCTATTACGTTCACTTTCGGGCAAATACCCTTGGGAAAGGTATGAACCCCCTTATTCTCCCTCCAGCTATGGGTAAATAGTAGGACGGACTAGGTTCTTCAGCCTTGGTGAGGCAACTAGTCTAGGAGAGGGAAAACTCTGAATTCAAACCTGTTAAACTCTGCTTAAAAATTGACCTTGTGTCATATCCTGCCCGAGCGGAGGGGTTGGTAAATAGTACCTCTGTAAATAAGCGGAAGAACAGCGGAAGCAGGTGTGCGTGAGACAATTATATAACCAGGTGCTCGAGACAGTCGGAGTCAGTTGGGGACAAGATTCCGAAGTGAGAGCAAGCGGCAGACAGAGGGCTTTTAGCCCTCAGTGACCCACGGTTGAGCAACCCCAGCCAAGATGAGAAAGAAGTGCTGCTATGGTCAGAAGAACTTGGGTCAATATGTAGCAGTCTGTCCCCGTCTCCAACTCACCTCTCACACACAACCAACATCAACCCTTTCGAGAATAAAGTGTGAGAGATATATTTTTTATAAAGAAGTGTATTCGTTCGTTCATTGAAGTCGTCATAATTGTTGACTGTGTTTCCGCTTATATTTGTATTATGTATATGTATACGCGCAGTATACAACAGAGAGATTTCCTGAAAGACAACGATTAGCTAGAGAACCTTGCAAGCTATTACTATGACGTAGTGTGTTTGATTCTTACCGAGTTTCTTTCACTTGTGGCTTTGCGGCAAACTAAGTTAAACAGACTAAATTCTTCTATAGATGCTAAGACATACCAACATAAGATTGCATGTCTCCAAATGCTAGCACACACCTCTTTATATATATATATGAATATACTAAGCTTTGCTTAGTTGTGACACAAGACCGACAGTATGTAGTACCCAGTAAGTTTCGAACTGGTTTGCCAGTGTCATTTGCTAACAATTACACTACGCAGGGCGCTTAGTTTGTGAGTGAGAAAGAGAGTGTACGTGCGTATTTGAGTGAGTAAATTTGTGTGCATGAGTTTACACGTCTTCGTTTGTATGTTTGTACATGCAATTGTAAGTTTATACGTTTGTATGTTTGTATATGCAATTGTAAGTTTATACGTTTGTATGTTTGTACATGCAATTGTAAGTTTATACGTTTGTATGTTTGTACATGCAATTGTAAATTTATACGTTTGTATGTTTGTACATGCAATTGTAAGTTTATACGTTTGTATGTTTGTATATGCAATTGTAAGTTTATACGTTTGTATGTTTGTATATGCAATTGTAAGTTTATACGTTTGTATGTTTGTACATGCAATTGTAAGTTTATACGTTTGTATGTTTGTATATGCAATTGTAAGTTTATACGTTTGTATGTTTGTACATGCAATTGTAAGTTTATACGTTTGTATGTTTGTACATGCAATTGTAAGTTTATACGTTTGTATGTTTGTACATGCAATTGTAAGTTTATACGTTTGTATGTTTGTACATGCAATTGTAAGTTTATACGTTTGTATGTGTTGCTGCCGATTGTGTTCGTGGGGGGGAGTGTTACATGTTTGACAGGCTGGTTAGTTTATCGATTTCAAAACAGGATGTGCACCTGTGTCTTGAGCTAAGCAAGGGACAGCGGAAAGGCCTTGTGAATTGTTTAGGAAAAGTGCGTAGGCACCCGAAAAATATATAACGACGGAAGTTTTCAACCCCAGCAGTCAGCGGTCTATCGGCAGTCAGAGAGCAGAGCAGAGTGACATTAGATGTCACGCCGTTTGGGGCGCAAGCCCTGAGAAACAAACGGTCCCGGGTTGAGAGGCACTCTGTATCAGTCTCCCGTGAAAGAAGCATGAAAAGGAAAGACTCTGTAAAGACATCGTATCAAAACAGTTGCCTGTCCATTCGACTCTCTCTCTCTCTCTCTCTCTCTCTCTCTCTCTCTTTCTCTCTCTCACACACACGCGCGCGCGCGCGTGCGCTCGCGTGACCATTTCGCCACATTTCGTAATAAACAAGAGAGAGTATATTTTTATATATAAGTGTTATTGTTCCTTCATCCTCCGGGTATACAACAGGCGTGTGCGTGAATCAGATCAAAAAAGATGCTTCGACTAATGAAAATCTCTCTGGAATAAGTAGGATGAATGCCAAAAGGACTATTTTGCAGAAAATTAACTTTTCATTCATGGTTCATTTCTGTCTTGGTATATACAGTTTCAGTCTTGTTACTTTTTAAACGTGACACCGAGACAACTATAGAGTTCTAATTGGAACCGTTAATCCTTCCAAAATAGGAGTATCAATATCGTCATCGATCTCTTTTACAACAGAGATACTAAAAGATTTGCAGGTCATCTTGTCACTAATAAGCACAAGTATGGACATCTCAATAGAGTCGATTCGACTTCTACTCGACGAAATGGAAAATTTAATAAAGTAATCTTTAAATGAGTTTTTAAAACCTGATATCAATTTACTTATATAAGAAATCTTCTTGTGAAATGAGTCATTTTAAAAATTACCGGTACTATTTTGATATTTCTTAGAAAAACTCCTCTTATCAGAAGATTATATACAAATTGGTAGAAGGGCACTTTATATGAAGATCTCGGATTAGGATGCTAATCTTGCATACCATTGCTAATGAGTTCAAATTTCACTGGTTGACCTTACAGAATTGCTGCTACTTTATTTTTAGCAATCAAAGCGTGAGGACGCGTGGAGTAACGGTTATCAACTTAGAAAATAGACACAGCGAGCCGCGTTCAAATTCCAGACGAAGCTGTCTGCGTATCCCACCTCTTTTCTCCCTGTGGATAATGTGACGAGGAAATATGACCCACTAATACATTTTCCAGGTTGTGGGGAAGGAAATGTGACACGCTGGCTATCGAACGACGATAATAGTAAGCAGAATTGACAATGGGAGAGCCCCCCCTCTCTCTCTCTCTCTCTCTCTCTCTCTCTCTCTCTCTCTCTCTCTCTTATTAGAAGGTGAGATAGGCATGGGAGGACCTCACTCTCTATTAGCCATGTGTAAGTCAGCAGAGAAGCAAATCTGCGACTTTGGTTGGTATCAGGGTAGAAACCGCCAAAAAAGTCAACACGTGGTAATTTTTCAAACTACGGAAATAAGTTAGTTGCCGTTCATTCATCTCAGGGTGAAGACGCATAGAGTTGCCATGTAGTCATCAAAGGATGAAGACGCATAAGTCAGGTCATCTTGTCACAATTGCCTTTGTTCGTTGAAAAACCAAAAACAAAATTTGGGATATGAAAGAAACCCAAATTCCAAAATAAGGCCGTGCAGAGAGCCATGAGAGAAAAGAAAAAACATTCTCCTTTTCAAACTCCGAGGTATGGTAAGCCTCGTTAAAGGAATACCCAAAGAAAAGACTTGTCCACGAGAAAAGGAACAATAATTAATCCTGGTCTTATATGGAATAAGACGTGTATCCTTCTACCAACGTGTTATGGAAACCCAATAACGAAAGAAAAAAGAGAAGTGAATAAGCTCTACAAAACTACAAGTAAGTGAACATACAATTTAACTATATTCAACTTTATCCTGCTGCATTCATACTGAAACGATAAACTTGAGATTTGGAGCACGAGCTCTACCATTAAATCCCATAGTCTGAAGGAAAGCGGACCGTGTCTACCGTTGTCAAAATACATTCCCACCTTCCGCCATTAACAGATATTTTATACGGGGCTTAGTCCGGGATACGGATATTTTAGTGGTGGCTCCTCCGAGATACAGAAAGACTTTCTCGCTCATGACTTTTACCTGAATTGTTTTTGTCTTTGTTTCTTTCTTTTATTCAATAAAAGAATATTGTTATTAATCTTGTTAACCCAAATACGGCAGTTCAGGGTCCTTTTTTATTGTCAAGAATTTTATTTGTCGAAGAGCTTGTATTTGAGGGGGGAAGCTTGCCAACATCTGTGCCCTGCGTTAACTGGTGGACTTGGCCGGAACGAGCAGTACCCTGCAAGCCAGCTGGACACATGGCGGCTTAACAATAATCAAAGGCAGCCTGGGCTCTTTAACCTCGATATGGCAACCGGTCTGAGCGAAGATTTTAACTTGTATCAATGCTTTAGAATTTGGTGATAAATAACGCTTAAAAATAACCGCGTTAACAGTATAATGTTCCACAAGAAATAAAATTCTGGTTTAGAAGAAAATTAACTTTTTATGCAAAAATTGGTCAGAATGTAATTATTTGTATTTACCCAGCTTCTTCAGGATGTGAAACAAGGTGAATTTTTAAGCGGAGTACATTTTTCTTCTTTTATTGTCTCGTTCCGGTCTAACTGATCATTCAATAATCAACTGGTTGTGTTACAAACGAGTTGTCTGCGAATTCATTCGTGAGAAGAAATCGGCATTTCTTGTTCTACATCCTCCATTACAATATTTCATCTATAGCAGGGGTTCTCAAACACTGGGATAAGTTCAAAGTTTCAGTAGAAAATTGAGACCACAGATTACCAGCCTATCTGTTCACAACAATCTCAGGGGTGTTGATGGCTAAAATGCTGGACATTGACATTGTAATAAGCAAGTTCGAACTCCAGTCGCGCTATTATGTTCACTTACGTACCTTTAGAAAGTTTTGAATACTCTTTTTCGCCCAGCTAAACAGTATCACTATTGTCCTTCTGCGAGAATGGCTTTGGCATAAAATAATCTATTGTAGCCATTCGGGCAACTCAAACCTTAGAATCTCCGATTTAGAGAAAACGCTGAGTCACCCGTGACGTTAGACTACAAAATGTCGTGCCTACGTCACGAGAGAACTTCTGTTATTAACACACGAACTAGTTGTCGAAAGGGATTAAATCTGTCGGCCTTTCGGAAACAAGTTTGTAACGACAGGATAAAATACATCATATTTAAACGTTTCTCTTCAAAGTACAATGAAGTATTTCATTATTATTTATATTTGATAAAGGAACTTACTGTGTACAGAAGCCCCTTCATTCAGTCCAGTAAAGAAACAGTGACTGACCCTATATAAGCACAGCGGGCAGCGACAAATCAAACAAGCAGCTGGTCTTTCACGGAGTTTGGTTTCAAAGCGTGGCATGACAATGCACTGCGTCTGCTCGCTCGATTCTTTTTTCTGTGTTGGCTGTGTCTGCTTGGCCGCCGGTCTGAGTGGCATGCCTGATACAGGTGCCGGAGATGCCTAGCACTCGCGGCTGATACCGGCATTCTTGGGCCTTTGGTGGGACGTCTTCCCAGACTCAAACTCACTCCTGAGGGGTTGAGTTTATTACCTGGGGCACCTCTTTAGGGGAATGCTGCCGGGGCTCAAGGCATTTTTGGAACTGCCGGGCGCATGTATGCTTCTACTTTGCGCCCGGAGCACCTTTAAAAAGGCCTTGTGTCATACTCGTCCGGCTGGTGGGACGTTCGACAAATACCCAAACGGCCGGGCTCAGGCTCGGAAGAGAGGTAGGATCTGTTCTTCTCCCAGCAGTAAACTGTGCCAAATGTATGGGTCTGTGACCTCACCACCAGCCAAAACAGATGACGTGGACTCCAACTAATCACAGTCGCGGACCCAGTACAGCGAACAAACCAATCACTGCTGCTCTCTCAATCAAGCAGCACTTTTCAGAGCTAACTTTCGAAAGTCTTTTATGGATCAATCTGGTCTCCTCACTACACCTCTGTGTAGATACCAAAAGACGACGACTCAGAATCCAGCACCTGCAGATCTGTTCCAGCTTAACCCAGTCACCGTTCCTGTACAACCAAGCCATAACACCTGCATCACCTAGTCCACGAGTGACCATACTTCTCATACTAACACCGGCACCTTGAGACTATATCGACACACTCCTTGGTTAACCAAAAATTGCATAAACCGGGACATCGATCCCACAGACTCTGAAACCATACTGCTCGGACTAATACCAACGCCTTAAGACCACCTCGACATACATCCAGTTAACCAAAGACTGCATAGACCGGGACATCAATCAGCGTGTCCATATCTTCGAATGTCTCCAGCTACGTCTACAACATATCTATACCATTACATTTATGATCTGCACCAAGCACCAAGAATATCCTCACCTTCTAGACGCGCTGTCGCTACAAACTAATAGACAGCTGAGTCTACGAACTTCTACAGCACCGACTTTCGACACCCATCAAGCCTACACCGACGTGATACAATAACTATTCAACAACCATACACCTTTCGTATACGATTTGCTCAATAGAACATGAAATTAAAACTTATTCACTTCTCGCTGCCATTTGTCCAGTCCTCTGTCAATCATCAACTAAACAACTGTTCGCGGGACCGATATATGCATCGATCCTGCGACAAACCCATGAAAGTTGATATGTTATTATGACAAAAAAAAAAAAATCAAACCAAAATACAATCAAATGAACTTAATTCAAGTTCTAGAATTAATCAAAAAAAATTTTTGTAATTAAATTTGTACAACTTCGCAATAAAAATAGTTCAAGTAAAATATTTATTTATGCACAAATGGAGAAAAAATCTTCATAATATTTGGCAAAGCTTTTTTTAATCAGACAACTTGGAAAATGTAGGATGACATTCTGATGAAATGAGGGCATAAAAGTTGAAAACCACTGCTCTACCAAACTGATAACGTAGGATACGCGCTTTGCGGAACGGTTATCGTCGTAGAAAATAGAATCGGAAATTCCTGGATGAGGCTGTTGGCGTTTCATTTCACGCTAATGTTATATCAGCAAGGAAAGAACGAAAATACAGTTGAAAAACAAAGAACACGAAGACAGGTAAAAATTTTAACAATTTTATTGAAAACAAATAAGTAAAAAGTTCAAATAGCTGGGTTTTGTATAAACGTGTTGATATGGAATCAAAAAGTAGAAAAATGTCCTATGCTTAATAGCGGTAGGATCATTACACTTACATGCACGCAGTCAATCAGATGTTACGAGTGCAGAGAGGAGAGGGGTGTTTGGTGATTTACGGCTAAGCCACTTCCTTCAAAACAGAGAAGAGGAAAGTCAATGTGGGTGATGCGTGGTTTCGAGTTCCCCCCTCTCTCTCTCTCTCTCTCTCTCTCTCTCTCTCTCTCTCTCTCTCTCTCTCTCTCTCTCTCTCTGTTAGAGTTCTAATCAGCGGGGTCATGTGCCTTCTTTTGATCTGACTCCGCAGTCGAGAAATTTGTCTTTTATAGTGTTTTTGTCTCCCAATCAGATCGAATTATGTTTTCTTTGTTTTTTACCGAGAAGGTCGCGGATTGGCCGAAAAAATTACTTTTAATCATTTCTATTTTTTGTCAAATTTCATCGACATTTCGCTATGCGCTGATCCTATGCACAGAAGCCCTTTTTTCCATTTTGAAGAAAGTCTCAGCACCGATAACATCCGGTGAATGCTCTCATGGACGCAAGTTGGAATCATTATTTTCTGTGTGCGATAAATTAGAAGAGATCTCTTTCGATCATATAAAACTAATGGCCTTGAAAAGGCATGACCCACTGACTGTTCTCCTCCACCACCGGCTATCTGTGAATAGACTGTGGACAGACTAGGTTCTTTAGCCTTGTTTATGCAACCCAGTCTAGAAGTAAAACTCTGAAACCAGCATTACTCCGTTTAAAAATTACTTTTGTGTCACATTTTGCTTATGGCGGAGGGGCTGGGTTAATACATAGAAAACTGATAACTTCAACCCCCCTTGTTTTATCGTTCCCCACAATTGACAAGTCTACAAAAGAATGGTGACATGCAATTCTTAATAAAGTCCGTTGCAATATTATGTGCATTTAAGCGCTTAAGCGCGTGTGTTGTTTTTTATACGCAGATGTGTTAATGACAAAGTCTCTATGGTGTCACAAGCAGATTTAGAATTAGCACACCAATTCCCAACCTCCCATCACCGTAAAAAATAGTGGCTATTGCCAATGCTTGATTGTTCACACACCAACTGTAATAAAAAAATAAAAAAAACTAGCCTTTTATTGTATGCATTGACAGCATGAGTAGTATACTCACGCGGTCAATACATACATAACAAATCACCCCCTGGCGACCACCGGATCCTAAGCAACTGTTTATATCATTTATAACTTAGACTGGTTCTGGTTATTAAATAAGAACATTTTATATATCTCTGTGCCTGTATAAAAAATATATATATTGAGTGTATATGTGACTGTGAATCTGTATATGTTGTTACATCCGACTCCTCTGCCGCTAAGCCAACTTGTTTATTGACTTTCCAAGCCTGGCGCTGACGAGAGCATGGGCCGAATTTCGTAACGACGAGCAAAAACAATACTAATAACACGGAGACCAAATACATAAACCTTAGGAACAGGTGGAACAGAAACCACTGTGCGTTGGTAAGTTTGAGGTTTGCCGTTTAAAAACTGGCCTTTGTGTTGCACTTTTCAGTTTTATGACAGATGGGTGAGTAAAAACCAACGATTTATGATCCAGTCACGCTTAAGACAAGGCTTCTCTCCAGATTACTGAACGATAAGCACCATCAGTACTTAAATAGGTAATCACATAAAAAAAAACAGGCACAATAAACAATTTGCCAGACTAAGAAATTTTTAGTTATTTTACAAAGGATGATAAAAGAATGTGATACAAGTAAGATAACTCTTTAATTCACAGAATTGTTTCCCTTGAATAAAATGTCGAAATTATTTTTTGAATGATGGCGGTTTGTATTGACGGGACTTTTTTCGCCTTCACCAGAAGAAGGGGTTAGTGACGTGACCGGAACTAACACCGTTTTTAACGTTGAAGCAGGAAATAGGAAACTCGGCCCTTTTTTGGAGAAGACTTTGGTGGGAGCGGACCGCTCAGAAAGGAACTCCACGCTTGACTGCTGAAAACCATGTGGTGTGAAGAAATTTTCCTCTGAATTGGAAAATTTGAAATGGCTGACTGAGAGCCTGATGGAGGTATCCTTTATCAATTGCTGAATCTTCAAGTTGAAAGGAAATATTTTTAATTGCTGACCAGAGGAAATTTTTTTCGAGTTTCAAACTTAAGTGCTAAGTCTCCTATTCGAAAGAATATATTTATAATTGCTGAGCAGAGGCAATTCTTTCAAGTTTTCTACCGTGGAATTGCTATGCCGAGAATATAAGAATTATGAATGCTGAACACAAAGCTTAAAGGAGTTCTTCCCATTAAGACTCTTCATAAAGGAACTTTCTAAGAAACAAATTACTGAAATCTTTCTCAATACATTTTTTCTTAATTACAATTGCTGCTGTTCAACTGAAGATTCTACTGTCGTGAAGACTTCCATTTTTTAAAGGATTTTTTTGGTCCTGTAAAACTGTTTTATTTTTGAATTCTAACGAATTCTATTATTTCTTATTTAACGCAAGGTCGATGAGTAAAGCATTATCAAGCATCGGCATTCCAGGAGCAGTAAAACGAAAGGCCCTGAAAATATTACCACTGCTGCTGAAAGAGCAACGAATTGGTTGTGGATCAGAAGGGCGGATAGTTGGGGTTGTAGATAGGTGATAATTAGAAGGGGGGTTAAAAAGGAAAAAAAGCTCGTCTTATTTAAAACGATATATACGTTTTGTAAGATTTTATTTAGTTATTTTATTTTTTATCTATGTTATCTTTTATTTTTTTCATTTTTATTTTTATTTTTTATTTTTATTTTATTTATTTTATTTTATTTTTTTTTTTGCGCGTGCGAAGGTGTGTGGTTTTATTAGGCTTTAAGCGTTCATTTGAAATCAATTCATATAATTGAATATCTTAGACGTTTTAGCCATTTTGACAAAATATAGCATTTTAAACGACAATGTTTTTGTGAAGATTCCAACGTATTACTCAGGGGTTGTTTTTTTTTTCGTCTTTTCTCATTCGTAAAATGTTCGATGAGTTTTAACGTATAGTAATGCGCGGCGTCTATTTTAGTTTGTAATTGTATATTTATGTACAGTGTTTAATGAAAATAAGTTTTAAAACAAAACTAAATGTATGTCAATTTTATATAGGAGTTTGTAGTTTTAATCGCAATTCTTTATTTATGTACAGATTTTTTAATTTTTTTATTTATTTTTCTAATTTATTTATTTTTCATTTTTCTATAAGTATAAAAAAAAATAAAAGCGGGGGAGGAAGAAATACATACCGGAGTGAACAAATAGCCGAATAATGACGTCATTGCGGCAAAGAAGCAGAGTAAAGTGGCCTCCCGATTTTTAAAGGAAAGATTTAGAAGTCATCAGTAGAGCTTAGCTCTGATTGGCTGTTGCAAATTATATATAGAGCCTTTTCTGTGGTCATTTTTTTCTCCTTGTGTGGATGCGCAGGTTAGCTGCCGGGATGGGAGTTGGAGTAAGATCAATGCCAACTGAGTCATTTGGGTGAGGGGGTCTGATGTTGCAAGACCCGAAATCCCCCATGAATCCAAAGGAAACATCACTGATGACCCATCCCGATGCATCAACAAAGATGTATGATACAAATTAGTTATCGTACCTCTGCTTTATTCGTTGTTTTCGGCCTAAATCTTTTTCGGAGACTACTGTCTAAAGTTAACCGTTTGGTCATCAAACTGAACGCTAAAGTGCAATAATTTTAGTAGTATGTGCTTTCTATCTTTTTAAGTGAATTTGATATGCATGTTTTATATTTTTTTAAACTGTAAATAAATAGACAGTTTATTGGATGCATGTGTTACTTTTATTCCTGGTATTTAAATTGACATACGTGAGGGTAGTTATCTTGTGGTCAAAGAAGGTCGTGAGTTATCACCTTTACGGTGTGTTTTTTTTTTTGTTGTTGTTGTTCTTCTTCTTGTTCGTGTTCTTTTACGTTGAAGAACTTGTTTCTTGTGTTATTTTTTTGTATCAAAAAGGGGTTTGTTAACGGTTTAACAGCATCAACACGATATGCAGAATCAGCGACTACAAAAAATTGAAATTTAAATATAATAGGAAACTAATCCACAAATTGATGATTTCTTGACTATAAATCAAGGGTGGACTTATAGATGGATAATAACTTTGTAAGATGGGCACTGCCAAGTAACTCGATATCTGATAAATGCGTTGGAGGAAATAACGATCAACTAAATAAATGGATATTGATTTCAGATTTTAAAAAATATTTTAACGCGAAGTGAAGCACAAGCAGCTTTGTCAATATTTGAATTCGGGTCAGCGATTTCATTTCCTATGACAATAACCGTTATGCTAACCACGCCTCTATTTTCTTAAATACATAAAAACTATTCCTAGTTTCAGTTCTAGGTGACTTAGAAAAAATTAATATTTTACCTTTATATAGTTGTGTATAAGTCTGACATACTGAAAAGGATTTGGATCAAGTCTTGGTTCTAAAAATGAATTCTATAAACTGATAATAATTTCTTGACCATTTATCAAGAGTTAACTTATACACAAGATCGACTTATATACGAGTGTGGCGGTATTCAAATTTTAAAGAGAAGGAGTTGATGCAACCCTTAGCTTCAAAAATTAAATCCATAAATTGATATGTCGCAGGACTGATAAATACGTCGATCCCACAAATATTTATAAACAAAGTGAGGAAATGATGTGACACGGACTAGGCAAGGACTACAAATGCGAGATGGTAAATTTTAAAATGGCTAGTTTTATTTGACAAAAAATACATGAGAAATTAGTGTAGAGTCAACGTTTTTGTATAAAGTCTATGCTATGTGGAAAGTGTACACACAGCTGTCAAATAGTTCTTGGCGACAACGATCTGGAACAAGTCTTGATGCTCTGGGTTGGTCGTAAGTATAGCTGTGTGGCCCGGTATCTGTAAACGGTCGGAGAGCAGGATAATTGATGACCTGGTTGTTGGTTCGACAGTTAACCGGGGGTTCAGTCGATGTTGGCGTCGAAGAATCGACGATAGTTCGAGTACAGTTATCTGCTCTTGAATTGACCCTTTACACTGAGTGTTGGTTGCATTTGGCTGCCTGCTACGTAATCGTCCTTATAGTGTTGATGAAATAAGACCTGGCAAATCGTTAAAAGAACTGAAGAGTGGAAGTAAGACTTATAGCCGTAAAAAGGACCGTTTCGGTTATAGCAGAAGGTATTCTGGTTTGATGCGCAATTTAATTCGACGCATAATTTCGCCCAATCAGGATGACCTATCCTATTCCTCCCTGAACGCCTTTCCCGGGCAGCAGAAATTAGGTAAGCTGCCAAACACAGTCTCTTTAGCTGGACAACGCCGCCCAGTGCAGATGTCTCACTGGCGGCTCTTAAATAGCAGCAGCAGCATGGACACATGAGGGAACCTATCTAATTTATGGATTCCTTGCTAGGAATCCCAGTTGAATATAAATTAGATACATTCAACATGCCATGCACAGGAACAACTTTATATCACCCTCAAAATTGGCTATGTCGATGCGACGCACAATTAAGCTCTCGTCACCTAGCTCTCAATTCACCTCTGGGCCACTTTAATGGAAACAACGCAGGCCTCTCCACCAGACTCACAAAACTCACGGTAACTCCAAAGTTCATTTCCTCCAACGGCAACATGGCTTTCGCTAAACTACGACGAATACAATCCCTCGCACGTCCGACGACACGCACTGCCTTTCTCAACTTTCTCATAACTCCATTTCGTCTCCTTACTCACAATCTTTCCTACGAGACTTGCAGCACAAAAGGCAAACCCAATATTCCATGCTGCAAATAAAAACTATTCCTAAAAACACATTTCGACTATCGGCATCTTACTTCTTCATCCTTCCTTTATTTACTCTTAAAACGTAGCGAGGAAACAACACAACGTAAACACACACACATACGTTACAACCTATCCTCGCTACAAACAAACAATTTCGCTATAGGCTAAACAGTTAATCTTGAAAAGAACTGCAAGAGACTTTTGAGTTAATCCTGAAAAAGACGAAAGGTGAAAAGCTGGGCTGATGCGGATGAAAAGCCAGACCTTAGCGTCTGCTGCTAGTGACTAGGAAGCGACGTTTGGTCGCAGTGTGCTGGTACCAGTGAAAGGAGCTCAAATTACTCTTTTCGTCTCGGGTCATATCCCGCTGCTGGTTTATAGCTATAGCGATGTGAAGGCAACGCAAATGATTTTTAGGCACACACAAATGAATTACGAGACTTTGCTTTAACAACACACAACAGCGAAAGTTCTTTATTTGCAGCTTTGAATATTTGGTTTGTTCTTGGTGCTGCAAGACTTGTGGTGTTTAGGCTTGTTGGTTTTGGAGACGCGATAGCTTAGCGGGATGTTGAGATGGCAGCGTGTCGTTGGACGTGTTAGGGAAGTATTCAAGGTCATCGTGTAGTTTTGTGTGTCGAGAGCGGAGTGGCGCTCGGATCGACATAGTAAATTTTTGTGGTGACAATAAGTGGTGCTTGTGGAAGGCATGCTGAATGTTTCTAATTTATGTTCAACTGGGATTCCTCGTAAAGAATCCATAAATTAGATGGTTCCCTCGTTGAGTGTCCATGTTGCTGCTACTAGTGTTAAAGCCACGGTGAGTTGTCCCCACTGGGTGGCTTGTTTAGCTAAAAAGCATCGCTAAGCAGGGACGACCAGAGACACGTCTGTTCTGGTCGCCGTCTCAAGCTGAAAAGAGTGTGTTTGGCCGCTCACCCGTTTTGCTAGCCGGAAATGAAGGTCCGGGCTGAATAGGATATGTCATCCTGATTGGGTGAAATTCAGTGTTGAATTAAATTGCGCGCCAAAACAAAATACGAGATTTTCCTCTTCTCTACATAGCAAAGATGGTTTGTCTATTTGCTGGGTTAGCACGTGTCCGATCCCGAGCGGGAAGCTTTTCATTAATTATGTGTAATGATGAAACAAGTCATTATACCGCTACGCTCAATAGAAAATATTTTCGTGACGGTCTGCAGAATCAATTTGTCTTGAAAATAGTTTCTGAGTTGGTAACAGAAAATTCCACTCGCTGACAAACTTGGTCATGATGTCTTGTGTTATTACCAAGATTTGATTCTGCTTGTAGTGAAAAATTCTGTTCACTGACGGCATAGATGACGTTGCGTTTTTTACAAACAAAAATTTCCGATATAAGTAGCTTTTAGGAAACTAAATAGAATGGTTTCCCTTGTTACAGTGGTTGACGAATTCTCCCACGTCACTAGTCCATTTTGGTTACGTGACAAGGTCAACCGGGGATTCGCCTTCTTCACGAGCAGACGTGGTGTTCGTTCCTCCCGGGGAGCACATGAGACTCCCATCCTTTATATTCCAAACCTGAGTGGTTTCCACCTTTTTGCTGTATGGACTTTTCTATCTGTTCCTTGACCGCATGTGACTCTTGTTTAGCCTTGGGAAGGAACTTTGTAGTGTGTACAATTAAATGTATATTAATTGACTTGTTCTGTTTCCTATCGAATATTCTGCGTTAGGTTAATTTCTTCGGGATAACCTAATGCGTTATAAGAAACGGGCTGTTATCCACGAAATAACACCTCATTAAATCTTATGGTGATATGTTGTATGCCCAATTCAACAATCATAGAAAACTTTACTCCAGACAAATTGATTGTTTTTTGCCTGACTTAAACGCCATTCACTGAAATTTGAATATTATTTTGCAAGTTCATTACTGAACTGACTGCTCGTTAGTAAGAGAAATAAATCCCTTAACATTTCAAATACGAAATATGAACCACATACAGATTAGAAAGGTCAGTTTTATGTGACGTCGACCTATATAAAACTAATACTTTTGTTAGGCTGAAATTCAAACATAACAGAAAAGACAATTTTGCTTTAAAAATCGATTTCATAAATTAATGATTTTTTGATCATAAATTAAGAGTTGACCTATTCCCAGTTATATACAATAAATACTATTAGTCACGAAACTTTTGTCGATGGATTAAATTCTCAAGCCCTAATTTCTAAGGAAGGAATTTGGCATCAAACACTCTATGAGTTTTCCTCAGTCTAGCATACAGATCCCAAGTGGTTTATGGTACCTACCGTCTCTAAATGGTCACCCATAGAATGAAAGGATATCCGATTCTGACTAGAAACATTTAATATGTAACGCTTCTGAAATAAAGACGAAATGCCACCATTTCGAAAACGATTTCTTCAACAGCAAATCCTGGCTGATAAGATAGGGAGAAACAGTGACCACAGTGTAGTATATTGACCTTTGACAGAGCCGTCATGTTCCAGCTGTCTAAACAGGAAGATAGCAAAGCGTGGGTGTAAGCAGCTCATGCGGGTGGACCAGCAGAATTTGGTCACGTAGATTGACCATCAGAAATACTTAGGCGTTGTGAAATCATATATGCCGGTACCCACAGAGCAATGAGCATTTTCAAATGCACAATCAGGTAGTCAAGAGGTCACGGAGAGCGACCAGCGAATGCCCAGAGAGAAGCAGTGCCCCCACCCCCTGGCCGTGAAGCAAAAGAAGTGCCAAGTGGGGCCCTGAGTATGACACAACGCGGATAAGAAGGAATAAAGTTAAGAGAATTGCATTTTTATAATCAAGAGTCATGGTTTCTTCCTTCATCATGTTTACAACAAGAGATCTATACTCGAATTGAAAGTTCACCCTGTCGGTGGGCTTAGAATATGATGACTGCATCCCCAACAGAAAAATGGGATGTGTATAACACTAAACTGCATCTGATGATGAGACTCTTGTTCTGGGGAATGTGGAGTATCATTTCATTGCCATTACTCTCAAGCTCACTATGACCTGAAGTGGCAGTACCTTTTAGGGGCCCATCTAGGGGTAAAATAAAGATTATTCGAATTCGATAGGACTGTGTGCAAAAAAAATTAACAACTACACAAACAATATAAATATAAAGGTACATTGAACAAGATTTCCTAACATTTAAACATGAAATAACCCTAGACGAATTGACATGCCATTAAAAGCAATCAATCAATCCATCCAATTGAAATCAGAATATGTTTATCACAGATATTATCTTATGATAATGTCTGTGATAAACATAAATACGACTACGCTTAAGTTATCAGAAAGAAACCCAAAAACTCTACACAACTTCTATAAGGTCCCACAAGGGAATGTTGGAGAAGAATCGTGCATTTCCAAATGTTCATTAAGGAGGATATTGCAATCGGAAAAAAAGCAACTAGGGTAGAAAAGTTTTGTTATATTCTCAGATGAATCATTGCAATCGTTGTAAAAGTTGTCATACAAATTTTGTGCGGGCAAACATTTTTTCCAGTTTGGATTTCTTTTTATAAATTACAAAATGTTACAAATGATAATACAAAATCAAATAATAATAAATTATACAAAGGAATGAGTTAACGTCTTTATCAGCATTTGTTCTCTGTTGAAAGTCTATGAGTTTTCGTGTAGATAATGTAGAGAATTTTTAGAAGAAACAAAAGTTTTCAGTTACTTCGAAAAGGATTTCTGAAAAAAGAGGCAGAAGAAAGTTCTTCCTGTTAATTAAAATGAATCATTATTTCATTCTATGCATGTTTTCTATACCAGTTCTAGCATGTAGTTTTTCACTGAATTTCGAATGACAGCAAGTCTCTTCAGATCTTCGGGTGATTTTAACACTGTGGTCTTGATACTTTCTCTGATCTCCAATTAACCAAGCCTTTTTTTTTCAGGTTCTTGATGACTCTTCCAAGGTCCCAATTACGATTGGTATCACCGATATCTTTACGTTCCATAATTTTTCTCAGATGAGAAAGATTTCTACCTAGATGAGGTGGTGAACTCACAGAAAAGGAAAGGTATGAATCCAATTATTCTCCCTCCGGCTATGGGTAAATAGTAGGGCAGACTGGGTTCTTCAGCCTTGGTGAGACAATTTGTCTAGTAGAAGGAAAACTCTGAATTCAAACCTGTTAAACTCCGCTTAAAAATTGACCTTGTGTCATACCCTGCCGAGCGGAGGGGTTGGTAAATATGGAAAAGCTGTTGACTTCTGTTCTCGAAAGATGTGCTGATATTGATGAAGACCAAGAAACTAGTTCACATCATGGTCGTTGGGGTGGCCACCAGCAATGGTAACGGTATGCCTCTGACTGAACACGGAAGCCTACATCAAGTTCTTGGAAGAGCTAGTGCTGATTTGGATCGAGAGGGTAGCTTTGCGCTATGCAACACAATCAAGAGAATTTAATCTTGGCAGTCAGAAAATTTCTGTGACTACATTACTTCTAACATCTGGCCACCTAACAACTCAAATTGCTATCTACAAGATTGTTATGTGTGAAATGCAATTGAGAGAGAGAGAGAGAGAGAGAGAGAGAGAGAGAGAGAGAGAGAGAGAGAGAGAGAGAAAACTCCGCGTGACCGATGAAATGAAGACAAGGACAACGGCAGCATTTACTAATTTAAACAAGGAGACTCTCGGAAAGGCTTGCAGGAGATACCGAACTCGTCCGACGACTTTTTGAATAAATTTAATAAATAGTATCTCAAAATATTTTGATGTAGTTTTGGTAAATATATCTGATAAAGTGAAATGTTGGTGTTTTTTCTTTTTTACGTAATTCAAAAGACCCATTACACAATATATATATATATATATATATATATAACATGTAAGTGAACATCAAAGAGCGACTAGAGATTGAACTCGGTTACTACGAAGCTGCAGACCATTACGCCAAGGAGACTCCCCTTGGAAAAAAATGTGTGTGTGTGTGTGTGTGTTAAGATGAGTAAATTGTTGGATTTTATTTAGTTATTTAAGTTGCATGGAAATTACAAAAAATATAGAAAGTGGAAAATGCTGATTGGCTGGTGACTTTCGGTCGTTTCTGATACATTTACACGAGTTATCTGTCCTTGGTTTTGGTTTTATTAGGAGCTGATGCCGACAGTACTTTATACAAAGAACTTTTTTTGTATATTAATTTATCAATAATATTTCTTATGGGAATGGGAAAACAATGCTTAATAGTCCCATAAAAAATAAAAACAAAAATAGCAGTACATGTGCTCGGGGTCAGATTTCAATAATATTCCCTTAAGGGGTAGGGGAATAAAATCTTTAGAGATAACAAGTGTACATGTATCACACAGAAATGGCGGAAAGTCAAAGACCATTTCTCCTTTGGATTTATGAAGTAGACAGGACCCTCTTTTAATTTTATTAAAAATAATTAATTTCAAATCTAATGGAGGTTGTTCTTCCGATGAAACGCAAGCAAAATTATTCACGAACATTTTTTTTTCGTAATTGTCTTTTAATTGGAATCATTTTGAGATGAGGCTTCTTAATCTGAGAATTAATCTTTTTTTCCTCATCTTGGTAGTTTTTTGTGTTGTTTCTTCTTTCACTACGTTTCGGCCAAATTTCACCTCTGGCCTTCTTCAGGGGATTTTTACCGCGACCTCGGATAGGAATGATGAGTCTTGTAACCGTATCCCCAGTAAAAAAAATCACCTGAAGAAGGCCAGAGGTGAAATTTGGCCGAAACGTAGTGAAAGAAGAAACAACACAAAAAACTACCAAGATGAGGAAAAAAAGTCCGCAATAAATAAAAATTAATTCTCATTTTTTTTTTCGGTTTTAATTTTTTACAAACGAGATAATATGAATTCACTTATATCGTTTTTGAAAAATAAGATAGAAATAAAAACCAAAATAAATACCATTTCAAACATTACAGCTCACAATTTTGTTTTGATTCAACTTTCATAAATTTCTATTAAAAAATTCGGATTCAAAATATAAACTTAAATGATTGGAAAAGTTCTGTTGAATTTCAAAATGCGACAAGTGTTCTTTTGATGCAATCATGTAATTGTAGATGTGATATTACAACTTCTACATAGTCTGGCACAAGGACATAACTTTAGTGCATCAAATAAAACTCAAACATAATTACATTTTCAATAGTCTGCATGATTAGCTCGATAAATATTACTCCAAAATGTCAATTGTAGATGAAGTAGTGAATATCGATTTCACTTGTAAAGGTCGAATACAAGGACACAATTGTAAGGTACCTAGTGCAGATCACTATATTTGTAAGGATCTGTGAATACTTGAAAACAAATTTAAAAAATGCAAACCGCTTATTGATATTGATCAAGATTAGTCTGGCAGGAACATATAGTTGTGGCACTCAGTGATTATTGAATTCACAACAGTACTTATGGTCTTCTGGGTTACTTTAGAAGTAAGACCCCCACCAAAAAAAGGGAGTGTCCTGGATATAACACTAAACTGTATCTGGTGATGATACTCCAGGTCTTGTCTGGTAGTCCAAGAGTTAAATAGTTCTATTTGAAAATTATTTGTATTCAATAGGAATACTTGGTGTCATATAACTGTTAATTGTTTGTATTAAGAATAGTTACTTGAAACTAAAATTATTCATTAAGGATTATTATCATTTACTTGAAACTATATAACCATGCACAAATAATAGACAATTATTGAATAGAAACGACTATTCGAAATCATATTATTAGTATTAAATAGGAATACGAGAAACCATAAAAATGTATGCAAATTATTAGAGAGGAATATTTGATATCATATAACTGTGCGATAAAAAATCTTTTAAGAAACCACTACACAAAAAATGTAAATATGAACGCACAATGAACGTAATTCCCTAACCTCGTCATGAAATAATACTAGACGGGTTGAAATGCCGTTAAAATCAATCACTCAATCAATCAATAGGGATTACTTTACTAACTATTGCTAAAATAGTATAATACTTACGATTTTTTTGGGGGGTATCTGTTAAGTAAAATGCAATGACAGTCTGTGAAAAAAAAAACCCTTTAAAACACTTGAAAAATCAAGAACAGTTTTAACTTACCTTTTATTTCAATATCGCTTTCTTCTTGTACAATATATCCAGCGTCTGCTTTGACTTCCAGATTACTTTCCTGCGTTTCAAAATTCATCTGTTCCAACTGCTTGCCTTGTTTTCGATTATGAGCTACAGCCTCTTTAGCGTTAGTACGATGAAAAACTTTGACATCTTTTCTCTCGAAACGGTCTCCGGGTAAACGGCCTATGAGCGAGATGAAAGTTCCCGAAGACCGTTTTGCACTGTTTCGATTGATTAAATAAACAGGACCTATAGCTGACACTTTCACTAAGTTCCTAGGCAACGCCACCCCAGAATCGCACGCTCTGACCGGTGGAGGACACTCATCACTAAACATTAGCGTTTCTTGTTTTATTTCTCCGTTCCCTTGACGAGTTTTCCATTCACCTTTTAACATGGACATTCTCTCTGTGCTGGACGGTACAGTGACTTCTAACTTTTGTTTGAAATGTTTATCTTCAAGTATTGATGAGAATTGTTGATGGTCACGCTGACTATCGAAACAAACGGTTTGATTCATCTGATCTCCCTGATAATTCCAGTGATCACTTCCTATTTGGTCAGAACAATCCAGCTGGTCGTGATTAAATGTCACTATCGTATCGTTGGACTGATTAGCACGCTCACACATTCCTTTCAAGGGTACTGTTTCCGGTAGCGACGATTCTGTATGGACAGGGCCAAAGACTGGGGATGGGGACTGTCGTTCGACATCTGGGTACATTTTTTCTGCCTGATATAATTCTGGGTAATAGGTAACGTCACGTGATTCTCGAAAATGGACGAATTTTTTCCGATTTACGCTTCCTCTTCTTCGAATAACAGTCAACTCGTTTTGACGGCCATCTTCAAATTGATGAGATGAAAACTGGTTTAACTCTTGTTCGTCAACTCTATTAGTTTGATGATTGAAAGGAAAAGAAAATTCCCCAATTTGGTGAAAAGGGAGAAAGTGATTCTGACCATCGTTAATGTGGTAAGGTGCATATTCCATCATGAATTCACTGTAGTCTATTCTGGGTTTTCCATGCGCAGGTTTTGGCGGTGTAGGGCCGTATTCTCCCCAGTCCGAAGAAACCGGGAGACGATACTCCTTAGGTAAAATAGCTGCTTCATATCTAGTCATTTTAAGATCAGAAGAATGTTGTTTTATTTGCTTTTGTTTTTGTATTTTGCTTTATTTTTTCTTTAATTTTTCTTTTTTTTTATTTTATTAAGCTTTTTGTTTTTTGTTATTTTTTACGTGGTTTCAAACCCTACAGAGAAATTAGAAAAGTTGTTTTAGGACGCCATATTCTTCTGGGCGATTCAAGATCTCAAAATAGAACTTTTCATCATTTGTGACAATAAGAATGTGTATTCATGTGCGAGGCTGAATGTGACATGCAGAAACATGTGTACTTATGGGAATAGATACAATTCCGCTTGAGATAAATAACCCAAAGTGAGTAAGCTGTTGCAACTTTGTATTATGCGTTTATTAGCGATTTTGAACATGTGACCCTCACTAAGTGTGTGTCTCTAGTGAGTTTTAATTTCGCTCAAAAATAACGATGTCTTTCTCGACTGCTTGTTATCAACTAGTAATAACAATAATAATCATAATACGAAGAAGAAGAAGAAGAAGAAGAAGAAGAAGAAGAAGAAGAAGAAGAAGAAGAAGAAGAAGAAGAAGAAGAAGAAGAAGAAGAAGACTGGGTAAAATTACCTCTTCCATCACCCAGACACACGTCCCTCCATCCTGACTCGATCCAACCAACACCAACAGGTTGTTGTCATTTCCTTCAAACGTTTCGCCATCCTTTCCTTTCTTTTCTCTTTCATCTCCAACATAAGACGTTTTTCATTTTGATTGCTTCTTCTTGTTTAATTTTGTTTAGTGTTTTTTGCTTTTTTTTTCAAAAAACGACGCCTTTGGCTTGTCTCTTGTTTTTTTATCTATTCTCTCTCTCTCTCTCTCTCTCTCTCTCTCTCTCAAACACACACACACTCACACACACACGTATACATTATCTAAATAAATATGAACAGAGAGAGATATTTTCTCAATTTTTTGAGCAGCATCTGTTATATATAGAAACCTTCATAAATACACAAACATACACATGTGTGTGTGTGTGTGTGTGTGTGTGTGTGTGTGTGTGTGTGTGTGTGTGTGTGTGTGTGTGTGTGTGTGTGTGTGTAATTCTATTTACTTTCTTGCTTGTTTGCTTGTTAGTGATGAGTTCATTGATGAAACATGACAGATGAACACCTTTCATTTTAAGGAGTGCTTTATAGGAGGAAAAGAGGTTCAATCCCACAAAAGAGGTTTGGAGGAAAAGAGGTTCAATCCCACCCTCGGCTCGGGGTGCTCAAAAGGTCCTATTTATCCAGAAAGCAAATGAAATTGACATCCGCAAGAGTAACTCATTTTGCGAGGGGAAATTATCCAGAAAGGGTCCATTTTACCTCTCTATTCCTTCAGTTATAGACATGTGAACTTCTTTAACCTCAAAGTGGGATGTGAGGTAAATGACACAGAGGACACTCTTCCGCTCATTGTGGTGCACAGAAAATTTTTTATTGAACTTTATCACAAAGGTCAAATTCATCCAAAAATCAAATAAAATTATCATCTGTAAAAGCACCCAATACACACAACGGGTTTAATAAAAGAGGACTCATTCGTACAAAAAACGAATTGAATTAATTTTGGGCTGACAAAAACTGCTCGAAAGTATGAATTTCATCCGACGCTATGCCGGGTTCTTCTACTAACTTGTAATAATACACATATATATGTGAATTTAATATATTTGTGTATGTATATGATAGATGTAAATGCTTATATATATGTGTGTGTGTGTGTGTGTGTCCATAAATAAGTATATATGGGGAGTGCATGGCAAAATGGTTAAAGCGCTTGACTGCGGCCTCAAAGTAAGCGAGTTCGAACTCCTCTCGCGCTATGCCATTCTCATTTGGACTAATACCCTCCTTATCCCCCACCACCAATGGGTTAAATAGTATTACTGTTATTCTTCTAGCGAAATAGCTTTGGCATTGAAGGTTGATGTGCCTTTAAACAAAGAAGCCAACCTACATATATTCTAGTAAAACTTTGCTATTTTCTTCTGTTAAAATGAATAAAAAATAATTAATTGATTAATTACTAATAAAGTTATTATTTGAGGTTAAATTTTAGTTTTATTTGAAAGATTGTAATATCGTAATTATCAGTATTAAAAGCAAAATAATATTGCATTACTTAATTTTTAATACATTTTAAAGATTTAAATTCCTCAAAAGTTAACAATTTCATTTAACTAGAGGTTATGTAAATTAAAAAATGATATTAAATTTTCTAAATACTTAAAAAAGGGTTTTGAATGAAATCAGTTACTAAAAATATTAACAAACCAATTTATATACACATAATACACGTTAATAATTATATCACTTCCTGTGGTATTTACCACAGGAAGTGGTATAATTATTAACGTGTAATATTTGTATAATAATGTGATATAATTATTAACGTAACATATGTGTATCCAAGTGGAAAGTCAAAATTAATGACAAGAGACTTTCTACGTTATTTTACAAATGAACTTCAGCCCAATCGGCTGAGGCTGTAGAATGTAGAAATTTTGGTAAGGAACTGGTGATCCTGTTTCACCGAACAGCAGCAGCCCCTTGGGGTCACGTGGCGTCCATTATAAAAAGGAGCTCCACTGGAGACTCTCCCTCTTTTGGTTCCACTCCCACAACTATTAGCAACAGGTCCTTTTCGTAGCAGCCCTTGACGGACACGTATTTGGTACCTTCCACCACAGCCAGGAACCAAGAGCGACGAACGCATGTGCTGAGTTAAAAGGAACAGGACACACACAGTTAAGATACAGCAGGCATTTTATCTGCAAACTCACTTTACCAAATCTACTTTACCTTCACAACCTACATTACCTTCAACCTTACAACCTTCACAACAAACCTAACCATATTTTACATCTTGAACTCTTCCTTGAACTCTCTTTTGTAAACTCTTCCAATTCGTTGTTTATTCCATTTGGTGTAAAACCCTGATTGTTGTTGTTGTTGTTGTTGTTGTATATAAATTTTGTTGCATGTAAAAGGCGTTCGTCTTCCTTTCTTCAAAAGCTGTCACCATCTCTCTACTGCTGTTTAAGTACGGTTTATTCTTTTGCAAAACGTAGGAATAAACCGGGCTTTTCCCCATAAGAATACGCTGACCACATCTCCGTAAAGAGGTAAGGCCTCCAACTAACAAATGTCCTGGATATGATATTAAACCATTTGATGGTAAGGCTTCAGCCTTGGAGCTTTCAGGAATGTTGTATCCCTTCGTTGCTATTACTCCCAAGTCCACTCTAACCCGGAACGGTAATACCTGTTAGGCTCCCGTCTATGGGTTAAATAGAATTGTTTATTCATTGTGGTGATAAAAGAAGGAACTATATAATCTCCCTTACTTTCTGGGAACGAATTGTTCCCCTTTTGTTTAGTTGACTGGTGAAAGGCCATTTTAGCCGTGACTACCTCTAACACCAGTTCTTAGTTGAATAAAGCTTTTCTTCAAGCTTATCTGATTTCTTCAATTAATTGCAAGTTCTAACCTATCTCTTATTACATTAGTATTAAATTGAATTTTATTATTAGTTCGCAATACTTGAAACCATTTAACTATGAACAAAGAAATTAACTTTGGAACGTTTTAAAAATGCTACCAATAAACTATTCACTTAAAAATCATTTCAACAGAATTTGGCATTAAATAACCATTAAGGTTATTTGCCTTTAAACCAAAATACCAAACCTAAATTAACTACAATCAAACAAAATAAGGTACGCTTTTTTTTCGTAGTAAAAGTTCTACGTATAAAAAGCTAACAAAAAAAAACCCTCAATTTTTTAAGTTTAGAAAATCGTGTCAATAAAAGTTTATATTTGGTATTAAATCTTGAAAAAGGAAAAAACCTGGTTTTTGAATGTACAATTAAGATAACTCAATGAAATAATTATTTTTTAGTGCTTATTAATTCATTATTGAAATATTGAAATAATAATTGCCTTTTTAATTTTTAATTTTTACCAGGTAATAATCTGCAAATCTTTTATTGTTCCTAAAGCATAAATTTTTACTTTTTTCGAATTTTCCTATTTCTATTACAAAATTTACGGGTTTTTTTATACATTTCTAAAAGTTTTTCAGAGAATAAAACAAATAATTTACTTATATTATAAAAGTTTCATGGGTGGTAACATTAGAAACACTTGATTTAAAAACAAAAAGTGCTTATATAGCAATTCATACGTTAAAATTTACAAGATATTACATTTAAAATGAATGTTTGAAAAGGAAACTGCACTTCTTTTAAATCTTCGACATCTTTCTTTAAAAGAAGAAGCTAAAATACAAAAATCTTTCAAAATACAACATTGATAGAATATAAAGGCAACTGAAAGTTACAGCGAAGCGTACTAAAAATAATTTTTTTCAAATTGAATACAAAGGACCAAATTGGAAATTGCTTAAGTGTTAGAGTAAGTTTCCATACATTTTTTCGTCTAACATTTGTTGGAATTTTGTAAATTTGGCAGTGAATAACGGCTCGAATGCCATTATAATACCCAGTGAAGGCATTTTTTTTTTAAAATCATAAAACTACTTTCAACAAGTTGACGTTTCAACAAAGAGTAAGTCATGGTAAAATTCCATTTGCTTTTCCGTATTTTTCCTTGAATTCAAATTCTTTGCATCATTTCGTTGCATATTTTTTATATTTTGTTTTGTGTTCTAAAAGAGTTGAGTCCATAACTCAGCACTATATGGAAACATATGCAATTTCGCTGGTGCTAACTTTTATGTGTAATGGTTTAATTCTCTGGAAATAAATGACTTTTTATAAGAAAAATGTTGTTTTGTTATAAGAAACAGCTGTCATTTTTTCTAATAGTTAATATCAGTACTAGCATTCCCCTTCTTCTTCGCTGAACCTTTTTTTAATTATCTCTTTTTCTCTCCACTCCTCGAGTCTTGGTTGACTGCTAAGTCTGTCTCTGCTACCATGGCTTGGACGTAGTTAGAATTTAAACTTACTTTTTGAACACATAGTCATTGAGTATGATTGTCTACGAAGAAAAAACTAGCATACGTAAACCCTATGTTGGCCTTAGCAATTATTTATTATATCTTTAAAAAGTTTTTAAAAAAAGATATTTTGAAAAACAGCTCCAAGTTTCTTGTTTTAAAATGTATATTTTTCGATTCATAAAAATATTCTTCAGTTAATAATATATTTACATTTAAACTGTAATTGAAGAAAAGTATGCAGAACAAATATCGATATAGAAATATTTTCCGAATAATCTAGAAGAAAATTATATCTCGATGGTGTACTAAACAGGTCATCAATCAACGACAAGGCTGTTGAACGACTGCCGCAAGTCCCAGTGAACGAGTCTCTCGATGTCACTCCAACCCTGAGGAAAGTTCAGATAGCTATCTGTCAACTATCCAGCGGCAAAGCACCCAGATCTGACTCAGTTCCTGCGGAAATCTATAAGGAGGGTGGATCAGTGCTGACGGGTAAACTTCTGACCCTCATTCAGCTGATATGGGTAAAAGAACAACTACCACAAGACTTCAAGGACGCCTCCATCTCCCATATTTACAAATCGAAAAGGAACCGATAGGCATGCGACAATCACTGCGGAATCTCCTTACTTTCAATTTCGGACAAGATCCTAGCCAGAGTCCTTCTGAATCGCCTCAACAACCATCTCGAATATGGACTCTTACCGGAAAGTCAATGCGACTTTCGTTAGGAACATGGGACTGTTGACATGGTGTTTGCTGCAAGACAGCTGCAAGAGAAGTGTCAGGAACAGAACATTGACCTCTACTCGACTTATATTGATTTGACCAAAGCATTTGACATAGTCAACAGAGACGGCCTTTGGAGAATCAGCGAAAAATACGGCTGCCCAGTAAAATTCATCACCATCGTTAGACAATTTCATGACGGAATTCATGGAAGGGTGCAAGGCAACGGAGAAAGTTCCTTAGCCTTTCCCATCACAAATGGAGTTAGGCAGGGATGTGTCCTGGCCCCCACTCTTTTTAGTATCATGGTTTCTGCGATTCTGTTTGATGAATTTAGTGGCTCGGATAATGGAATTGACATTCAATACCGTACTGATGTCTCTTTCTTCAACCTCAGAAGACTTCAAGCAAAAACCAAGATGAAGACTGATATCGTCAATGAGTTTCTGTTCGCCGATGACTGTGAACTGAACGCTACTACCAAAGCCAACATGCAAAATAATGTTGACAAGTTCTCAATAGCCAGTGACAATTTTGCCCTTACCATCAACACACAAAAAAAAAAGACAAAAGTGATGCATCAGCCAGTTTCTGGAAAACCATACGTCGAGCCCAACATCACCATCAAGGGACAACGACTGAAGGTAGTAGAAAAGTTCACTTACCTCAGCAGCACCCTCTCTAAGTTTATCGACATGGATAAAGAGGTGAACACCAGACAGGCAAAGGCAAGTGCAGTCTTTGGCTGACTCAACAGGCATGTGTGGAATCGGAGAGGCATCTCGGAGGCAAACAAAGTCAAAGTATATCGAACTGTCCTTCTTACCATCTTCCTTTATGGCTGTAAAACGTGAACAACTTATCAACAGCATATAAAGAAGCTAGACCACTTTCACACGACCTGTCTGAAGAAGATTCTCGGTATCATACGGCAAAAACACATCTCCGACACCGGTTTTAATTTGAACTTCTCTTCCAAGCATCTACACGATCTTGATGCAATCACAGCTTTATTGAGCTGGTCATGTTGTCCACATGAAAGATCACCGCCTCCTGAAGAAACTGCTCTACGACGAAATATCTCAGGGCAAGCGCTCCTAAGGAGGCCAGAAAAAGCGCTTCAAAGATACACTAAAGGTTTCCACGAAATCTTTCAGTATCGCCCCTAATTGCCTGGAATATCTGACGCAGGACAGAAACAAGTGGCGTGAAGTTGTCAAACGTTGAGCGAAAGTCTGTGAAACCAGAAGAAACGCAGCTAGTGAGCTGCTCGGGAAACTTAGAAAATGCACTATTACTGCCGCCTCCATTCCTTGTTCTCACTGCCCAAGACTCTTCCGCGCACAGATTGGCCTCATTACCCATTTGTGTACTCACGGATGCCTTCCTTAATCATAAGGTTGATGTTATACACAGAAATCCCTTCTGATTTACAAATACATCCCAAATTAACTCACAAGCAAAATCAATAAATAAACAAACAAATAAAACACCACAAACGTATATTTCAAAAGCCGGATGTTGTCTAAACGATGGCCGACACCAAAATGAAGAAGACACGTCGTTGAACAGGTACGCTCCGTGCATCCATCCGGTTGAAATGTAACTTTATATTTACAATTTAAAGAATCCTTTTCTTTTTTTTCTTTTTCTTTTTTTTTTTTTTTCACCCAATCAGCAACACCTTTCCCTCCAAAGCTTTTGGGGGCCGATTCGACCCAAACGCGACTATAAACGTTCAAAAAGGAGTCGGCTCCGAGACCTCGAAAGAGAACATCGACCGCGATACCTGCAGCATTCAACATCACATAAATTCGTCTTAACCTTCTTAGTGCAGCCTTTGATGGAAGCCACATGACCCGAGAATCACCATCCTATCTACATTCTACCTTTCAACACCGACGTTTCTCCTTCCCTGTCGACATAAACTGTTGTTGACCCCTACCGACACAAATATTGGAACATTTTATTTTTCGATTTTCACTACCATTCAACACACATCAAATTTCCTAAAATTAACTCGTTCCTATCAATACAACTACGAGCATTTTCTTCTCAATTTCACAGACATTCTTATATTCACCAACACAATTGTTGAACCTTGTTTATTAATATAATTGTTAAATTTTTCACTTGTTTGATTTACTACTCTGTGTTTTGTCTTTTCCTTGCGACCACACGCTTGATATAACATTGATCAGATGGTCCTAATCGATTACGATGGATAAAGAAGAGAAAAAGAAGAATTGGGAAAAAGTACATCAAAATCTAATGTAGAGCAAATATCGATACAGAATTATTTCCTGAATAATCTAAAAGAAAATTATATTTCCCCTTAAATCATAGAATTAAAATCTTTCAAAACATTTTTTTAATTCAATATTCACATTTTGGGTATTATTTTTCTCCTGCAGCTCCTAATTTAAAAATGTTTTCTTTGTGTCCTGAGCACCTTCAAACTTTTGTCTTTTTTATATACAGAAAGTAAATGCCGTATCCTATAACCCTACCGAATTAATAGCGGCACACGCATAGGGAGGGGTAAAATTAAGTGACCTGAAAACAATCAGCAAGTTTTTTGATAAAATAACTTATGCATTATAAAATTCATTCGTTAATAAATGAATAGTTAAAATCTCATTAAAATCGCATCCTTCTTATATATATATATATATATATATATATATATAGTGTAATGGTTGTCGTAGAAAATGGAAATAGCAAGGTGAGTTCAAAACCTGGACGAGGCAGTTTGCATTTCACATAGCGGTAATGCCCTTTGGAAAGGTATGCATCCAAATATTCTTCCTCAATCTCTGAGTAAGTAGTAGGGCAGAATGGGCTCTTTAATCTTGGCATGACAACTGGTCAAGGAGAAAAAAAACTCTAAAATCAAATCTATTAAACTCTGCTCAAAAAACTGACCTTGTGCCTGTTCTTACGGAGGGGTTGTAAAATACATATATATATATATATATATATATATATGCACCCATACACACACACATGCACACACACACATATAGATATAGATATATATATATATAATCCGAGGAGGGGATCCAAGGGGTAGGTATATCGAATTTGAGTGGTCAATGTTAAAGGCTATCGACGTATAATTAATTTGGGATTAAAAATACATCAACACTCAACGTTCAGAACTAAAACATCACGAGCAGAAATAAATTTATAATGACACCAAGAAAGTGAATTTTTTATTTTTATTTTTATATAAAATTATTTATTTATATATATATATATATATATATATATATATATATATATATATATATGTGTGTGTGTGTGTGTGTGTGTGTGTGAAGAAAGAAAGAAAGTGAAGCATAAACTGAACAGTGATATCGAAACATTGCAAACTAAAAAAGGAAAAAAAATATGAATAGAAAAAGAAATACAAAGGTGTTTTATATTTGAGGATAGTGATGATGTTAAAAATAAATATCTAGCACTCCTACGTTCACATACACTCGAACACCAAATGTGACAAGTTCTTGACGCGATATCCCGATGCTGAAACCCCTCATATCACATTTCCCGTCCATTGACAGAGACCCATCTCCTCCTATCTCGAAACGATTATTGTCACCCCTTACTGACATACATCACCTGTCTCCCTTCTCCTCTCTCTGTCTGCCTCTCTCTCTCTCTCTCTCTCTCTTTCTCTCTCTCTCACACACACTCGGATGGACACACGAACACACATCTAACATCAATCTTGAGTTTCATTGTTTTCAGTTTGAATTTTGGTTATCTGTTGATATCTTCCTTTTTTTCTTAACGAATAATAACTTATCTAAAACACTATTATGTCTACCATATTGTGTGTGTGTGTGTGTGTGTGTGTGTGTGTGTGTGTGTGTGTGTGTGTGTGTGTGTGTGTGTGTGTGTGTGTGTGTGCATCTGACAACTAAAGAAAGAGAAGAAGGCTTGTCATCAGATCTGTTCAAAAAACTTAAGCTGTATTTACAAAGACCGAAACGAACAATGTAATTTTGTTTTTCAATAGTCCCCGATACATTCAACATAAATCATTCCAATGTGTTTTCACTGATCGAAGCAGCTCTGAAATTCCTCTTTCAATATTATCGTTGCTGTCCCGTCCACGACACCCAAAATATCCGGTTTAGCTAAAACGCTGTGTTACCCGTGACGTCAGACAACAAAATATCGTAGATACGTAATGAATGAACTTCTGTTATGAACAACCGAACTATTTTTCAAGAGTTAATTCTGTTAGCCTTCCGGAAACAAAATTATTACCACATTATAAAATATATCACATTTAAAAATTCCTCCTCAAAGTCTAAGGAAGTATCTCATTATCACTTATATTTAATAAAGAAACATCCTGTGTACAGAAATACTTCCCTCGACCAACAGAGTAGCAGAGGCTAATGCTATATAAATAGGAGACAGCAATCAAAAATTAACTGGCCAGCCGGGCTTCGGCTCGGTGTGGTGGTCAAGGTCAAGGACAGATTCGGGGCCGAATGGCTTCCAACTACGGCTGCACCACTTTTGGGTGTCAATAATACCATTGACAGCATTGTATAGCACCGGACCTAGAGGTCCAGTTTAAGCTATAACCAGGCATCCGTGCCTGGACCCATGTATGGGTCCTTGTCTAGCAAGGCTCATCAGGCTCACATTGGACTAAGTAAGCAGATAACCAGCAGGGTTGGAGTTTTCGGCTCGAGTCCGACCTCCCTCTCCCTCAACCCCCACTATAATCGACCTTCGAGTTATTGGCCTTGTGTCAAGTCCTGTCTGGTGGGAGGCAGAGACAAATATAAACTGGCCAGCCGGACTTCGGCCTGGTGCTGTGTTCAAAGTCAAAAACAGATTCGAAGCCGAAAGGCTCTCGGCTTCTGCTGGGTCATCTTCAGATGGGCGACGATGATCAGCATAATCCAGTAGAGTTCGAGTCAACCTTCCCCTCCATCAACACTCACTATAATCGGCTCTCATTCTATGTCAAGTCCTGTCTAGTTGGAGACAGTGACAAATACCGCCAGCCGGGCTTCGGTCCGGTGAAGTGTTCAAAGTCAAAAACAGATTCGAGGCCGAAAGACTCCCGGCTTCGGCTGGGCCAACTTCTGGTGGGCGATGAGGACCAGCATAGTTCAGCAGATTCAATTCTCGGCTCGAGCCCGACCTCCCCTTCCCTCAATCCCCATTATAATCCACCTTCAAGTCACTTGGCTTTGTGTCAAGTCCTATCTGGTAGGAGGCAGTGACAAATAAGGCCGACCGGGCTTCGGTTCAGCACAGCCACCCCATGTCGAGGACATATTCGTGGCCAAAAAGCTCCCGACTTCAGCTGGGCCACTTTCGGGTGAATGATGATGTCTTTGACAACATTATATAGCACTGAACCAAGAGGTCTAGTTTAAGCTATAATCAGGTATCTGTGCCTGGACCCATGTTTGAGTCCATGTCCAGCAAGACTCATGAGACTCACATTGAGCCGATGAGCAACATAGTCCAGCAGGGTTCGAATCTCGGCTTGAGCCCGACTCCCTTTTCCCTCAAACCCCACTATAATTGACTTTCTGGTAATTGACCTTGTGTCAAGTCATGTCTGGTGGGAGGCAGGGACAAATATAAACTGGCCGACCGGGCTTCGGCACGGTTCGATGGTCATGGTCAAGGACAGATTCCCGGCTTTAGCTAGGCCTCCTTCGGGTGGGTGATAATGTCATTAACAGCATTGTATAGCACTGGACCTCTTGGTCCAGTTTAAACTATAAGTGTAAGTTATAATTATACTATAAAAACTAGCCGACCGGGCTTACTTCGGAGTAAAGGAATTAGTTACCTCTCCCAGCAGCATGGGGTCTGCGTCCTTACCACCAGCCGAAGCAGAAGACGTCGTATCCAACCAATCACAGCCACGGACCCAGCACAGCCAATCAGACCAATCACAGCTGATTTTCTCATTCAAACAGCTCTTCTCAGAGCTAACCTCTGAAAGTTTCACCATCCTCAACAGCTCTTCTAAGACCTAACTTCAGAATGTATTTTGAGATCACTTTTGGTCTCCCCACTACATTTTCCTGGCAGATACGATGAGACGACGACGCAGCAGCCAACACCAACTGCATACCCGCACCAGCTTTACCCAGCAGCCGTTCCGGCACAACCAAGCTTCAGCATTTGTATCACCTAATCCACGAGTGACACACTGCTCGGACTAGCATCAACACTTGAGGCCACATCGATACACACCCGGTCAAATCAAGAATTGAACGAACCGGGACATCGATCAGACAGCCTCTGCAACCAGCATCTGCAACATCTAGTCCATGAAGAACTCACCGCTTAGACTAACACCAACACTTCAAGGCCACTTCGACTCACCACCGGTTAACCAAAGTACAGTACAATCGAGACATCGATCATCCAGCCTTTGCAACCAATGTGTCCACATAATTGACCGTCTCCAGACCATCCTCACCTTCTAGACGCGTTGTCACCACAAACTAATAGACATCTAGGTGTCTAAGACTTTCTACATCACAGACCTTTTCAACATCCAACAGAGACAACACCGATGTGATACAACAGCCGAGATTGCTACTCCTATACACAACTCTTGTGTAAGAATCACTCAATAAAATCTGAATTTAAACTTATTCACTTGCCTCAGTCATTTGTCCAGTCCTCTGTCAATCAACTACACACACACCATAAACAGCAACTAATACATATTTGCACTCACATATACATATCATTGGAAGTCCCTCAACAATGCGGTGTGAAGATGGACAATTGTATTTCTTTTAATGTCCACCACATTTTCAGATTTCATCCTTGAAATGAATTTTCAGTCTAACAAACAAAACAAAAAAGTTCCATGGAGCTCGGTCAGGTGATCATGGAGAATGCTGCACTTGCATAATCCGGTGTTTCGCCAAAAACTCTTGATCAAAAAGTATTGAGAATTCCCACTGATGTGTTTGAATTCATTAACATTTTCTGGGCCTACCGTGTTTAACGCAACTAATCACAAAATCAGTTACGAATAAAATTCATTAGGAAATAAACAAATCAACCAATACCAAAGTCGGTAACAAATTTTGATCATGGAACTTGACATTTGATTATGGCTCTCTATAGACCATCAATAGAAACTGATGTCCACTTTTTTCAGCAGTTCTGTTTTAACTAATTAAAACTTAAAATCTAAATTCTAACATTTTGGATTTTAGTCACTCCTCCAATGAAAATGAAGTTTTCAAATTACCTTAAAATATCATTTGCTGAGTTGAAACAACAGTTTTTGAGTACAGCCGTTTAATTCTTTGGAATTAATGGACTTCATACTAAATAAAAGACTCAGACAATCTACTATGAGGAGTATCTGAACTCGTGCATAGAAAAACGTTGGCATGGAATGTAACAATTTAACCACTCCTGCTTAAATTATCATTGGTTGGTTTTACGGCATGTTAACCCTTGCTGGGTTATTTAATGTCGAAGAAATTCTTTTTTTAATGAGTTTGAGGTGCACGTGTTACGTATGTGTGTGTTCCATGTGCTGATAAAATAAAAACAATTCACAAAATAAAGAAGCTAAAACACTGCTTCATTTCACGTACTGGTTTTATTTTATACTCCATGGAAGAAAGTCCACGTAGTATTTATTGTTCAGTTGTTTTGTGTGAAGGGTTAAAACAATTTGAATACAAGCACCTGGTCAAGATAACGTGTTAGTGAATTGGGGTGCTAGTGTCCTACATCTATATCACAGGATTTTAGGAACCGCTGAGAAAAGTGCCTTCTTAGAGAGAGATTGACAGGAAACCACCATTAAAAAAACAATTGATAAATAAATAAAAATAAATAAATGAATAAAACAAGTAAACAAGAACAAAGTAGAGTATGTTCCTTGGCTGGGAATTTCAAACCCGGGGGCCAGGTGACCAAAATCCCTTGTATGACGGGAAAAATGTAAATTATTATTACTATAGTCTTGTATTTATAATAAGAGAAAATAATTTATTAAAACTGTTGAAATTATTTTATTGTAATGGGAACATCTTCTTGGAAGGTACTTCTATGGTTGTCATCGCTAGAAGAAAATGACTGGACTTTTTGGAACTGACATCGCCTGCGGAGAGAATAACCCTTTCGGCTCAAGTCACGAGGCAGTCAAGACGTCAGTTTTCGTATTCCTGTGAATTTTCGCAGGATGTGCTGGTTTTTAAACCTTGCTGTTCCCTACAGTTAAGGGAAAATAATGAATTGGGAGTAAATCCATCAGAGAATTTTGCTGCTGTGCAGGACAACTCTCGGAGAAATATGCTGTTGCCTATATCTGTGAATTCGTACTGTCTCAACTTTGACCACGACGTGTCCATCAGAACTACCCTGCTGAAATGTATTCTTCTTGGAGAAATATGCTGTTGCCTATATATGAGAATTTGTGCTGTCTTGACTCAGATCATGAGGTGTACAATTGAGTTTGCTGTCCTATACAAATGCTGAAAGAATTGCTGAATGAACCCCCATGTGTCGGCATTATTCGCTGTATTCTTAACGGAAAAGTGAACAGGTTTTCCCAAGAGATGTTTTTCGCCTAAGAGATTCTTCCAAATCTTTTTTTCCATTCATACAACACCCATTTTTTTCAGTTGTAAGTAACGGCACCTTTGTTTGTTGAAGACATATCAGCTCCTTGTAATCCAGGAATGATCCAATGTTTTTTTCGAAACAATTTGTATCATTGTTACTTGATTCAGTTTCTTTGACTGGTCGCTAAAATAGCAATCAATTTTAGCAACAAGTGTTTTTCTTCAAAACTTTGTAACTCCTTTCTATTTGATCTTATTTACTTGGTAATAAATAGTTCTTAGTTGTACGCACGAGGCACGTTTGTCTTTTTATTTTTTCCTTTCTTTTTTTTACAAAGTGTTGTATTATTTTCCGTGAAAGGATTCTTTTTTTTTTTTGATAAAAATTAATCCTTTTAAAACAATTGCTTTCATTTATTTTCATCCATATAGACCATTTAAATCCCTTCACTTCCCTCTTACTCTTTGTAGGGAGACAATAAATAATTATCTTCATTCAAGAATGGGCGTGTCTGTTGTGTACCTCGTAGCGTGTGACATTACAGTGTCGAAACCGATTCTTGACCTCTTTTGACTTTGTTCTTAGAACAAGCGAGACGTATCTCAAAACCACGATGGTATTTTACATTTTTTGAGCAAGTACTTTTTTCCGCTTTTGTACCCCTTCAACATGTTACTTATTCATGTAACAATATGTGTATATTTATAGCTGTTGAGACACGTTTGAGTATACATTCTTCTTTTGCCGCGACCTGCCTACAAACGTAAACAGATCGGATTACTCCTTCACCCTAGAAAAATTACATCCGGGTACGGCTGGAAATGACGAAGCCCTTTTTCGACTCTAACCGGCCGTTACAACTAAGAAAGGGATAAATTAACATTTATCAACATTTGCAAAACACTTCAGCCAGAAATAATTCTATAAAAATGGAAGTAATACTCTTCGCTAGCCTATACCGGGCTATAGAAGTACTTATTTTCTACGTCCATTATTTTTCATAGAAGAACTTTCTATTTATGTGGGGTGGCGGAGGTGGTGTTCCCTTTCTTTCATATGAAAAAAGGCTTCGGCGGCGAAAATTCGGAGGTCTACGCGGACGCTCTCAGGGGCCACTCGGCTCCACGAGGCTCGGGTCCTACGTTATCGTGGTTGCATTCATCTCACTACCACTTTTAGTGGCAGATTCAACACCTTTTTTTCTCTACAAATCGACTTGCTACAAAGCTGAATCCCACTTCTTGTGGTCGATTCACTCACCTTCTTTTTTGCATCGATATGCACTAAAGGCTCCGCTCGTCCGTTCGGCCGCGCAGCGCTAAAGGCACGAGTTAACCTTTAGCTACCACTTCGCTACCTGCGCAGCGCTAAGATAACGCCAATCTTTGCCGCGGCTTCCTGGCCTGTTCGCTCGACAGTGCAGAGCTTTGGCGCGCAAGCCTTAGCTATCACCCTGATACGTTCGCACAGCTTTGGCGCGCAAGCCTTAGCTATCGTTTCGATACGCCCGCACAGCTTTGGCGCGCAAGCCTTAGCTATCGTTTCGATACGCCCGCACAGCTTTGGCGCGCAAGCCTCACCTACTGTCCGATACGCCCACTCAGCTTTGGCGCGAAACAGCCTTAGCTACCGGCCAATGCGCTCGCACAGCTTTGGTGCGTAAGCCTTAGCTACCATCAACGATACGCCTGCTCAGCGGTTTGGCACGACAAAGCCATAGCTACCGTCAACGATACGCCCGCACAGCTATGGAGCACGACAAAGCCATAGCTACCGTCAACGATACGTCCGCACGGCTTTGGTACGGCAAAGGCATAGCTACTGTAAACGATACGCCAGCACAGCTAGGGGCACGACAAAGCCCTAGCTTCACCGACCTGCTCGCTCGACTTCGTATGTGTGAAAGCCTGGCAAACCTTAGCCATTTGGTCCGTAGTACTAAGACACAACTCAATCTTAGTCACCAACTCGCTCGACTCTACACGACCAAGCTGCCAACACCGATTTCGACCTCGACGCTCCCGCGATGCAGTCCACGTAATGACTCGCTGTTACGGACTGCCCTAGCAATGCAGCATCTAGTCCACGTAACGACTCGCTGTTACGGACTACCCTAGCATTGCAACATCTGGCCCACGTACGGCTAGCAGTACGTGCTAGCAACCAGATCGACACACCTCCGGTTAACCCAATGTACTGTCAAAACCGGGATATCGATGCTCCAGTCAACGTAACGACTCGCTGTTACGGACTGCCCAAGCATTGCAACAACTAGCCTACGTACGACTCGCTGTACAGGCTAGCAACCAAATCGACACGCCCCCGGTTAACCCAACGAACTGTCAAAACCGGGACATCGATTTACCAAACTCGACCGACGTCAGCTTCCCGCTACGATCGTCCAGCTGCATCCAACGACTCGACCGACCTCAGCTTACCCGCGTCAAACATCCAGCTGTATCTCCACGACTCGACCTACGCCAGCTACCCTCGTCGAATGTCCAGCTGCGCACATCTACGACTCGAGCATACCAGCTATCGACATCACCCATCTAGCTGAAGACCACATACAACCGCCACGGACTTTACACACGTTTGTAATTCCGACAATAAAATCGTCACTTTTGTTGAATCTGTTATCTTGCTTTCGTTCCCTTCATTATCTTTGGCTGTCACTACTCGCACGCATTAAACTTAAATCAATTGCGGGGTCGACACGCTTATCGGCTCCGCAACACTTAATACCATTAGCATGTACATCGTGTATATAAAAGGGCATATGCTCTTGCATATACAAATGCGTTTATCTTGTCTTTCCTTCCATTGTGTCCAGTGTTAGTATCAACTATTGGCCCTCAATGAATAGGGACTCGACAAAATATCTTCTTACGCATTAAGCCAACCGATAAATACTTCACTGTGAAAATAAAAAGGTCAGATAATTTTAGTATAATTGTTCGACGATTAAAAAAAACGAATGCGTGTCTGGTTGACATAGTAGTATGTGTTTGGATTGTAGGCTCCTGAAGTTTTTGAAGATTGGTTCAAATGTGACTGCTAATTGCATATTGACGAAAATAGATTGGATAGAAAGAGAGATGTTAACCTTGGGGTTAGGTGTTGCCCCTATTTGTCTCTACTGGCATCACTGTGATTACTCAACTTTCTATGTATTTATGTGCATCAGTCGGCTTTAAAATGATGAAAGAGCTCGACTTTTTTCATCGATTTAGTTGTCATATCACTTACTCTCAATTGTGTCCGCGCATATTTTCATCGGCCATATATTTAATATTTGATTCGAGGCGATTAATTTTTGTTATGTGCGCCCAGCACGAACCAATTGGTTATTTTGAGAAGAGATGTTTAAATTGATTAAAGAAATGTGTACACGAAAAGAAAACTTTCTTATTCATCCAAACAAAGAAGAACGAGTAACTGTAGGGGGACATGTTATTTGGTAGATTTGTTTGGTCTCCCAAAATTTATGTTGTAGTTTGGTATATGTTTAGTGGTATATTATTTTGGTTTATACTTGGAAAAAGGCACACGGAGACAAATGTAGTAAAGATGTAATGATATGAAAGATGTGTAAACGATCTGAAACGGCGCGGACAAAAGGAACATTCAAAACAACCGATATAAACAAAACAAATTTATATCTTAACAATACATACAATGAAAACATTCAAAACATTACTATGGTTCTATTACTGTTCGTAAAAATATTCTATGTGTGTGCGTGTGTGACTAACACAACTAAAACTACAAAAAGGACAAAATGATAAAAGTGTCCTATGCATGTTGACTACGTGTTCGTTTCTTTCTGTGGTTAGACGCAATTGCCGTTTTCGAGGCTGGAAAAAGTCTCACAAACAAGGTATACTGAGGAAAGGAATGTTTGCACGGCCTATACATTTTGTGGCGTTTGACGGCTGTTGGTGAATATGACAGAGTGATAGTATTCTCTCTGGAAGTCACACTGGAGAAAGTGTGTTAGCCCTGCAAGTGAAAATGTGAAAAAGAGAAAGAGAGTTTGAAGACGAAGTATTTATAGAAAATACGTGTCTTAGAGTCGGCTCCAAAAACGCGGGATGAAATTCAAATAAAGACGAAGTTTTAAACACTGATCACGTAGTTCTTTTGGCCAATGGTTTCCCGAGACTGAATATTTGCGTGCGTCCGCCATCTTTGTCTCGGGAACAAGTGGCATACTGCCTATTTTAAACTATAGGAGTGTAAGTCCTATAATAACAACGAGAAACGGCGAAGAGAGAGAACCGACCACCGACCGAGTAAGCGGAAGTGACAAGATGCCTATTCAACACCTACAAATCTTGTATTCTAATAATATTTATATAAATATATTTAGCATTTCTACATTATTGATTTAATCTAAAGGAGAAATAAACAAGATAGACCTTATTTACCTTAACGAGAATTTTGGCGATTTTGCCAAACTTTTAATATTTAAAGTTAAATTAGTTTCTAAAAACAGAAGGAAACTCTTTAAATTTTGATCAGTCAATCGCGATCTCGTTTTGCTTTAAATCATTTTCAGAGATTTGTCAACATCTGTCATTCCAAAGTGACAAATATAATTTTCACTGAGTAATAATAGCTAGATATTGATCATAACAGAAGCTCATCAAATTTTATTTTTAATAATAAATTTCTACAAAGCTACAAATATTCACATAATCTAAAAAGCACAACTACCAAGTGTATGAGTGTGACTTGCAGACTGATTATCAAAAATCACCGAAATGTTATACGTCACATCTAATTATGCAATGAGTCACTATTTGCGCATGCTTCGTGGGTTGGCTATGTTCTGTAACCTCTTGTTTAGCTGAGAGACGCTACTAATCACCAATAAGATCTTAAAATACAAAATAAAGATCCCTTTTATCAATAATATCATTAGCATTATACAAGATGAAACTACCCAAGAATTTAATCGAATAATTATTCATTAAGTATATGAAAAAGTTTCAAGGTAAAAACAGGTCTTCAACTGTGTATCCAGTAGTATCCACTAGTTTAAAAAATAAACATTTAAAAAACGCAATCAACTTTTCCACACACATTATACATAAATGATAGTTGGACAGTCAGTGTTGCCGAGACTTCGAATGCAGAGTTTCAAAACGGGTAGATAATTTTCTGACGAATAAAATTAAGGATAATTCAATTGAATGGTGACGCCACAAATTTTGCATAGTTTAAGTCTTATTAGAGTTGCTTCCCTTGAACTACTTACGAAAAGAAATTTGTTGTACGTATTTGAATTGATCGTCCATATTTGTACATCAAAACACCCACGCTAAAGTAAGATTTAAAATTAAATTTTTTTTTTAAATCGTGAAAATTTACGGACAATAAATTCTTTACGATTTTTTTCCTCCCAACCAACTTCAATTCCTAATGCTGTTCACCATATTTGTCAAAAAAAAAAAAAATCAAACAATACACTATACTGCAAAAGTATATTTTACAAATTTAAAATTTGAGTTCAACCATTTTAGCTAACAGAAAGACTGTTAGATGACATCACAATAAACGTAGTGTGTGGTGCAGTTATTTACTGTCCTCTGCAACTGAGTTAGAGTATTTATTTGCTCAAGCCCTCCGCCAAGGTACAGGGTTAAACCTAAATCAAACCATTCGGCCAGAATTTCTCGACAGAATGATAACTCCGATGTTAGCAAATGAACTAAACAACTATCATTTAGTTTCTACAAATTTTGTAACTTAAAATGCATCTGTTGCTAAAGATCTTTGTGTCTCTTTATCCATCGTATGTTTCTTCAAGAAACCAATCCTTCAGCTTATATCTTCTTTGACTAATGGGGAATTTAGCTCGTTTATTATTTACCTGGATGTGGCTTTATAAAATTGCCTTTCTTCTGATATGGCTCTGTACTGAATATATCAATTATTTGTGAATAAGACAAACCATTCTTCCAGATTCATCGGCGCAAGAGTTGGGGGTGCCTATTATACACGAGAATTATATAATAACCCTTTTTCCCGGTTATATGCCTTACCATATTTGGGAGGGAATGATCGAAAGTAAACTATATCTATCGACCAAAACTAATGTATTTTACGCCGTTACAGGTGTTATATCAGCGTATAGTTGCAAGGAAAGAAATGAACACAGTTGAAAAAACAAAGAACACGAAGGCACATAAAAATTTTAACAATTGTATTGGAAATAAATAAGTAAAAAAGTTCAAATAGCTTGGTTTGTAAAAACGTGTTAATATGGAATTAAAAAGTTAAAAAAATGTCCTATGCTTGATAGTGGTAGGGTTGTTGGACTTACACGCACGCGGTCAATCAGATGTTACGAGTGCGGAGAGGAGAGGGGTGTTTGGTGATTTTACGGGTTAGTTGCTTCCTTCAAAGCGGAGAAGAGGTAAGTCAATGTGGGTGATGCGTGGTTTCGAGTTTCACCTCCGTCTCTCTCTCTCTCAGTTGGAGTTCTGGTCAGCGGAATGTCGTCTGCCTTCTTTTGATCTGTCCCCACTGTCGAGAAATTTGTCTTTTATATCGTTTTTCTCTTCTGATCGGATCAAATTGGGTTTTCTTTGTTTTTTACCGCGAAGGTCATGGATTGGCCGAAAAATTACTTTTAATTATTTTTACTTTTTGACCAAATTTCATCGACATTTCGCTATGAGCTGATCCTATGCGTAGAAACCCCTTTTTTCCATTTTGAAGAAAGTCTCAGCACCGATAACTCTCGTGGGTACTAGTTGCAATCATTATTTTGTGTGTACGATGAATTAGAAGAGATCTATTTCGGTCATATAACACAGGGAATTATTCACTGGGATGTGTGTTTGTTTATAATTTTGTTTCTCATAATGCCAGCTTATTTTCATCGCGAGTTTGTTACTTTTGTGGGAACATGTCCGTGTGTTTGTTCAAGACGCTGTGTAATTTTTGTGTTTTAAGACAAAATGTAAACTATAAATTCATTTTTAGTCAATACGAACCGATAAAAGTTGAACAAATGGAAAATTTTGGTTAAATTTAGCTTTTACAAATGCTAAAAACCCAATGCCTGTTATACACGAGTATATTTTTCCAGAATTTCGTTGTGTAAAGTTAGTGGTGCGCGTTATAAATGAGTGTGTGTTATACACAAATAATCACGGTAATTTGGTCACATTGCTGATTTATCCAAACACTGAATTGGTTATAATGAATAGAGTAAATTAGAGAGAATTACATGTGTTTGAATATTCCTACAAAATTGATCCAATTTGTGCAGTTTCTTTTAATAACTGATGGTTCTGTTAAATAAAACTTACTGTAATATCATAATAATGATATTAACATCACCTGTCACATAGTTGTTACATTTAGTGTGTGAAAATTGCAAGGCCCTGCAATGCTACAGGAGTTAGTGTTGGATAGCAACAAGAAGATTCCTTTGATATGCCGCATAAATTGCGTGGGTGGCATAACAGGATGTCCACATGTTTCCTCAGGTAAACAGGAGGTGTGTTCACGCCGAATGCGTAGCCGGGAGTTGTGACCACGAGGATTGCGTGGGTGTCAGAGAAAATATATAAACCTGGAAAAGATTTCGATCCAGAAAGAACGAAGCAGAAAGACAGTGAGGTTTCACAAAAAAATCAGCACCATCGTGTATGTATTTCAGCCATCACCAACTCGCTCTGACTCTACCCATATGTACAAAAAGCAAAAAAGAAGCAAATTATATATTCATACATCAGCATTGTTGTTGTTTTTCCTTGTATACAACGTAGTTGATTTGGAGCTTTCCGACCAGTTATGTTACCGATGTATTTTAATAAAGAACCAGGGTGCAATCAAGCAAAACGAGAAGACGGTAGCTTAACAGCATAGGAGACTTGAACCGACAGAAAAAGAAAAAAATATATAACACATCATTCAATAAGTCTCAGGCCTAACATATAGATGGTGTCACTAATAAAGAAATCCATATGATTTTTATAAAGTACAAGCCTTCAAATAGTACGTGTCAAAATTTGTGCCTGATCAGATAATTAATTTACAGATTACAGTTATTTAAGTGAAGCTACTGTTGAAAACTTTCAAAACAATAGAAAAATCTGATTTTTGTGCGTTAATAAAGCATAACTTTTTGAAGGGAAAAATACTGTTTAAGCAAAGCAATGGCTTGATAAGTGTTATTCAGAGTCTACTCCATCAGAAATAACGGTTAAGTGGTATGCTGACTTTAAATGTGGTCAAACAGACACAAATGATGCCGAACTTGGGCAAATTCGGCAGTTGTCCTGAAGAACACCAAAAAACTCCACTCACTTGTCTTGGCCAATTGTAAATTGAAGTTGTGCGTGACAGCAGAGGAGTTGAAGATATCAGAAGGCAGTGTATTCACCAATTTGCATGAAGATTTTTCAATGAGAAAGCTGTTTTCAAAGTGGGTGCAGCATTTGCTCTCTGTCGATAAAAAACAACAACGCGTCGACGATTCAGAGCGTTGTTTGTAACTGTTTCAACGCAACAAAAAGAATTTTTTGCATAAATATGTTACAATGGATGAAACATGGATCCACCACTTCACTCTGGAGTCAAATCAGCAGTCAGCAGAGTGGACAGCAGCAAGTAAAAGCCGTCCAAAGTAACTAAAGACGCATACATCAAGGTTTTGACCTCCGTATTTTAGGATGTGCAAGGTATTTTGTTCATCGATTACCTTGAGAAAGGAAGACCCATCAATAACGAATATTATATAGTATAATACAAATACCAAATACAATCTTACATAACGTTTAACATGGATGATTCCAAACGATCTATACATATGAAAACTTACTTGTTTGCGTATTTCTCAATAAACGGGAGGTTTTGTCTTATTTCTTTGGGAAATTCAACATTTTCAAATATTTTCCCACGTGCCAGACATGTTCTAATGACTTGAATTATGAACGCTATGTGCATGTTTATATATCTTTTCGTTGTATATTTCTTTATTTGCTCCAGTCATCTCAGCAAGCATCCACCGATATGTGAACTATTTTGATATCCAAGTCCTGATGATGGTTACTGAAACCGAAACGTTAACGTCGACTTTACATCATAATATATTCACCTATTTGGATTATGTTTTTTCTGTTACCTTCATAGCATAATTAGTACGTTTAAAGAAAGAAATCACCATAAACGGCCACAAATGAAGAAAAAAGTGCTCTTTCACCAATTCACTGTGTTGATCGCAACGATGGCAAAACTACATGAATTGCACTTCGAATTGCTTTGGCACCCACCCTATTCTCCAGATTTGGCCCCCAGTGGCTACTGGCTGTTTGCACACCTCAAAAGAATGGTTCAGGGAAAGAGATTTGACTCCAATGAAGAAGTGATATCGGAAACTGAAGCGTATTTTGAGGCCAAAGACAAATCGTTCTACGAAAAAGGCATCGAATTGTTAGAGAAGCATTGGAATCAGTGTATCACCCAAGAAGGAGACGATGTTGATGAATAAAGTTGAATTTTGCCAAAAACTTGTTTTGATAATTAGGCCTAGGACTTCGTGAGTGATGTGTGAGGTAATTGATTTTTCGCTTTTGCCTTATGTGCTTTCTGCTCCTTTTAGCGCATTCATATATTTAAAAAAAAGATTGTTAAATGGAAGCCTGATTTTCAACAGATCTTAAATTGTCGATTACACCGAGTTGACATTACCGCTAAATTCTTTTGAGATTATCAACACTTCCTTTCAAATTATAGATGTAGCTAATTGATTTCTTTAACTTTTTTTGTGTAGTTCGGTGAGTTACTGAATGAAAAAAATTGTATATAAGTGGATACTGGTATGAGAACCTGCAGAAAAGAGACAGATTAAAATTTGTGTAATTAACAATTTTAATAAAGACACAAAAGTGGGATAACATTTATATTCTTTTTAATTAATCTGTGAATTGTGATCCATGTTTGTTATATGTACTAGAAGCAGCGACTGCTGCTTAGAATAATTTCTAACCTACAGGAAAAGCGTGATCGTTTTAGAATGGGTCAGAGTTTATGGCTCATATGATTGTTTGTTTGGGCCAGTCTGTTATAGAATCATGTCTATGATGATTTTTTCTTCTCTCATTTTTTATTTATTTGTTTGGGTTTTATTACATATCAACCCTTGTAGGTTATTTAATACAAAATCCATTTTTATACAAATAAACAGTTCTATTTCAAGTAATTCAGTTTAGCATAAGTACACAGTTTAGTTCTATTTGACCCATAGATAGGGTCTATCAGGTGCTACTATTTAGTTATAGCTTGGGAAAGAACAGATAAATTTATGTAGTTTTTAAGAGCATAAGCACCAAGTGAAACACAAACCACCTTATCCAAAATTTGAACTTGGGTTGCTTGCCACCAACTGTAATTGTTGTTCATCTGAGTAAATTATCTTCTCCCAACAGGTGTGTTCCGAATATCAAATCAGTTTTTCTTAGGATTTTAATTAGAACTAAAAAAAAAAAACAACTCAAGAACCTGTTGGAACAGTGATCCATAATGATATTGATGTTTCAATTTAGGAAGGAGTAAAGGATTCACGTAAGCATTTCATTATTAACAAGCGTTATATCAAGAACTTGAATGATAAAAAAAAGTACATTCAGTACAAATAAGTGCAGACCCCACAAAACTAGTATTCAGTTGAAAATTGGACTGTAAAGCAAGTTCGATATTTTTAAGTGTTTTGCTCTAATAAAAATCTTGCCATGACATGACAATTTTTGAGTTACATATAATTTTAGTAATATATAGATAATAGAAAAATTAACTTTTTTTTTCAGTTGTAAAAATGAATTAGTTAAAAGTTTAAAAAAAGATTAATTTTTGTTTTTATCTTCTAAAAGAACAAAAAGAAAATAATGCTAAATAATAAAAAACATAATTATCTCTAAAGTAAAACTGTAACACTTTGGCAATAGTTATTAAAAAATGTTTTATTATCATGTTTTGTCTTGTTTAAGAGTTTTGTTTTTTTTTGCATACAATTATATGGCATCAAGTATTCCTATTTGATACAAATCATTTGCAAACATTTGTGTGGTTTTTAAATATTCTTATCTCATACTAATAATTTATTCATAATTATATGATTTAAACTATTTCTATTAAATTATATTCCTTTATTTGCACACAGTTATGATTTCACATATTCTTATCCAATACAAATAATTTTTAAATAGATCCATTTGATCTAGATAGTACCTGAACAGGTACAACCACAATAGGTCTGATGGTTAGTTGATTTCTTTGTTCAATGGCATTTAAACCTTCATGGGTTAATGCCAAAGCCATCCTTATGGAAGAGCAGTAGTGATACTATCAAACTCATAGCTAGTGGGGTGTGGAGAGAGAGAGAGAGAGAAATAAGAAGGTTCATACCTTTCCCAAGGGGATTAGTCTGAAAGTAAATGTAATTGTATGACTAAAATTTGAACTAACCAACTTTGAGGCTGCAGTCGAACACTTAAACCATTACACCATGGGGACTCCCCATAACAGGTCTGAGTGGACCTAGGAGTAATGGCAAAGAAGGGGTACTTCAATCCCCATCATTTCTAAAACTGGGACTTCATATTTCTGAAAGAAGTTAATATCTAGACATATTCAAAATGAAAATCACAAAATATCCATGCCTTTTTACAGAAACTTTTATTTCATTCAAATAAAATATTTTAAAAAAAAAAAAAATTCTTTTTTTCTTTTTCATTTTTTCTTAATCAACAGGTTCATTTATTTTTTTCACTCTGATTTTTATTTAAAGTCTATATCTCCAAATATGAATTCTATTTGGAAAAATTCTTGAATGTCCAACTAAAATAAAATTGCTTTGATGGGGCTATCCACACAGAGACCCTTCAAGCAAAACATTATAGAAATTGTCGTAGTAATTGTTGTTGTTGTAATAATAGTAATAACAGTAGAAGAGAAAGTCCTTTCTGACCAGTGAAAGAAAAAAAAAAAAGTATTGTCCACTAGCCATATTAATATATTCTTTGTCGTACCTTGGACTTCTTGAACAGGATGAGCAGGAGGAAGAGTTTACCAAAAAATGTTGGGAGAAAATATACAAAATGTTTAATATACATCACAGCTCAGACAAAGGTTTTCTTATTACAATTCAAACAATGTACAAGCTCTGCTGATTTCCCTCCCCCATATTTTTAAGATTGGTTTATTTTCCTGGGTTAGAGAAAAGAATCTTTGCAATGAGGTGAGGAGAGAGAGAGTTGGTATGTTGTTTTCTTTAAATGTTAACATAAAAATGAATATAGCATATTGCTGGGGAGAAGTGTAGTCCACCCAATCAATAAATGCCAAGAAAAAAGAATAGGTTTTTATTTTTAATAAATTTCTGGGTTATTTTAAAATTGGAAGCCTTTATCTTATTTACTTGCATCAAGATTATTTTAATATAGGGAAAGGGAGCAGGACTTTTTTGTTTGGTTTCCATAATTGATAGAAGAAACCATAATAAAAAGTTTGTTTTTTTTTGTTTTATATAATGATTGGGGAGTGATATTTCCTTTTTCCAATTGTGAATATATTTTTGAAATAGTTAAGATAAAATGTTAACAGAAAAGATAACAAAAAGTTATAAAAGCTACCCCAACCATCTACATAAGGAGTTCTCATAAATTTATCCTTTCTTTCCATTTTTTTTTTTTTAATCTAATGATGAAGCAGGTCTACTGTAGTAGTTAGGGGTGGATATTAAATATCATAATTTGCAGTAGTCACAGAATATTTACACTAATTAAAACTGACGATGGAATGTTAAAAAATCATTTTTTTTAATTCACAATTGCTAGTGAAGGATAAAATGTTCACAATTATATAGTAATAATATAATCAACAGGGAAGATAATTTTTCAATGAAAAATGTCAATTAAAAAAAAAGTGTACAAATTGAAACTGAAGAAATGCAATCCAATTGTTGATTAAATTTTAGTTAATTTAAGCTAAAACTTGAGTCATGATTGCATATAATGTAAGACATAATTTTTTTTTTCTTTCTTTCAGAAGTGGAGTGGGATATAAAAAGGATTTTGTCCATAGAAATCAACCAAGAAGAGTAGAGAAATGGACATTTTCACACAGAAGGGGAGTGAAAAATAAGAGTGATCCTGAAAAGTAGATGGCAAGGAGGTGAGGTTATTCAAAAATGCAACTCAGGGCTGCTAATATAGCCAAGCTATCCTTTCCAAATCCTTAAATTTCAAACTATATCTTTCAAGTATGAAAAATAGGTTCCAAATTCTGGTAGACATATAAGACTGACAGATTACAGATTAATAAAAAGATTAAACAATGTGAGAGAAAAGCCTAAAAATGATCTAATTCAAAATCACAACTTCATACCTCCAACTCTCTAGATTCAGTAAAGCAGAAAATAAATATGAAATTAAAGAGTGAGCAGAATGCCAAAAATAAAGCCCATTACTTTTTTAAACTGTTAGGAATATTATTTTAGCAAAAAGCCTCACCATTTAAAATAGAATATAAAACAAGGAAATGCAAGCAAAATGCTGATCTTGCCATCCATTTAGTAATAGAAACAAAGAATGTCATAAAACAAAATTCATTCCACATCATGTCTATTTTCAAAATAAGAACCAATCTGGCTGTTTTATATTCTGCAAGATATTTAACACTTATCTAAATTATATAATTTATGTTTTTCTATTTTTATAAAGAAAATTTTTTTTCATGTACAGTAAAATATAAAGGAACTGAACTTAAGCAAAATGCTGATTTGGCCAGTCATGTAACTATAGAAATAAATTACTTTTATAAAAGCAGAACTGATTTTCCATTGTATTTCCATATTCCATAGAATAAGAACCATGAACAGGGCTATCTGATCATGTTCAGCTAAATATTTTAACCAGTTATACAGAACATTCATTGTAGGTAGTCTGTTCCAGTTGAGTTTATTCTTCTTTCAGTGCATTTGACATTATGTCAAAGTTGGTTTGGTCTAACAAGTATCTAAATAGATATTTGTTATACATGTAGTTGATTGTCTACCTGACAGCCTTTTACCAATCAATCAGTTTGCTCCATCTATTCAATGATGTTACAACTGCTGTAGCTATTAGATGGAAAGAGATTTCTTTTCTGAAGAAAAGCAAGACTTAAAAGTAATACATAGAGTAGTAGGATACTTAAATTGGAAGATACAGTAAATAAAGAAGAGGGTTGAAATCTTGAGTAGATTACACAAAAACCACAAGTTTATATTCAATAGGCAAAACTAATCAGTTTGGTTATTAAAAAATAGTTTAAACATTAGTTTATTAAATACAGTATACATGTGTTTTTGCTTCTCTCTAAAAAAATTTCTATATGCACCTTTTAGACATGTCAGCAATTTGCAGAGAGAAATACTGTACTTAATATCTTAGATGCATTTTTTCTCAAAAATAGTTTAAAAAATAGATTTGCATCTTATGTGAAAAGTAGACTTCCCATTTAGAAATAAAAACACAAAACTATATTCAGAATTAACTTGGAATGAAGACTGTGTATATGTGTATGTCATAAAATTACTCCAGCTTGCCGAGAGACTTTTTCTCCTTCATTGGATGGGTTATCCATACCAGATATTTTTCTTTCTTACAGCAATATTCCTAATTCTTCCTTTATCATATGAATGAAAGAATAGTACATAGCCAAACATTTACTGTCAGAGGTAAGTTAAGTGAGAATAAGATTACTAATATGTTAAAGTTTTCTATAAATAGAAATGCAGCAACAAGCTTATTCTTTCTTTCTAAAATTTCACCTCCTCTCAACAATCCATTTAAGATATAGTTATGTACAGTAGAACAAAATAAAAGTATTATTTTTTATCATGATTATTTTGTTTATGCTAACCACAAACCATCGATAAAATAGATTTTCGGAATATATGCATACATTCACAGACTTAAAAGAAATGGTTCAAATATATTAATCAGAGAATAAACAAACAGAAAAAACTCAAAAGATTGATTTTTTTTTTACATTATTTTAGAAAAACACCTAATAGATACAAAAAAAGGTGAAAACTTAAAATTAAATAAAAGCCACTTGTGTGTATTTAACTAAATCACTTCTAAATCATTTGATATTAATATAAAATTTGGGATACATCATTTTGTAGCAAATATACTGGGATCTAAAGAACTAATTTCCAAATGTTTCCCTTTGTAATTAGAGATTAATAAGTTGACCAGAAAAAAAATTGAGCAGAGCTTTTGGCAGCCAACAAGATATTTGTCAGTTTAAAAGAAAATGAAAGCACCAAGTCAGGAAAGGCTGTCTGTACTGTAAGCAAATAGAAGAAAAATAGGTTAATAGTCAAAGTTTTAAGACAACATTTGCTGCTTCTTATACATTTCAGTCGAAGACTGTTGAAATCTTAAATAGAAATGCTAGTGGTATTAGATGAAGGCTTTAGTTTAGGTTGGAAGTGGGAAGTGACAATTGTCATTAATAGAAAATATAATATCAAAATAGCAACACCAAAAAGTAATAGAAGGAACATCACAGTTTGGAAGACCATTTAAGTAAAAAGATTTATTGGTTGTTTTTCCTCAAAAGGCCAACTTATACATTTCTTTATAACCAGGATTACTTCACATAAATGCTAATGTAGCAGAGAATGGATAGTACTGGCTGTGTATATAGATACCTTTTAAGAAAACAAGGCAAAGATGTTCATCTGTTAAAGAGGATTCACAATGGCGAGAGAGAGAGAGTAGTGTGTGTGTGTGTGTGTGTGTATATATATGCACACAAACACACTATTATATATTTTTGTATATCAACTACATAATAGTCATGTGACTATTTAAAAAAAGTACATATTTGTTAAGCGGAATCTAACAGAATTCCGATATGTTCAAATACTAGCTCACCTGATGATTGACAATGTGTCATGACTTTTTATCCTATTTTATTATTATCATATATATATGTGTGTGTGTGTGTATGTGTGTGTATGTATGTCTATATCTTGTTCTGATGATCACATAGGTGAGAAACTGACAGTCAACAAGCACTGTTGACTGTCAACTCTATTCTTAGATCTACATAAGCTCTCTCTTCTTTATTAAGCACACTTTATTTTTAGAAGTATAGCAAACCATATAACTATATTATTTATTTGTGTGTGTGTGAACATAATCATTCAATAGCAACTTTTCAATATACATATTTTTATTATAAGAAAACAATTATATATATATTCCAAGCATTTTCTTTTATAATTACCAAATAAATCTATTGTAACCCGCTAGACCTCTCAAAAGACATTTACATTCAAATTTAAATAAATCCAAGTTAATCCAATTCGTCAGACTTTATGCGTCCTGCGTGCTGTTCTTTTCCTGCTGGTCATCCATGGCAGAAGTGAATCATCAATTTTATGTACAGTAAAATTATTAACCCTTTGCCTAACTGATGGCCCAACATTATCTCTTGTAACAATGGACAACATTCACAAATTTGCTATAACTAAGAGGCTTCATTGCTTCTAATTTCCAATAAAAAATAATCATACTGAGATGACTTAAGTAGAAAATTTAATTTGGGACCTTTTCTTCTTCTTTTTTCAAGTATTTAAAGGAATTTTACAATTGAAGAGGCAAAGGGTTAATATTGTTTTTTTTTCTTCATATTCTTGTATACACTTTAAGGGTTTACATATACAATTTTAAAAAAATAAAAAAGGAGGCAAATATTTTTATAGAATAAGAAATAATTAATGATCAGAAACCTGAACTAGATTGGAAATTTAAAAGATGATTACTATGAATAAAAAAAATAGTACTGAATGTTTTTACTAACACCACAGCATACTTTTAACAATATTATTTTAAAAAAATAAGTAATGAGAGAAAAAGAAAATATTTTGGAGCTTGCAAAATAAAGTTTAGAGGAAGAAGAAAAAGAAGGAGTTATAGGTGGGGAAAACTCCACTCTAAAATGAAATTAATAGAAATTTTGAGTTAATTTCTAAAAAAAAAATTTAAAAAATAAATAATAAGTTTCACAACAACAATAGAGAATAAGGAGGAAGAGGCTATCACAGAAGCCACCTGGAATGGGTTGGAAATGCAAACAAAGGAAGAGATATTTAATTGGGAAACTTCCCAACAAATCCACAGACCAGGCAAAAAAAAAATATTTTTAATGGAATTATGGTAGATTTTAATGCAAACTGAGAAATCCTGTATGGATGGATTCTCATGAAGAGGGGGATAGACTGAGGGTAAAGTAATCCACCCCCACCTCATTTTACTTGGGTTTCTAAAATTTGATTCATAGAAATTATATATATATATATATATATATATATATATATATGTGTGTGTGTGTGTGTGTGTGTGTGTGTGTATACTATTATTATAGAAAATTGAATATTAAATCAGTACATATTTTAGAATGAATATATATATATATATATATATATATATATACACACAATAAGGATTAAAAGAAAAGAGTACAAACCCTCAAATGTTTTAAAGCAATTGATTCTTTGCAAATTATTAAACATGTTATTCCTTTCTATTTTTTTATATCCTGTATTTCTGTAAAATTTGTAGAATACAAACAGGCATAAATTGAATTTAATGGCAGGATTCATACTCAAATCAGCAGAAGATTCTAGAAATACCTGCATAAAAAAATATATAGCTACTTTCACTCACTATTCCTTCTGAAACTTTTCTCCAAGACATTTAGTCAATCTGTTTCATGACATCTCTTTTAAGTGAAAAACTACCCACCTATATATATATATATATATATATATATATATATATATATTCCTTATCATCTGTAAAGCAAAGTTCAGTTCACTTACTCACTGAATACAATTAGTACTATATAATCCAGTACTACCCCTATTGAATGGTTGAGTAATCAATAAGCAAACTGGCTCTCCCACCAAGTAAGCCTGGTGAAGAGAGTGGCTAGACACCCAGCAGGAGTAGAAATAAGACTTATTAAGGGGTAGATGAACCTTTCTTGTAGGTCAATATCCATCTAGCAACTCTTCATTAGGCCAGTGAAATGTATTAACACCTTGAAAGGTCAAATATGAACAATGAATAACACAGCAACCAAAAATCCAGGCTGTTAAAATTAAAGTTGTACATGAAACAATTCTATGGTAGCTGAAACAAAGAAAAAGACCTCCAGGAAGACTGGCCAAGAGCTTCATTGGCATCCTTGAAATTAACATGGACAGAAAGCACAATGATTTCCCTGCCCTTGTAGATAACTAAGAATAGGAGCAGTGGTGGTGGAAGTCAATTATTGGCACTCAAGCAAGCTCAACTGACTGATGTATAGAGCAATGAACAAAATGCTTCCATTCAGTCTATTAATTTTTTTTTGAAAGAGCATGCAGTGGAAATATGTACCAAAAAAAGAATATAAACATTTAAACCTGACCTCCATAATTTGTAATGTTGAAGAGATGCTTGTTTTGAATAGACAATGTGTATGAGTGTGTAAGTTTAACTACATCTCCTTAGCTGTTGTAAGTGATATATAGTTAGTTTAAAAAGGGCTTCCATTACATATAAATAAGTCCAAAAATAGCCCAGGTACCCCATGACCACTGTCATGCAGGTGCCAGATTACTCTGAACCCCCTCTCTCTTACTGCAATGCGAGAGATGTTGTTGTATGGTTGAAATCCTTTAGTTTTGTCATAATTTATCCAAAGGCAAGAACACAGCCTTCAGGATGGATGTGGGTGGTGTGGGAATTCATTTATCTTTAACAATCTATAACTTATTAACAACAGAATTTAATATTGGTAAGATTTGTTTCAAAACAACTTGCCCTAATTCTAATCTGCTAAATACAAGCCAGTAATTACAATCTAATAACCATTTTCTATATACATGGAAGATGAAATTTGAAACTGTCTTTGTTGTGTCATAATAGATTGTTACTAAAAATAACCAAAACAAAACAAAATCCAATTTCACAATTTGTAAAAAAACAAAACAAAACAAAAAAATAAATTTCAGTGTCCAATATTTCTCAACAAATCAAATAACTTACTACATGAACTGGAAATTTGAGTTGAAGAAAAATATTGACATTATATTTTAGTTCTTCTCTTTTGTGTTTTTCTACAAAGTTCTTGAAAGGTTTACCTAAGAATTAAAAAGCCAAATTCTTCACTCATTTTCGAGGACACTTTTCAAACAGCAATCAGCCTCTCAAACATTGTTTTAAATAAGACAGTTGTGTTGTCCTCTGCTGCTATCTTAAGTACAAAACAAAGTCGAGAAAAACACAATGTCAGAAGATTTGTTTTTTTGTACACTGAGGAACTAAGACAAAAAGGTTTTAAGCAAATCAAGTCTTAGCAGAACACACACTCTTATTTTGTGTGTGTCTGTGTTTGTGTTATACTAACAATACAAAAATCCCTTTGTTAATATCTGGAAGTTGACACTTGTAGAAAAGATGTGTAACCAAGCCTTTTTTTTTTTTTTAAAGCAATTTGAATATATTTTAACATTCATCTGGATTTTATATGAATGCTTCAATATCACATCTTTAATAATATTGAAATAAACACCACAATGAGAAAGTGTAATAATAACCAATGGAATTGATATTATTATTTTTACACTATAATTTCCATCACTTCCAAAAGGATTACACCCAAACCTCAAAAATACTTTCCCATGTTATTCAATGTTATAAATTCTTCACCTTCAATAATTCATTACTACTTAACTTATAGATCAATTTCTAAAATCTAAGATTATCATTTTAGATTCCAGGTATTGAAAAACAAAACAAAACAAAAAACTAAGCTCTGGTACTGAATAACAGAATTGACCTTTTGAGAAATTACACAAGGAATATGATGAGTGCCTAAGAAAATATTTGATATGTGAGGGCAAAAAATTTAATGGGGAAAGTAGGGAGGGTCTATTAACTGAATAAAATATCTTTTAATAACTACAATTATTCTATTAGGTTGCAAGCAGGGATTTGGGTATTTTCTTGTTGCAGTTGCTTTCCACATGAACCCCTCCCCAATCTTTTTTTGTTTTGAGAAATCCACATTCTTTGTCATTTTTTTTTTTAAATTGAAAACTGTTTTTTTTACTTTTTTAATTTTTGTTCTGGCTTTTGTTTTTCATTTTCATACTGAAGTATCATCATCATCATCTCAACAGTTTGAAGTCATTATCAATCAAAATATATGAAAAAGTCTTAAATGATTGTAGAATGTCGGGCAGACGAAGGGTCCTTCTTTCGTAGACTTCCTGGACTGAGAGTAGACTGAGAAGCAGAGCCATCTCCACAACTCAGGGCGCTACCATAGAATTTCTCTTGGTCCTCCTTTTGATGGAAAAACTCTTCTTCCAATTTCTGTGAAAAAATAAAAATAAATGAATAAAAGTAAATACCTAGTACTGAAAAAAAAATTTATTCATTCTCAATAAAATATATAAATAAATAAATAAAACAGAAAAAAACTGCCTTTTGAATATAAATTTATGAAGCCATGATGGATGTTGAACATAAACAATTCTCTACAAATGATTCATGACAATATCAGCAGGTCAAAAAAGAAAAAAGAAAATTCTTTCTCTTTTTCAAAACCATGAAAGATACATTTTTAATGTCAGAGATGTAAATTGGATAACGAAAGCAGTTATAGTTGGTTGGTTGGTTGGTTGGGTTTTATGGTATATCAACCTTTGTAGGTTATTTAACGCAAAATATATTTTTATGTAAATAATCAGTTCTATTTCAAACAATTCAGGTTAGCATAAGCACGCAGTTTAAATTCAAGTACAGATTTTGTTTACACACAGTTTTATGTCAAACAATTCAGTTTTCAAACAATTAGTGTAAATACAGTTTCAATGTCAAAAAACAGTTCTATTTCAAATAATTCAGTTTAGCATAAGCACACAGTTTAAATGTAAGAACGGTTTCAGTTTAGCATAAGCACGCAGTTTAAATGTCAACTCGTCATCTTGTCATGCCACCAACACAGATATCCCTGATCCTCTCTCGCCACCCCTCCCTATCGTTCATTGCTTCTGGCAGGTCCTCAGGGCTACATCCCATATCCTCACATAGCTGTTGTATGTACGTTTGAGCTGGTTGCCCTACTTTTGCTCGGCCACGTTGGGGATCCATAAGAGATCATTACATATGAGCTTGTCCTTGCTTCTCCATGTCTGGTTCGTCTAATTTTGATAGTTTTCGTGATGGGAGGTAGGTGACCGTACAACTGCTGCTTTGTGGGGTGTTGCCCCCAGGACTTGTTCAATATTGCTTGCAGCATTCTTGTGTAGTTGCCGTCAAGCTTTTTCTCTATATGTTTAGTTAGGGTCCATGTTGTGCATCCATATAGCAGTATCGAGATGATTGCTGCTTGGAAGAAACTGTGTTTCATTTTATCAGTCAGGTCTGACTTCCATATGACCGATAGCCTATTGATAGCTGTTCATGCCTTTGCTAGTCGTGTGTCAATGTCTTTTTCGGTTGATGAGACACTGCTTCCTAGATAAGTGAACTTGTCAACTAGTTTCAGAGAACTACCATTTAGTGTGGAAATGTTGCCTGTTTGATTCAAGTGCATGTATTTTGTGTTCATTGACATGGAGGCCAATACTTGTGGCGGCTCATTCCAGACTATGCAGTAGGGTTTCAGCTTGGATGGGTACATTTGCCAGAAGTGCTATGTCAAAAACACTTCTATTTTAAGCCATTCAGTTTAGCATAAGAATGCTGTTAGTTCTATTTAACCCATAGATAGGGCCCAATCAGGTGCTACCACGCCAGGCCAGATTGGACCTGAGAGCAATGGCAATGAAGGAGTACTCCGTATTCCCCAAAGCCCCAGTATTACTGGAACTTCACCATCAGATTGTTTAATGTCATACCCAGGACACTCGTTGGGTGGGGGTCTTACCCTTCTACAGAGAAGCAGTTGGTGTATTCTACAGCCCCAGCCAACTGGGCAAAAAAGCAGTTATAAGAAATTTCCAAATTATGATTTGTATAAAGAGTATAAATTCAAATATTCATTGGACTTCAAAATATTTAAAAATGAAAATGTGTCTACACCTGCAACTCCTACAACTCATTTGACCAATTTGTGTCAAATTTCTAAAACTCTGGTTAGCTTATTTGATTTAATGGCATATCAACCCTTGTTGGTTATTTAAGACCAGATCCTATTTTGTTCGTGTGTATAAGTGAGCAAATAATTTGTAGGTAACTTTTTTTAAATGAATCAGAGCTCCTTTCTTTGCACATAGTTAAATTGTTTTAACAATTGCTATATAATACTGATAATTCTATTTAATATTATTCATTTGTTTGCACACAATTTGAATGGTTTCAAGTATTGCAATCACAGTAGAACTGACTCTCAGCCACTTCCTTCTAGCACCTTTAAGATAAAACAAGGTTTACCACAAGAGTAATATCAAGAATACAATTGGGACAATCAATAGGTGCTAGGGCTTGACATGACCAGTAAGGACCAAAATAAATGTAGTGTTGCAAGTCATGTGACCATTGTGGTTGCCAGGTCATGGACTGCTCAGCCACCGGAAATCTGGTGCATGACAGATCACCACCCATGGTCAACAAGTGGCCTATGCAGAAGTGCAATCAGCATATTCTACAGCTCCAGGAAACAAGGTGGTCTTAAAACTCTAAAGTCAAAATGTGTGATACAAGCCATTCCTTAGTTTCATAGATTTACATCAGTTAAACATCAATGAAACTGTTCAGAACTTAAATGAATATCCACCTAATAACAGTTTGATGCTTGTGTGCCTGATTAAAAGTTTAGTAAATTTTAATATTCTATTAAAACCAAACATCTCTAAACCAGCTATGAGGGTTTTTTTGTTTTGTTTTTTATCTGTGTAGCATTGCTTTAGTACAAACTTAATTGAATCAAATGACCGTAATATTTGCATTACATAAAACAAAAGATAGGGTAGATTGTCTTTAGCCTTGGAATGACAACCAGTCAAGAAAAAGGAAAACACTGAAATTAAACCAACTGTACAACACTTAAAAATTGTCCTTATGTCACATCCAACAGAGGGATTGGATTAGATAAATAGATACACTTTAAAGTTTACATATATTCAAACTGGTTACCTGTGAGATAGCAGATCTATTGTGTAAGAATGTTTTCCATCATGTATGATAAACATGTGGAGTGCAATGATTACAGGCTTGAGAAAACTGGAGCCAACCAAAATGCAGTTAATGTATTATGATAAGAATTTCCCCATGGAATGTCAGTAGGTAGATGTTAAAACTTTAGTATTACAGGATGAATTCAATATGTCCTCTATTTTCGCTGTTATGATTTATAAAATATGTACATACAAAACCTACTACATATACACATGTACAAAATGAACTCGGATAAAGCTGTTTGCATTTCACTTCACATTAATACTCTAGGGAAAGGCATGAATCCATCTCTTCTCCATCCAGCTGAGGTCTTTAATCTTTGCATAGCAACTAATCTAGAAAGAAAACTCTGAATTTAAACCAGCTCAACTAAAAAATTGAACTTGTGTTGCACCTCAGCAGGGTTGGGTAAATACATACATTAAAAAAAAAAAAGACATAGGAAATGGACACATTAGTAACATGTGTTTTCCACTGGAATCCAAATAACAAGTCTCCTCAGCTATTCAGAACTTTTTTCCACAAGAAGCAAATTCTTTTTTGTTTTTTTTTGTTAATTAACATTAGGTCAAGTCTTTGGGCTGGAAATAGTTGGTCCATCTGTATCTCAAAATCCTAGAGAATTTCAGGACTGATTCTAGTTTGTGCATATGCCATTAGATAGTATGGTCAACTTTCTCTTGCACCATTCTCAGTGAATTACTTTCCCCACCAAATCATGTCTAGTCTTAACTCCTTTTTATGTTAATTTGTTGAATCCACTTATTATGTAATTAAACATTTCATTTTTTCCTTCCCATAATCTACACTTGCTATTTTGTTGTATATTATCAATTTTTGATTTAATATAATTTTTCCTTTTGTGTTGTTTAGTACTGCTATTATAAGAGATTCAGTTTCACTTTTGCGGTTTCCCTTTTGTAACCATGTTCAGATTTCTTTATGTGCAATTTCATTTGTTTGTCACATCAAATCTCCATACATTTATTTTTCTTCTTATTTCAGTTTCTTAGTTTTTGTTGTTTTTCTATCTGGTTATAAATTTCCAGTGCTGTTACTGGCTGTTGTAATTAGTCTTTCTTTGCTCTTTCTAATGTAGTCCCTGAGTCCTTGTATTGATGGATCAACAAAATCCTCAATAAGAGAGAGTCCTCTTCCTCCTTCTTTTCTTGATACATATAGTCTGTCTATGTCACCACTCAGTGTAAGGCCTTATGCATCTGTTGTAACCTAACAAAAAGTTACTGAATGAGAAATAACCAAAATGGAGTTTGGAAATGAAATGGAAATCTTTTTAACAAAATACAGTACTTACCAGCAGTGTGAAGAAGGTAAACCCCTGCTAGCGGTGACTACCTAGTCAGTACATTCACCCCGCTCACAATAATGTCCAACGTATTTATATGGAATGGGATATACCCATTAATGTTTATAGGTATGGCATATAACAGCATCATCTTCAATTTCCTTTGGTTCATTGGTTTGAGTTCTTCCTTTATCCATTTTAAGAATGGTCTAGAGTATCATACAAAAGAAATTGCACAGGTGTTTATTTCTTTGATAAGATTTCTGCTGCAGAGTTTGGTTTTGTGAAGTTTTCACATTCTTGAGGTACTCTTTTCTTACTTTTTCTTTCATCTCTTCTTGTTTAATGGTGTATATATTCCCAAGTATTTGTAGTTTTCTTTTTCTACAAGCTTTCCAATTCTTTCCTGATTTGGCAGTTCTTTTCCTTCCATTGTTCCTCTTTTTCCACTTTTCATTATAAGTATTGCACATTGCCAAATTCCATTCCTATATACTGGCTTGTTTGTATCAAAGTCTCCAGTTCTTTTTCATTTTTTGCAAAAAGCTTGGAAAATTTGTAGCTGCCAGTGCACTTCCTATTATCATCATCATCATTATTATTATTATCATTATTATTAAAATCTATGTATTTACCCAACCCCTCCACAATGGGTAGGATGTGATACAAGGTCAATTTTTAAGTGGATTAAAGCTGGTTTGAATTCAGAGTTTTCCTTCATTTACACTGGTTGTTGTTCCAAAGCAAAAGACCTATTATTACTATTTACCCATAGCTGGAGTGGAGGGGGGGGGAGAGAGAACAAATGAATTCACGCCTTTATCAAAGATATTAGTGCAAAGTGAAATACCAACTGCCTCAACCATGATTTGAACTTAGGCCACTTATTCCATTTTGTACAATGATACTATCATATGATTTCCATATAATTTCCAGTGTGCAAAAGTTATTTTATGAATTTTTAAAAAAAATCATTATAGTGATCATGATTGCAGTAATATAAGAAAATAATAGTCATTCTAATAGTAATACTAATCAGAAATGTTTTCTGTTATTATAAGTTCTACTATCATTATTATTGTAGTAGTAGTAGTGGTGGTGGTGACCATGATTGGAAGCCTTGTAGTAATCATTATTGTGAAAGCTATGATGTAATGTTAAAAGTACTGGAAAGAAGTTGGCCAGAAATGCGTGGGTGAAGAGAATCCTCAGAAAAGAATTGTATAGAGAAAGAGGTTATTGTTTATTCTATTCTCACCTTCTGAGTGAACAAATGAAAAGAAAACAGCAGAACATTTCCTAAGGCAGAGAGAGAGACAGAATGGTAGGTGTCAAATAGCAGACAATTCACCTGAAATATCAATAATGATGCTGGGGATGGGCAGATTTCCAAGAGCTTTTCCCCACCCCTGCAATCAGACCCATAAATAGTAATGATGATGATGAAAATGCCAATAAGTTATATGAAAGGAAATCCATTTACCCATCGAAAAAAAAAAAAAAAAAGAGATGTTCAGATATAAAAGGTATTAAGAAGAAGAAGTCTATTGCCCAGAGTGTTATAGCTTTACTTAAAAAATCTACACACATCTGTTTCAAAGGAATTTTATTTCTTCAGAATTACTCATTCAAAACATTGATTGCAGGTGAAGTAATAACCATTGACTAGTTATATTAATAACCATATCATATAACATAGTTTTAATAATCAGAAATATGGTAAAATTCTTAAAACCAAAGATAACTGAAAATCACCAAAACTTAACCTAAAAAATACAAAAAAGAAAATGTTATTTTTCAAGGGATTTTTTTTTTCAAATAAGATCAGAAGAAAAAATTCAATAGCATAAAAGAGGTACTAAAAATATGCACAGATTTGAAGTGATTTAAATTGTCAGCCTGTCTGGGTTTATTTTATGTGTAGAGATTAAGGAATTGTATATATTCAACATATTTTTTGTGTAGTTTCTAAAGAGCTTTTGCACACAGTTATATGATATGAAGTATTACTTTCTAATACAAACAATTTTCAGACCTATTTGCCTTATATATGTGACCTTAACAGGTACTACCACTCCAGGTCAGAGTGTAGCTGGGAGTAATGATAATGAAGGAGTACTCCATATTCTGGAGTATATTTATTTTCAATAAATAGACCCTCACTATCAGATGCAGTTTAGTGTCATACCAAGGATATCCCTTTTTTTAGGAGAGGGGAAGTGTCTTACCACTCTGTAGGAGATACAGTCAGCATATTCTAAGGAAATTTAATTTGATATTATGGATAAGAAACATAGCATTTTTTTTTTTTTTTAAAGAAAATATCATCTTAGCCTTGAAATTCTTAAGCTCTCAAATACCCTCTCTCTTTCTCTCACACACATTCAAAACTTTGCTCAAGATTGCAGACATCTTTGTTTAAAACAATTTCATCCTTTCTTAAAAGAAATATTGTGAATGTCTGCTATATTAAGCCTTTTATTAGTAGTATCTAATGTGATACTCCTAAGTCCAAAACCTTGGGCTTACAGTCTACGGTAAAATAGTGCCGAGTCCCAAATGTAAAGTTTATCATGCAAAATAAAATAGCATTAGCTCAAAATGTTGGGCTAATGAATCAGAGTAAAATAAGACTCAGCCCAAAATGTTAGGCATATGGCTTCAGAGGGTTAATGAATGGTTTAGATTTCTCTGAAAGAAAGAAAAAGAAAAATAGAGAATACGCTGACAAAATTTGAAACGAGAGAATGCAAATAAGTGGTTTTTAAAGCCAAAAAAGCTATTCAAATGCTAAGGAAGCTTCCAGATAAGAAGACAATTTTGATTTTAAAAAAGTAACCATTTTAAGTGGATTTGATATTTTTACATTTGATATGAAAAATGTTACAATAAAATTTGTAATGAATAATTTTTATTGTATTCTACTAGCAACAGTTTCTCTAATACAAACAATACTTTTCAAATTCATTCCAACAATCTAATTAAAAAATATTTATTTCTATTTACATTGAAGCATTATAAAATTTAAGATAAATGAAAGCATTGATTTACTGAATTAAACATGTTAAAATACTAGAGAAAAAAATTAGGTGTGAAATATGCAAGGTTAGGATTCTAATCTAAGTATCTTCAAACAGCAAAAATACTAGCAATGGAAATGTGACTTAAACAGCATTATAAATCTAATGTGTCAGCTTTCTTTTGTTTTTTTCTTCTTTTAATTATAACTCATTCCAATTGTCAAAAATTCTTTTTAGCCAAGTGATGAAAGTGTAAATATTGTGTGTGTATATGTGTGTACAAATGCTGCACAAATATTTAAAGGGATCTGCTGGGTTTGACTGCAACTATTTTATGAAAAACATTAAAGAAAATACAAATCTTACAAAATGGTAGTTTGTTGCAATGCATCAATAGGGAATATCCAAACTACAGGCAAAGGAAGTGAGGAGACAAAAAAAAAAAATAACTGACCCAGCTATATAAATCAAAGAGTATAAATGAACTGATAAAATTGGGAATGGAACTAGTCAATAAAATTTTTTTTTTCATCATAATCTAATTAATTTTGGATGAGGAAAATGTCTATAAAGTATTTTTCACTTTTCTTACAACTCACATTTTTTTCAATTAAAACCAAAATTCAAAAAAGATATTAAATTACTGCAAAATGTTTTAAAATTTAAAAACAAAATGTAAAGCTACCTAAACTGTTTCATGTACTTATTCAAACTAACACTCAAATCTGTTGATTATCAATACAGGCTATTCTATTAAAGCTTAAACCTTAATCTTAAATGTATGTAAAATAATGTAGATTATTTAAATTATGTGACTGAAATAATTAAGAAAAACAATACAGACATGAATTGTATGAAAAAATACAGCAATAGATTATTAAGAAAACTATATTCTAAAAACTTTACATTTTAAAAAATATGTAAACAGCATACTATTTAAAACAAAGAGTTCTCTTTAAAAAATCTTCATTTCACTTCACTGTAAACTTTTGTACTTCTAAAGAACTCTATCTTAAACATGACCAAAACAAAAGGAATTTATAAAATACACAGAACCATAGAATATTTAAAAATAACACAAACCTCAAATGAATCCCACTAATCAAATATTACAAACAATTTGATTAATTAAAAACAAACCCTAAAACAAGATACATGATTTCAGCCACAAAAACACACTGTATACAAACTTTTTATCCTTGTACTTAAATGAACTATTTATCATTTAAAAAAAAGGCAGAATCAACTATTTAATGCTGTAAGGCAAATTATTTTTGAAGAAACTGAGTCAAGAAATAATGTGATAGCAATAGGAAGAATTACACTGGTGATATCACTAACAAAGGTTACTTACCTCTACTCAGGTAGGGTCAGCTTTGATTCTGACAGCTATAAATAATCACAAATCTCAAGTTACTCTCCACACTGCCTCTCAACGAAAAAGGCAAGCCCCCAAAATAACATGGGAAAGGGTCAATTTAATCAATACAAGCTTAAAGATGAACTAACAAAGATTTTAGCAAAAATTCTTAGACTAACATGTTGTTAGACTAAAGAAGATAGTTTCAGTTGATACGAACATATGCTACCATGCATTCAGAAAAAAAAGACAATTTTATGAATATTAAAATGTACATTCTTTTATATGCATAACAACAACAACAACAGAAGAGGAATATTTTGTAACAAATTTTCTCCCATCAAAATGGAGCAATAAAAAAAATGGAATAATAAAAAAAAATTTCCATTTCTTTAATAGTTACATTAGACAACCATAAGTTTGGTTTGGTTTCTTTTGTTTAATGGCATATCAACCTTCACAACAATAAGACATCCAAAAATAAAATGATAAAACTATCACATTTTTAAACAGAATAAATCTCTAAGATTTTTCTTAACAATTCATAAAAACTAAATATAAGGAAGTATCCCATCTCCCCACCTTAACAATTACAATAATGTAAAAGTGGTTAATGTTAACATAGCCTCCAGGCATCCCATATCAGAGCTAAAAAAAAATCTTAAAATATCAAGCATAAAACATAAACTTCACTTCAGAGTGCATACATCTTTGTTTAAACTAACCACCATTATTTCATAAAAAAAAAAAATGACTGAATGGTTGCTATACTAAGCCTTTTATTATGTCATTATTTCCAAAAGCCAGAAATGTGTATAATAAAATAGTGCTGAACCTAAAATATTAGGTTACTGGTTCAAAAATTTAATAACCACAAAAGAATATTTTCATTACTGATTTTTTTTTTTTTAAATTCTTTTTAAAGTTCCTACCATTGAAGTTGTGTATTTCCAGTGATTATACAGGTATACAATTTAAGAGGACGGATACTTTTATATAACAAACTGAACTTTTAAGGAGCTTTTATTTCATTTCTTGTTTTTTAAAAGAATTAAATTTAGCCAAAATGTTATATAAGCAAAACATTTTTGAAATAAAACAAACTACATGAATGTCTTATTTTCTTAGCATAAATTGCTAGAAAAACTATCTTCTTGTACTTATTGAAAGAAATTCACTTTTAAAGTACTAGATAAAGTACTAATACATTAAGTAATTCCTAAAGACTTTACAGAATCAATGATAATGAAAAGGAAGCGATCCAAAACAAAATTTAATCTCTTGAAAGTTCCTTAAACTACAACAGAATTGACATCCATTTTGAAAAAAAATATTTTATTTGCTATTTCAGCTTAGTAACAGCTTCAAATTATTAAAGCAAACATGTGAATTAAAATAAACAGTAAATACCTTAATAGTCAAGATCATCTTGTAAGAATTTACTTCTATCTTTTAAGGGACTTGTTTAGAGTAAGATAGACAAACAAATAGGAAATAAATAGTGGCACTAGTAAATTCAACCAACCACCAAGACCATATTAGCACAGATCTATATTTGTCTGCAATGAAAAACTGAATATCCTGACCCAATAAGAGCCACCAACTGATTTATGAGACATTTCCAAAAAATTATGATTTATATTTTAAATTCTGACAATGCCCTAATAAATGGAATGAAAATTTTTACAAATGATAAATATAAAATGGTATACTTTTTCATTACTATTAAAGAGATTTTTTTTTAGATGTTCTCTTTTAATAATTTCAACAAATACTGGGTTAATCATAATAACCATAGAATAATTCATGCCATATTTGGAAACTAATTTGCTAGTGGGTGCTCTACTCAGGTAAAAGTAAAGATTGCTTTTATATTTTCAGATTATAATTTAGATTAAGTAAAAAGCATTATTTCTGTAAAAGTAATACTTATCAAGAAGCAGCAGCCTCAAGAGGAATAGCACTCTGTAGAAGAAAGATAAAGCAAAAAGTATAAGAAAAACAAAAAGAACCAAATAGGCATAATAACTCACCTGCTTCCTAGGAACCAGTTGACTTTTCCATTCCCTGAGTTCATTCTGGTACTGGTCATCCAATTCTTTGATTTTCTGTGTTTCATGTTCCATCAACATCTTCCGCTTTTCCGCCTGGAAACAAATTAAAAATAAAAGTCTCTAATCAATTTTTTTTATTAATTGCTAGTTGTTACCTACAAAAGAATTCATTAATATATTGTCAATAACTTCTCAAAGAATTATTAACATATACAAATTTTTTAGATAGTTAAATACAAAGAGGTCTAATTGCTCAATTTCTGGTATATTCAAATATATTTGGATTTCTTCTGTGAGATGATTTTTTAGAAAAATAAATAAATAGCCTATTTGTAACACCACTGCACCAAATAGAATATGTATAATATTACAGCACTAAATCAGTGGAACCAAATGAGACGTGTAACATTACGGGACAAAATAGAATGTGAGTAACATTAGAGCATCATATCAGAAGTGTGGGTAATGTTGCCTCCCCGAACTGCCATCATCTCAAATATCAATAGGCATTACTCTTCTCAGATACAAGACGGAGTCATTGCTTCTTGAGATACAAAAGGTTTATTTCTGACTGTAACATTTTATACAGTAGTCATCATCCACAAACAAGAGAAACAAAGTGAAAGATATTAGTTCTTACATAGAAATGCAAAGAGACTCATGGGCGGCAGACGAACACAAACACCTGACTTTGATTTGTTCACCTCTCTCGTACTCCTGCCCCAGAGGGCTCTCAACCAAATGTTTCTGCCTCGGAGCTCTGAACGAACCAAACTGACTAAATAATTCATACACTCATGGTATAAGGACATGTGTGTTCAACCTTCATGCATGACATCATCACCCAAGCCAATTCACATGTTCTCAATTTGTTTACTTTTCAATATCCAGGCAACCTGTAGATTTCAAAACAGAGCTCTTGTTATGACAGGCTGACTGTCATATCCTCTCCTGCAACAAGTGCACCATAGGACCTTCACAACTTACACTTCAATTTGAAGTTTCTAGTTACTTACAAGGTATCAATACAAATAAAATAATTACCTGACATAATTAATTATCATCCTTGATTATATTACATATTTACGTATATTCATTGTAGGGTTTTTTTTTAATTACCATATTTTTTTCCAAGGATCAGAGTGTAGTATTTAAACTTGTGGAAACCCAATGGCTATTTCTAAAGAATTTCAGATATAAAATATGCAGAGGAAAATAATTATTTCAAAGAGTATAGACTAAGAAAAAACACAGAAATTTAATTTCTAATCTATTTATTTTGCAATATATTTAATTAGAGTTTCATAGCTACATGCTGATGTTGGGCAGATTTGTTGATAAGTGACATTCTTCAAACAGAAAAGATTATAATGTTCATTAAATAGACTGAGATATCAATTTCTATATATGTATTTATGCAACCCCTCCACAACAGGCAGGATATAACACAAGATCAATTTTTAAGTGGAGATACTTTGCATTCAGAGTTTTTCTTCTAGATTGGTTGCCTAACCAAGGCTAAAGAACCCAGTTTGCCCAACTATTTACCCATAGTTGGGAGAAGATCAAATGCATTCATGCCTTTCTCAAAGCAAAGTCAAACACAAATAGCTTTGTCTAGGATTTGAACTTAGGTTACCAATTCCATTTCCTATGACAATAACTATTACAACAGAAATTTAATCTAAGTATTAGTCAATTTATTATACAATTTTATTAAGTATAAATTCAACAAAGATTCAACGATTTGAGATAGCACCAAAAAGTTTTAAATACTACTGAAAAACTTTTCAAGATTCCAATGTTGTTTTTAGAGCCAGATATGAGAGTATGATTGATGTCATAATTATACATAAAAGAAAAAAGACAAAGTCAAATAACAAATAAAGCTTCCAAAATTTACCTGTAATTGCTCAAGTTCTCTAAGAGCAGTTTCATTATCTAATAAAAGTTTATCCCACTGCTTTTTATGTTTTGCTTCCAAACGAGCAGCCTCAGACTTCATTCTCTTCTTTTCATTCTCTTCAAACTGAAAAATAACAAAATAATATTTTACAACCTCTAGATTGATTTGTAATTCTAGCTTTGATTTGAATATCTTTGAGCCAAAAGTTTTTAATCATAGATAATGAATCATTTCAAAATTATAGTAATAATTACACTAAATATATAAATCCTTTTTGGTAAGAACTATAAACTTTTCAATGCATGATTATGATACTGTGACGGGGAAATTAACTAAAATCCCTAAACGGAACTTTATTTTCGCACGTGTGAAGACGGGGCAGGTTGGCACTTGATCCCCTACAGAAATAAGTCCTGTTCAGAGTTCTTTTCTCAGGCAGATAAGAACTGGCATATTACGTGAGGGAATAATTTAGGACCAGACTGACCGCCGCTGGCAAGGGGTTCCAAATTTCACACTATCACACACCCACCAGGTCGCTTTCTTCTTTCCCCGAGATAATGGAAGAAAGTGAGCCTATAGGTTTTAGTTGTAATAATATTAATATTGTTATAGTCGGCAACTCCGGTTTCCCGTGTGATACTTTAGGAATTAATAGGACAGTTCTAAGCAAGATAATGTAAGGCGAATAGAAGCTGAAAGGAAAGCATGGAATAATAACATAGACCACATGGTAAAATGAAAATACATAGGTTCTTTACTACGGTTATATATATATATATATATATACTTTCAAAATGTCAAAGATATATAATAGGATAGTCCATGAATATAAATGTCTTTTCTTGGCTTTTATCCTTTTTCAAATTGAGAGAGAGAGTGGTAACAAAATTTGGGTGTAACGGAAAAATGTCCCAAAGTTACTTATCTTATTTTTTTGACGGGGTTCCACTGGAGAATTTCTCTTCTTTCACGGGCTAATAGACTTTGTACTGTTTTTAATGCTGGCTTGAAGGATTTTGGAGTTCTTCGTGTCTCAGTCTTTTTGTCTTTAGCCCGGAGTAAAATGGCTATCGTCCGTCTGCCACGAGCGTTGCCCAAAAACTACCTTTTTCTGTATTTACTTCCGTTGAGGGGAAGGGAACCCCACTTCCGTTTGGGGTCCCCCCACCAATTATTTGGCTTCATTTTCTCCTTCCCCTTCTGATGTCCGGCGACCCAAGGTCACTTAGGTGCAAACATCTGTGTGACCCACATTCATTTCTAACGGTCACTTTTTGACTGCTAGATAATTTTAGTTCAACGGGGGGAGAGTATCATTCCCACCTCCTCGTCTCCGTGAGCCATCACGTGACAATACAAAGAAGTAAAAATTTGATGTACGCATATTTGCTTTTCAAATATAGTTAAATTTTATGGAACTGAAAAATAAAGCCATTGTTTATTCCAATAGGGCTGTAGCATTTCAGCTAAAACAAGAGAGCTTCTTGTGTACTAAGAATGAATTTCATAAACCAATTGGCTTCTTCTTACCCATGTTGGAAAAGTATATATGTATGAGCGTGTGTGTGTGTGTGGGGGGGGAAGCAGGTTTCAATTAGTTTAATCTAGTGTAACACATGCTAAATTCTGAGATGAAGATAGGTAGTTAATTACAATAATACTAATATGTAGATTAATACTATATTCAGGTTTTTAAATTCTATCTTGAAAAAATATTAAAATATAGGGTTACTTTTCAAACTTTTTTTTTTTTCACTTTACTTTTCTTTCATCCCCTTTCTTCTTCACGCTTTGACGAATTCTTTCCTTTTCCTTTTTTCGTCCTTCCTAATTTTCACTATAGGGGAAAACAATTTCTCTTCTCTTTCTTTCTCTCTCTCCCTTTTCTTTTTCTTTAATCTCGTTTTCCTTTCTTTCTTTTTCTCTCTCGGCTTTTGGCCGTATCATATTTCAAATCTTGAGAAGGTAACTCCCTTTTTCTTTCTTTCTTTCTTCGTCACTTTTGACGACTTTATAAGCTTGGTTATTAAGCTCTGGGGGAAGAAACTTCCTTTTTTTTTCTCTCTTTCCCCTCTCCGTCACTTGTTGACGCACAGCTTTCTCGTCCATCTCATATTTCAACATTGGGGACGAGAATTCCTCATTTTCTTTAGTTTCTCTCTCTCTCTCTTTCTTTCTCTCAACAACTATGAGGGAATATTCTGCTACTACATTTTCGTAGGGCGTTAGAGAAATAAACCTGGGTATTTTTTTATTAATTTCTCTAAGTCCCCTCTCTCTGAAATAGACAACTGTCTTAATTTCTCCTCGAATTTATTCGGCATTTCCGAGTTCTTAATTTTTCGAGGTGGGCCTTCTTGACGGACATATCTTTTTAATTTGTTTGCATGACACACTTGTGTCTGCTTCCTTCCCTCGTGGGTATCAATCCTATATGTCCTCTTGTCTATCCTCCGTGTTACTACATAGGGACCTACATATTGTCCATCACAGTGTGGTCCTTTATTTGATGATAGTAGCAAGACTTCGTCGCCCTTCTTAAATTCTTCCTTCTTAGTCACTTGTGAGGGTCCTCTTATTTTCCTCTTATCCTCTCGATAAGTATTAGGGAATTTATTCCTAATATTCGTTGGACCTTCATCTTTTCTCTGACGACTGGTCCTTTTCTCTTTCCGTTTATTGAGGTGTGGAAGGTTCACTTCTTTTCTTTCCACCTTCTCACTTTGCGAGCGACTATGTCGTTTGTGCCGCCCACGTGGCTCAGCCGCCATCTTGTCTCCATGCTGGGCGTTCGTTCTCGCCATCTTTCTTTCTTCATTTTTGGCGCTCATTTTCGCCAACTTCTTTCCATGTTTGGAGTTCATCCTCGCCATCTTTCTTTCTTCATTTATGGCGCTTATTTTCGCCATCTTTTTCGGGTGACACTTTTTTGTTCTTACTTCATTTCCCAGTATAAGGGAAATTCCTCTCATAGGTAGTTTGTCTACCACACCAACTTTAATTGGTCCATCTTTCCACTGGGACTTTGGGGTTATTTTACACAGCGGTATTTTTACCCTCTTTCCGCCGATACCCTCTATCATCACAGTCTCACGTGTTGCTTCTATTACCCTTTTAGGTAATTTACTTCGTAGAAGTAACGACTGAGATGCTCCAGTATCTCGTAAAATTGAGACTTTCACTGGCCCTCCATGTGGGCCTCTTATCATCCCTTTTTTCGTCCAGGGTCGATAGGACTGGTTCCCTCTAGGTGTTGTTACAGCTCCTTGAGGTTTTCTCGGCTGGGTCTGGTTTCTTTCAGGACCTTTTCCAAGCTGACACCTTATGGCTATGTGACCAGCCTTTCCGCACTTGTAGCAGACCACTGTTCTGCTGCTACTTTGGAAGGTCCTTCTATTTTCTTCCTCAGGTCTTAACTCAGCTTTAAACTTCACTCTGTTTCCCGTGAACGTTTTTTCCTTCGTTTTTCGGTGTGTGAGGATGTATTCGTCTGCTAGTGCGGCCATTTCATAGGTCACGTCAGTTTTTCTTTCACTTAGGTGAACCCTGACTTCTTCTGGCACACAGTTTAAAAATTCTTCAGCTAATATTAGCTGCCGGAGTTTCTCAGCATCTCCGTCTATCCTCTTAGAGTCACACCACTTATCCAGTGCATTCTCTTTTTCTCTCAGAAATTCCACATAAGACTGGTTTTCCGTTTTTCTCTGTGTTCGGAATTTCTGTCTATAAGCTTCTGGAACCAATTCGAAGCTTTTAAGAACCGCTGCTTTCACCAAATCATAGTCGGCGCAATTTTCTGTGGGTAGAGTGGCATACGCTCTCTGTGCTTTTCCTGTCAGCACAGTTTGGAGTAGCATCGACCAGCATTCTTTCGGCCATCTAAGATTTAGCGCAGTTCGCTCAAAATGTGCGAAGTATCCGTCCACGTTGGCTTCTTCAAATTTTGGGACTAGCCTCGCTTGCTTCGTTACTTCGAAACTGTCATGGCTTTCTTTGCGTCCTCTTATTGCCAAGTCGACTTCTCGCAGCCTTGTTTCTTGCAGAATTTTTATTTTCTCCAGTTCCATTTTATTTCTCTGTAGTTCCATTTGTGCTTGTATTTTAATTTTCTCCAGTTCAATTTCTTCTGGAGTCATTCTCATCATTTCCGTTGGTAGCTCTTCTAATACTGCTTCCTCGAAAACATTTTCGTCGACCATGTGTCTTGCTATTTTTATAACGAGTTCATGTTTCCTCATAGAATTTTCAACATTTAACTCAAGCTTCTCGCCAATTTTTATTATCTCGCTTTTTCTCAGCCTCTCCAACTTTTCCATGGAGGGTTCTTTTAAAAAGTTCTCTATTTTGTCCATTTTTTTTTTTTTTTTTTAAATTTTTCCAAACAGTTATATCAACGAGTAATTTGACTGTTTCAACAATATTCCTTTTTTCCTTTCACGGTCTCCCAGGGTAGGTTTAAACGGCAGGAATTGTCACACGACTACAAGCAATAAATATTATTAATAATAATCATCCCGGACGAGCCCCCATTTTAGGTCTGTGACTGGGAAAATAAACAAAAATCCCTAAACGGAACTTTATTTTCGCACGTAATCAGAAATCAGAAAACATCCAGCATCAAAAAGAAAGTTTCCCACTTGAGAACAATTTTCATGGTTTGGTTTAGTTTATTTAACAGTATATCAACTTCGTATGGGTTATTTAATGTCAAAATTTGACAATAATCATAACATTTTTAATATTCCATTACAATCACTTATTTTTAAATTGCACTTTTTTATTTTTCTATAATAATTTGTTTGCATAGTTATATAGTATCAAGTATTTCTATTTAATACAAATGATTTGCACACAGTTATATGATATCAAGTATTCCTATCCAATACTAATAATTTTCAAACTGATCTATTTGACCTATAGACAGTCATAGTACCGAAAAGTTACCATCACTCTGGGGAAGAGTGGACCAGGGAGTAATGACAATAATAAGGTACTCTATATTCTCCAGAGTTCCAGAACTGGAGCTTTACTACTGTATGTAGTTTAGTATGCAGGACAAGTGATTTTTATTCATTACCTGTTTCATTTTGATTCTGTCTTCTTCAGGAGATCCAACTGTGCTCAGACGAAGACTCTGTTTGAACATCTGGGCTCGGACCTTGGACTGGTTTTTAATTACTTTTGGATGACGCTTTTTGTCCAGAAGTTGGTATCGCTGAGCCTCTTCTTCTTTAGCTGCATTGCTTCTCTTCATCTGATCAATTTCCTGAGGAAACAAAAAAGGACTTTTGTAGCAACCAAATACATTTTGATAGATAAATCAACAAAAAAAGTGTCAGCACCAGGTAAAAAAAAAAATCTTTGAATTATTATTAATTTTATTAGCATTTTCTTTCATTCTTTAAAATTTTTAGTAGTTTTCTATTTTATTTAATTAGAGCTCACTTAGGTTGTCTTTTCTGCAACAGCAAGAAACAATATAGAGACAATCAAATAAAACAAACTTTCACACAGGGAAATAATATGAACCAGCTGCTTTAACAACAAAGCTATGAAATTTGTTGGTTTTGCTGATAACCAAAATCAAATCTATAAACTAATTCTTTTCCTCATCTCATTATCTCTGTACGATGTTTTTGATTTTGCACACTACCAGTGTTATTAATTAATTTTACTTTTTAACATAAACTATTGTTATTTTTCACTACTTTTTTCTTTCATCTTTTTTATTTTTAGTTGTTTTTTTTTCTTCCATTTTTATTGTAACCAAAATTTTTTCAAGTATAAAGAAATATATAATTCTTAAGTATAAAAGAATATACAAATTGTGATTAACAATGCTTCATCTATAAATAAAATATGTTTGAATATTTTGAGGTATTCTTGTATTTTTATTAAAAACAAAGAATTCAAGACTCAAATATCTTTACATTTTCACATACACAAAAAGGATACTTTAAATTTCCAATTATATTCTATAATTCTGATCAAAATATCTTTGGAGCTTTCAGAAAGATTTATTCAAAGAGAAAGAATCTTTCAAATTGAAAATTTTCCTTGCCAAGTAACACCAAAAAAATTTTAATTTTGATGATTGTTGTTCATTCTATTTAAATTAACACATTTTCAAATCATCATTAAGGAGATGACTGTACACAAACACATGCTTTTTTTCATATTATAAAATCTTGTTTAGTTTAAAGGAATGTTTTGCAGGGAAAAAAAAAAATTTGACATGTTACCTTTTGGTGCCGATTAAGCATTTGATGTCGTTTCAAGAAGAAGAGGTCTTTTAGTTGGCCCTTAGCAAGTTGGTGCTTGTCATGCAATTGGTTCTTCTCCATTTCCCAGAGAGCAGCTTCTCGAGCTGAAAATAAATATAATTACATCATAAAGACAAATGCAACACATTTCAATACTCATTTTTAAGAAATTTTGAAAATATCCTAGCATCAAAAAGTTTATCTCAATAGTGATGTATCAGGATTCAATTAAAATCATAAAAATATCATTGCCCCATAGTGATATCACAACAGAATTAAATCTAAAAAATCTTGCTCAATTTCTCAAAAAATTTATATTCCTCTCTAATTAAAGAATGTATCTTGAATCTGGAACAATTTCTCAAAAAATTTAGGTGATATGAAAATGGGGGAAAAAAATTCTTTTCTTTTTTCTTTTTAAAAATCTTACTGGAAAAATTGAGAGAAAATTCATTGTTTAAAAATATTGTGTATTCACTGAAAAATTTATATTTCTCCTAATTTATCAAAGAACTGCATTTTAAATCTTGTACAATTTCTCAAAAAAAATTGTGACATTGAAAAAAAAAAAGTTGATTTACTTTCAACTTAAAAACATAGTGACAAAATGGTACTTAATGTTGATAATTTAGACTAATCTTCAAAACTCACCCTTTTTAATCTATTTGAACAAATTTGCAGTTAATAATTTTTTATTGATGTCATTTACAGAACTTTGATGAAACATATGTTAATACATTGCAAGAAGAAATGTTATTTTAAACCTTGCCACAGATACAAAAGGATAATCAATATTTACCATCATAAATTCTTTACAAAAAAATAATAATACACTCTTGGACAATATTATATATGTATAGCTGATGGAGCATTGGCAACGATAAGCTATTATTGTGATTTTTTGCTTATCGAAGAGAATGTCAAACATTTTGTGTATTTATTGTATAATACATAGACAACATCTTGTAGGGTAACATTTATTCACCGTTAAGCATAATTAAGTCTGATGAAATCAAATGCCAAAAATGGTAGAATGTTTAAACAGCTGTGCCAAAACAATGAGTAATTTATTAGGTTAGTGTTTCACACACAAGTTTATGGGCTCTTAAACTGGATATGTCTGATTTGTTTGGTTGGGTTATATAAGAGTTTTTACTGTTTTTTGAAGGTTAAAATGAGGTTGATATTGGTCGACAGTTAGGAACAATAAGATATGATGCATTTTATTTAACATCCTTTTTTTTTTTTAATTCATTCATTTACAGAAATTTGCAGTTTCAAGTAGTTAATATAACACTTATGAATTACAAAAATCTTCATTTAAAGAAGGAATTTCATCCATTCCTAAAACTGTCAGTAATCAAAGATGATATAATTGCTGAAGAGATTGAAGGGTTCAGTAATCGACCTAATGAACTTGAAATGGATATAGAAAAACAATTAAGTGATATTTTAAATTTGAAGTTTCATGACTAAATGATGAATCCTTTTACTACAAATACTGCTACGGCTGATGTCAAGAACTATTGAAAATGAAAGCAAATTGAATTCTAATAATTGTGGCAAACAAAAACACTGACAATTTTTTTAAAATGCCTTATATCTAGATATATGGAAAGTGACATTTAATTTACAACCATTTCACTGCATCATATTTAGTTGAATCAGGTGAATTGTCACCAAACAAAGAAAATGGGGATCATTGCTGGAAGAGAAGATCTTTCTTATTCATTACAAAACTCAAAGCAGACATCCAAAATTTAGTTTCTCAGTACCAGGTTCAAAGATTTCATTAAGTTAAAGCAATTTCAATTGATTTTGTTTTAGGTAGTGAATTTAAGTTTTGAGTTTGGAAATTTAAATGTTGGTGGGCAGTATAGAAATTTTACTATCATAAAAGATACAAAAGCCAACACTAAGTTTTAAAAGAGCACTAGACTAAAGAAATAAATCTAAAAAAAAAAAAAAACTTGAATAAAATTTTTGGTAAGCAATATCTTTACTATAGTCAAATTATAGATATGTGCAAAAAACACTTTTTTTTTTCTTAGAACTTCAACACAAATTAAAATCTAAAAATATTGTTCTGAAGTTCTTTTTTCTAAAAACAACCCCAAAATTAAAGAGAAGAGAGAAAACAACTTTCATTTAATATGATATAAACTGAGCTATTAATTGGTCAGTTTTTGTTTACATTTCATTAGCAATGCCATTGATGACTCAATTACACCACAATTCCCTTTCAGAAGTATGGTGATTAGAAGAGTAATAATCTCTGTTATAGTTTACTAAATTTGAGTCCTCTGTTAGTTTTTCAGTTTGAAATGTATTTTTTAAAAACCATATTTATTTCACTATCTTGCCAAAAAAGAAATATAAACTTGAAGAAATGTATAAGAATAAAGGATCTCTTGCTCTCGTCTCGAAGACAGAAATATCTTATGAATTGGGTTGTTGCTTATCAAAAGGATGATGACCCCTAAACACTTGCAAGCTACAAAACTAAAAACATCATGCCATGAAAATCTGTATAAAAAGACATACTTTTTTTTAATTTAGTAAAAATAATTACAATACATATTTTTTCACCAAACTGATCACATTTATTTATTCAGCTTTGTTAAATTTGAATAATTAAATCTCAGTGCAAAAGATCAACTAAAAGAATCTGAATATGACTTATCAATTTAAACAATAAAGAAATTAACATATGTTTTCTCTTTTTACTCATTGGATCTCTAAAATATAAGTTAACAAATAAAATTTTTAATAAGTTGCCTAACAGAGCAATATTTACTTTATTTTCTGTTTTTGATTTCCAAAAGTAAGGAATCCATAGAAACACTATTTTGCTTTACAAAAGATAAACTAACTTATTTCTCCACAGAATCATTGAATCGAAAGTTCTTTTGGAAAAAAACAAAAAACACTATCCTTTATCAATCAAGTCCTGAAAATTTGATCACAATCCAATAATTAGTTGTTTCTTTGTGAGTTTTTAAAATCAATGTTTGTCCATTTAGATGTGCATACACAAACCACATTTTTTAAACAGAGCCCATAAAAAGCAATATGAACCATGCATTTAATTAATGCTTTGTATTTCTTACATCACTTAGTATAATCTTCAATCATACTTGAATATTCTTTTCATTCCATAAATGGTCACTAGTCTTGTAACCTGGTTTGATTGAGGAGGTATTACTCATGTAGCATGTATTGGGCAAGAATAGCCTGGCAGAGTCTATCCCTCTCCAGGTCTACAACTGGTTTGAATTAAGACTTTTCCTTCCCTTAAAATAGTTGCCATACACAAGATTAAAGAGCCCAGTCTGCTCTACTATAAATGGAGAGAGAATAATTGGATTCCAACCTTTACCAGGAGTATTAGCACTATGTGAAATGCAAACAGTCTCATTCAGGATTTGAATTCAGGAAGCCAGGTCCCCTTCCTATGCTGAATGCAGATGTGTCACAAAACAAAAACAAAGTCACTCCTGCTATTTAGAGTAAGAAGCTATGTACAGTACTGGTAGCTGTCCCTCACTGTTTATCATTTTCCGCTATTCCCATTTTGATGAACAACTTACTTCACTTCAGCACAGATTAGGCCAGTTCTGGTAGCTGTATGAACTACAAATTAGGATGTCGACATAAACTAAGAATTAAGAATAGTGCACATTATATTACATTAGCCATGTCTTCTAAACATGGTCCAATTAAGGGTGTATGTCATGTGAAAATTAGCCTGAATAACAGAACAAATCAAAACACCCAGCTAGAATTAATTGAAAACCTTAGTAGAGAGATACTTCTTGGTTTCAATTTTCAAAAACAGCATACTGCTGTCACTTTTTTATGCAGCAAAATTGAACATGAGCTGAAAACTGAAGTTTCAAGCCAAGTTTCTAGTCACAGCTGTTTGCAAGCTTGGAACCTCACATATGACCAATTGTAACAAAATCTCATACAGACAGTGAAGTGGATCAACAATTTACTGTCTAGGAGGTTGAACACTTGTTAGCATAAAGAGCAATTAAACTAAGCCCAACTTCCTGGAGAGCATAAGTAGTTATTGTGAAAGATGAGTTTAACTGCCAAATAAAGCATATGTGTGTAGACTATTCTAACACTATTAATATATATATACAGAACTGGATGCCTTCTCCTTACCAAAAATCAAAATCCTCATAAATAAACTTGCAAGTTATCAGATCACTTTTGCCCAATCCATCAAGAAACTATATGATGACTTGTGCCCCCCCCCCAGTTACTTGGTGCTTGCATTATGTATGTTCTAAAAATATGCCTTTTTCTACAAACAAAGTAAAGGAAGCATACTTATCTTATAAAACATGTGCCAAACTGAAATCATGGTTCATTATCTTAAAGTAAACTTATCAAGGCTACCTAACCTCTAGAGTGCTTGAATATGAACTTCAAGGGACCATTACAATCAAGGACATATAAATGCCTGTTTGTGGTGATAAATGAATTTTCATGTTTTCCATTTGCAAATCCATGCAAAGATACCTCATTGAGGACAATTATTCAGTGTTTGGAATCAATCTTCTCCCTAACCAGAGCACCTAATTACCTCCACTCAGACCAAAGCTTAGTTTTCTTAGTTAGTGAGGTGAACAAATACCAGCTGATGCATGCATTTTCTTTTAGCAAGACAACACCTTATCACCCACAAGGTAATGCTGAGGTAGAATGCTACAATGGAATAATCTGGAAAACTATTTGTCTGACTTTGAAATCTCATAACTTACCATTAACTCACTGGGAGTTGGTGCTGCTTTGTGCTCTACACAGCATCAGATCTGTCATGTCCACAGCTACAAACACAACATTGCATGAGAGGTTCTTTTCATTCTTTTGATGGTCGTCAATAGGCATTTCTCTTCTTTCCTGGCTACTAAAGCCTGGACCAGTCTTTTTATGCCAGTTTGTGAGACACTCAAAGAATGATCCTTTGGTTCAAGAAGTGGAACTACTTGACATGAATTCCACCTATACACACATCAGATATGGTGATGGCCATGAATCAACTATATTGCTACATGACCTAGCACCTTACCTATCACAGACATTGATGAAAAAGTACAGCGAGGTAGATACAGCAACTAAAGAGAGACCCCATAAAGAGACAGCTTTCAGTAACTGAAGATTGTCTTGCTGGAAGGCAGAACAGTGCTGATATACCACCTGCATCCTCTGAGGAATCAAGTCTTGATGAACCACCATTTTGTCATTCTCAGAGAGAAAGTTGTACATCACAACATTATGGGTGGCAAATTTATTAGGCTCGGAGGAATGTTATAGTCTACTTCTCCTAGTTATCCCTCTTTTAACAGAACTCTCTACAAGCCAAGGACTACTTCAGCTAATTGTGCTCATTTTGTATGGATCAAAATGGCAATCTGATGGCTTATGCATAGTGCTTATAACAAGCATTGAGTCTAAGTTGATGTAATGTTATTCATGTTGAATAAAGCTGCTATTTTGTTTTTATTCTTGACATACCACAAGTGGCTTTCTTAAGAGTCCAATCTTCCCACTTTGAATTATTTATTCCAAATAACACTAACTCCCAACAAAATCTTGCTTCCTATTCGAAAACCAAATGAAACCTTAATTTAGAAGATAGTCTAAATAGATCTGTGAGTAATAAGAACTATCATTAAGGCAAATGTCATGTTCATTTTGACTCACCACGTAATAATTGCTGTTTCTGTTGTAAGTACTGACTCTCCAATAGAGCAATTTTCTGTCTGTGCTGGTCAGCCAATTGTTTCATGTGTTTTTCCATACGTTCTCGTTGATTTTCCAAGAATTGACGTTCCTGAAATTATGGGGAAAAAAACAGTTCAAAACGGGAAAAATTGGTTAAAGAAAAAACCTTAAACATTTTTCAAATTCCATAATACTTATAAACAAATTCTAGATACACTGTTCACTTAGAACAGGGTTTCTCAAAAAAGGTCCAGATAGGGAGTAATTAAAATTTTTGGCAAGGCTCCACAGGGAGGGAATTTACCAGTTTGTATTTATAAATCCCTTCATAAAAGAACAAAAATTGCAGGATCATGTAGACTAATTGCCAAATATTGTATGCTTAGCAAAATGGTTGATTGGGTGCAATGGTCAAAAGTATATACAATCCGTTCAAAACATATGGTTCATTTAAAGGAAAAAACACAGGCTCTGACTGAAAAGATCCAAATCTTTTTGGCATCATCAATGACACATAATTATATTTCCACAAAAGAAAACCAGGTAGAATCTGGGTTTAACCATATGCATTATTTTCTATGCAAACAGAAAAGCACTTATAACATATGAAGGTCAGTTAAAAAGTTCATAGGCAAACCAAGATATTCTCATGAAATGTGATTAAATGAGATTTATTTTTCAACATAGTTCCCCTTGCAGTCCGCACACTTCTTTAATTGGTGTTGTAATGTTTAGATCCCATAGATTAAAAAAATCATCAACAGCAAATATGACATCATCATAAAATATTTTTAGCACACCTTCTAGAATTGACGATTTTCGGCTTAAACCTACAACCTAACATTTATGATCTCCTCAGTGCACACTAAATTCATCCTTCCTATTAAAAAATTACTCAAGAATTAAAAAGTGAGTTTGCATTTATTGTTTATTTACTTTTTTGTGTGTAAATTGTATCAAATATGACTAAATTAGTCAGGTTTTATAATTTATATTCAATTAATTTATTTGAGGATGAATGGAAATTAAATTTAGTTACAAAGAGTACATCAAGTCAAAAGTTTGAGAGGCCCTGATTTGAAACAAACACACACACACGCATCATTCTTCAATCACTTTACAATAATTTTTATGACATATTGTGGGTAATGAAGTAGAATGTTTACAATCAGTTGCCACATAATACACAGATCTGGTAACAGGAAGCCATTTAGAACAATAAATAAATGATATGAACATGATTGAACTAGAAAATATATTAAAAAATATAACTTGAAAACAATGAGAGAATATGCTGACAGTAAAAAAGAGACTAAGTGATGGGATCAGTCAAAATAATCCATGCAATAGTTTAGGTCATCCTTCTACCTCTACTCAATATAATTATCAACTACACCTAAATTTAAACCTAAATAATTTCTTATCATATATAAAAATGAAGTCTTAATAGTTCCAACTGATGAATAAATAAAGATGAAATTGTGATGATATAATAATATGAATATATCAACATGCAGTCTTAATAATTTCTAATAATGAAAATACAAATGATTGATTAATTTTTAACAGCATGTCAAACCATGTAAGGTTATTTTATGCCTAGAGGTTAGGGAATGACATTCATATTTACATTCTTTGTGCAGTTGTTTCTTAAGAGGTTTTTTTTAAATGTACATGGTCCTCTCAAATATGAATAATTTCTTAACAAATTGATTTGACCAATAGATGGAACCTGTGTTAGAGTGAACCTAATGGCACTTTCCAGATCTCCAGAACTAGAGCCTCACTATCAAATGCAATTCAGTATCATACCCAGGGGACCATTTGAAGTGGGGGTGTCTTAATCCTCTGAAGAGGATACAGTCAGCATATCCTAAGCACTTCTGACAGAGTAGTGAATATATAATGATGAGGCCTTATTTTATAATCATAATGAATATATAAAGAAAACATTTTTTTAACTTCTTAGTCTCTAGTAAAAATACAGATTACATCACTATACAAGGAAGAGAAATTTCAAAGTATTCCTATGTCAAGCTTAAAAGATGAGAGAGATAAGCAGGCAATTTCACTTTTTTGGTTCATTTATCTGCCTTTTTATTGCCACGGATTCCAATGTGGTTGGGTATCCAGTAGATAAAGATGACTTTGTTTTTGGAAGTAATGTTAATTTTATTGATTAGTTCAGTGATTAGCAGAGTTGTAGTGTCTTTGTGTTTCAAGGCTGTGAGTGCTAATTTAGAGTCTGAAAATATAACAATAAATTTTTATTGTTCAGGGTTTTTGGACTATTGTCTTCATCTTTACTCTTGTATTTACAACAGAATCAGGATAAGTGACACCCATGGATTAAATAAAAGACATGGTTCAAAGTTCCATGTAGGCTCCAGAGTTCGACAAACACTTGAAGAAGGCCGGAGAACATATCAACTGAAATGTTGTGAATATAACAATAAAGATGAAGACAATAGTCCGAAAACCCTGAACAATAAAAATCAACAAGCTTTGTCTCATAAATTCAGACAGCTAATAATAAATTTGTTGGGCTTATTATCTCTCATTATATCTAAGACCAAACTAATTAGTTAGTTGGCGACCGTAGTCAAGGGTGACCTGAAGGCACCCTTTTCAATAGCTTCAACACTGAGTTGTAGGGGAGGGCGCTACTCCATTCCCTGGATTGCTCCACTTTAACTTTGATATGTACCTTATAATGCTAAGTGTTAAACAAGGCGGCATCAAGTACCATTTTTTGAGTCTTTGGTATGACAACCTGGGATGGAACCCTGGTCTTCTGGACGATTGGCAAACACTCTACTCATTAGGCCAATGACCCAACAGCACTATAAATAGATGATCCATCAGGTAATAATATTAGGTACTCTTTGTCTTTGAATATAGTGGCACTTTCTACTCTATCTCTATCTTTTGATGTGTGCGTGTGTGTGTGTGTGTGCGTGCGCATTTGTGGTTATATTCAGTGTAGTTATTATAGATATCCTGGAATTCTTCTTTATGTGTTATAGGGTTTGTTGTCTTGAGGTACTAACATAACATTTGGTAGTTTTGAAAGCCATGGAGCTTCTTTAAGAAAGAATCTGTTCTGTGTCAATGTTTTTGATACAGAAATTGAAACAATTATATAGTTTAAACTAATACTGATAATCCTTTGTAAACAATCATATATAATATTAACAGTTATATGACATCAAGTATTCCTATCGAATACAAATAATTTTCAAATAGGTCTCTTTAACCCATAGATTAGACTCTAATGAGTTAGAGTGGACCTAGGAGAAACTTTAAGATTAGGTATGGCTGATCAGGTATACAGAGAAGGAGAATGGAGAACAACAACCTCTGTGAGATGAGGTCAAATTAATAGATAAGGAAAAAGTATTATGTTGCAGGTCTGACTTCAAAGTTTTCACTTGATCTGCATTATGAAAGAAATGGATTCATATGCATTTTCAGTTTATTAATATTTTAATAATTCAGGCTGACTATCTCAATGAGTTTTCAAAATTGTCTTTCAGAAGAAGGAGAAAATTTTTAATCTTCTAAAGTAAATACTGAAGCCTAAACCATTTTTAAAAAATTCCACTTAGTAATACTCCAGAAATCCAATGGCAAAATTTTAAGTCAACACTGAAAGCCATGAAGCCAAATCCAGTAACAGTTGGATAGTATCAGATAAATTTAGCATATCACAGTCTAGCATGGTTCACTACCTTCATGATCTCAGCAAAAGCATCCTGAACTTTTGAATTGTATCTAACATTACCAAAATATTGCAAAACTTATAACTCACCCCAGCATAACCTGGTAACACCATTTGAATGATAAGAAAAAAAATTAATACTAGTTATTTTATTATCTAACTGAAAACATATAAAGTATATGATTAAAAAAGTATATAACTTGAAAAAAAAAAAAAATAGTTAACATTTTATCTGATTTAGTTGATTCCAAATTTATATGTTATCAAGTTTTCAATGTCTTCTTCAACAATGTGAGATTAAATGACTAAAAATGAATTCATAAAAGTGAAAAGATAAGAGGCTGAAACATATTCAACAACAGTAAGTTCATTTTAAAACTTTTACTCAATACATTACACCAGTACAAGCAATTAACAGATCCTTCAGATAGATATTTAACTTCAAATATACTAAAAACTACAATACAACTCAATACCACCTTATTTTGTTAATATTGATCAATACACAGTATTACCTATAAATGAGTATAACAATTTTTTTCTTCTTTTTGGTTATAAACTTAATTTTTTTTCTAATTCAAAAATACCAGGATTTTACCACTTTTACTGAAATATTATAGAATTAAAACAGATACCAAGAGGCATAATTTATTACTAAATGATATAGTATTGACATTATCAAAAAGTAATATTGCAACTCTTCAGTAATCAAAAATAAAATTGCACATATATATTGCTATGCCGCCATGTACCCAGCGGGCTAGCAGGGTGCTGTTCGTTCCCGCTAAGTCCACTAGTTAACACAGGGCACAGACGTTAATAATAATACTTACACTAACAAATAACTGGAAATACTGAAACTGACTTAACAAGTAAAGATTCAGATCTCATCAGTCAAAGTGGTATTTTTTGTTAATAATTTGATTTTAATTTTATTCATTAACAATCTGTTACAATGAATAAGAACTTAAATGTCAGGCATTGTATCTTAAATTTACCTTTTCATTACTTTTATTAAATAAAAATCTTTTTTTCTAAAGACATCTCATAACCTATCATAAAAAAGGGATACTTTAAATATGATTACATGTGTCATTAATGATGCTGAAAAGATCTTGATCTTTTCAATCAGAACTAGATCATGCATTCATTTAAATGATCTCTGTTTTAACAGGTTGTATGGGAATGACACATCACTAGCGACTATCATACCCTATCAAGTATTCTGCTTGGTGTACAATATTGGGAAACTAGTTTACATGATCCAGCAATGTTTGTTCTGTTATAAATGCAAATTCACTCCCAGTAGACCTCTATGCTTTTATTCACTCCTAGGGGTCTATATGAACCACTTCAAGAAGTCCTAGTTTAGACAATTGTTGGTGTGTGTGAGGGGAGAACAAATTAGATGTGTAACATTTGTTTCACTCCATATTACAATGCTTCTGAGAGCAAAGACTGGGAAGAGCAAACAGAATAGTATCTAGATTTTAATAATTCCTCCTCCAGACAAAATAAGAACTGAAGACTCATAGCCTGAAAAATGGTTTAGCTGAAACAATTAATAAAGTGGACAAATAACTATCAACAATGGGTTTGTAAACGTTTTTCAATCATGTTGAAAAAATACAGCACATTTTACTTGGTGTCTTTTCAACAACAACAACATAAAAAAAAAAGAAAAGAAGAAAGAAAGAAAGAAAAATATTTAAATATTCATCTCATAATCTAAACATATTCATCAATTTTTTCCCAGGTAAAAACTAATAAAGCATTAAAACTGAATCCAATAAGCTACAATGTTGTTGTTTTTTCTTCCTTCCCATCATTAACCAAGATACATTTGGAAACAAAAATAAAATATAAATGCATAAAAAAATCAAAAGGAACAAGATAATTGTTATTATTATAATTCTTACATGTTAACAAAATGCATGTACTGAACATTACACTATATTTCTATATTTGCACAAAAAAGTGAAATAACTACATAGGAAAGGTAAGTAACAGTCATTAAAAAAGGAATCTTGGTAGGAATATTTTAAAACAAAATTATCAGCAGTATTTACAATTTTTAAGTTTATAGATGATTAAGTGATTGAAAAATTGATACAGAAGGAAGTTAGAGGTGTGTGTGTTAAGATGAACAGAATGATTATTGGATAATGGTTGATATAAAATGACAAATGGCAAAATAATTAGATTTGCAAATGTAATAAGAATTCACAGGGTTATTTTTTATGTAATTATAGTCACAAGTAGAATGTAGCAAGGGAGTTTTGAAGGAAGAAACAATGAAGTTTTCAAAAAAATCCCATAATAAGATTAGTGGAAACAGCAAGACAAATTGTGCTTTGCTTCAATACAAAAATAGAAAGAAAAAATGACAACCAAGACACTCATAATCAGATCTGAAGGCAGACACACAAGGTGAATATATAAATGATTGGAAAGAAAATTTCAGCAGATAGAATGAGAGGAGGAGGAAGATGATGATGATGATGATGATAATAATAATATACAAAAATAATGCTGAAATATCAGACATACTGAAAAAACGTTTTCCCATTAAAATTTATTCAACAAAAATCAATTGAAATCAAAGCGATCAAACATGTGAAATGTTGAAAACTCTTGAAGCTTTGAAATTCATAATAATTGAAAAATGATCATTGACATTTTTCTCAAACAGAAAATTAAAAAAAAAAAAAAAAAAAAAAAATCTTACATTAAATTCACCATATATACATACACATTATACAACCCACAGAGACTCCTGCCCTGTCGGCTGCGGCAGTAGAATACGCTGACTGCACTTCTGCAGAGGGGTAAGACCCCCCCCCAACAATGAGTGGGCAGCAGCCCGTAAAGCACTAGGATGGAAACCTGGTGGTTGAGCAGTCATTGATTCAGCGACAGAGTGGTCAATAACTTGCAACACAACACTTAGGCTCTTACTTGGTCAGACGTGTTGTCGGATAGGCCCAATCCGATCAATCAGCTAGTCCTGTCATGCCCTAGCACACGTTTATTTTATCCCGGATGTATTTGATAAAAAGCTCTCTTTCATTTCACACATTCAATACTTAGAAATGTAGCAAAACATTAAAACTCCTTTATGTAATAGCCCACAAAGACTGGGGTGCAGACCAGCACATCTTGCTGAAATTATATAGAATCTTAATTCACTCAAAAATTGACTATGGCTGTTTCATATATGTAGCAGCCAGAAAATCCTAACTCAAATCATTACCGACAGTCCACCATGAGGGATTGAGACTCATCTTAGGGGCTTTTAGAACATTCCCAGTGGAGAGCCTTTATTCTGAAGCCTACGAACTTCCTCTAAAACTTAAATTCACAAAATTAGGTCTACAATACAACAGTAAACTGAAATCACTACCATCTAATCTGGCTTATGACTACACTTTCAATCCCAAAACAGCAAAACCTATTTGAGTAGAGAGAAAAGACCATAAAATCATTTGGTCTTCGCATGAAACACATACTGGAAGACAGACATTTCGCTAACATTCATGATACCATACAACTAAGCTCTACTCCTTGGCTACTAAAGCAATGTGTGGTTATCTTTGATTTAAACAAGCTCCCTAAAAATAAAACTCATCCCCTAACCTACCAAGAGAAACTAAATAACATTCAGGAGAGATATCCCAATCACTTACACGTTTTCACAGATGGCTCCAAAAGCAATAATGGAACCAGATGTGGAGAATTACTCCACAAGAAAACCTTGAAAAAATGCTTCCCAAAAGAGGTCTCCATATTTTCTGCCAAAATCTGTGCAATAAATTTGGCACTTAAACTATTTTCAATAAGCAAAAAGGAAAAGTTCATCATTCATTCAGACTCCATCTCTGTTCTACAATCTCTTAAAAAACACAAACCTTGATAATCCCTTCATTGTCGAGCTTCTAAACAAACTCCGTTCTATGAACCATAGCAAAAATTTGATATTCTGCTGGATCCCAAGCCATATTGGAATCCAGGAAAATGATAAAGTGGAATCATAAGCTAAAGCTGCTCTCAATATGGTGTCTGATAAAAAATTCAAAAATACCTTATACTGACCTTATACTGAAAATCAGGCAAATAATTAAAAAGAAATGGCAACGATTATGGGAGAAAAATTCCCACAACAAGTTCTTCCAAGTACAGACCATTTAAAAAAAAAGGAAGCTGAATCCTCATAATACCAGAAGAGAAGAAAACACTCCTGCCCAGCTACGGATTAGACATACTAGATTAACTCACTCCTTCATTCAAAAAGATGAGCCTCCCCACTAAATGTCCATGTGGAAACCAGTACACTATAAAATACATCTTGATTGAATGCATAAAACTAACCAACATTCGACGAAGGTTTTATAATGTTGACAATATGAACACACTATTTACAATAATCGACCCTAAGCAGATATTGAACTTTCTAAAAAGAATCAGCCTCCTATCAAAAATGTAGACTGATATATTTTCTATACTCACAGTTACTTAACTGTGTGGAAACAAATTACTAACATTTGATAGAGATACTGGTGTTAGCTAAAATAGCTCCAAGTATTACTGTATGCAACCAAGTGAGCTCTGATTTGTGTAAAAATTGTTAAACTACAAATTACGCACTTACAATTCATATATATTTGATATATATACATAAACAGGATCAGGCATGAAATAACGCATAAAAGATTGATATGCCATAAAATCCAACAAACCAAATCAAATCTCAGAAACCCAAATTTTAGCCCAATATATAGGCGAGATGTAAACTAGGCCAAGCTTTGGACAACTATTTATATATACACACACACACACACACAGAGCGTATCTCACATATGATACAATTCTTAATATTTGACTAAAATCCAGGTCTCAGAAACTTGTACAATACACAAGTACATATGGCATATTAAGTTACAAAGAGTTTGTTTACTGTACTCTATAGATGTCTAAATGATTTGATATAAAACTAACAAATTTAATAGGCATAATTAATTGAAACAGAGGAAGTTTTTTTTGCTGGGAGTAATACTTTCTCACTCATGGGGGAAAAGATAGCCTTTATCAAGCCAAGGAATCTAACAATTCAGATAAAATCAAGAATGTTTGAATTGATAAATTTCAAGAATTACTTAAGCTTAAATCTAAGCTTTAGCTTTTTACTTAGTATAGACACTTACTTCAAGTATTCATATAATAAAGTGAAATAAATATGTATCAAAAAGCAAAAGTCATATCCTATTTGCCAGCCAAGAAGCTTTTTAAGTATTGATTCCATAAAATTTTCACTATGAACTGTTTTTGTATGGATAGTTACATAAATACAGATATAAAGAGAATTTTAGTCATATATAGATTTGGTTTCTTCAGGTCACCCTCAACTATGGTCACTCTAACGGTAGCACAATGAGGCAAAAAATGAGGTAAAGAAGTTGTCTATTCGCAATAGGTCTTCGTTCCTTCTTTAAACCCTTCTTTGACCTAACTGAGTTTTTACCTCATTTTTTGCCTCATGGTGCTACCGTTACAGTGAAACTTTGACTGTGTTTGTGAATGGTAGCCGGTACACGTACTAAACCAGGACTTGCAAAACGAACCCTAAAAATTCCAAGGTTTGGATATAAAGGATTTTTCTATGTGGAATAAATGCACCACATATGATTTTTTCAAATTTGAATTTATTTTGATACAAATATTTTTGGACTTTTTCTTTGGGGTGAGAAACTTTTCGACACCCATTCATTCAACATTCTGCAGACATTTTTCAACCTTTTTGTTGGAGGAAATATATATTCGTTACCACTTTATTTTTCAGGTACTACAAGTATTTTTCAATGAGAATACTTGCAATGTACTTTATTTAATTTTTTATTTGCTGCGAATATTTTTGAACATTTTGTGTGAAAATTTTTTGTGTTTCATTTCATATTTACTACGGACATTTTTTAACCCTTTTTTGGGAGAATATTCGTCACCCATTCGTTTTTTTGTTACAGCAAATGCTCAAACATTTCTCTGTGAAAAATACGCACCACGTTTTTTATTTCAGTAACTAGGACATTTTCTGTGAAATTTATCAGTAACAGACTTTATTTTTGAGGACATTTACGTATCCACGTGGGTACTTTTTTCCCGTTCTTGCAATAACTCTCTCCCTTATTGTGCATGCATGCTTCGGTATTTAGGTCAGAATTTGTGTATTTGTTAATTTGTTTATTAGGTCTCTTTTTGTTCTTGTGAATTTGTTTAGCGACCGTTTATTTTGGTACCTGTACTTTTTATTGTAATTTGCCTGTACATTTTGTTGTAATTTTTACTGCGCAAGTAATATTTAAACGTAGTACTCTACTGGAATGGAAGGTCAGCAACAAAAAATACAGCCTGAGAGAGGCTCCCTATTTCAAGGTAGCAGTGCTCGCAAAATGACTGACAAGGGTTTTTACTAGAAACTTGAAAACCTTGCAAAGGATTTCACTGTTACCATTACACAATGGCGGAAACAGGCTAATGAAATTCAGATGCTCCTGTCGGATTCCAAGGACACACAGGAAATAAGGAATGGCCGAAACATGCTAATGGACATCATGAACAGAAACAAGGTTACATATAGCACAACAGATGCACACTTCACCGCCAGCAATGGGAAGGCACAAGAACCCTTGAAGAATTTCAGGGTAAGTATGATGGAATAGCAAATGACCATCATACTGTCCTGAGAAACATTACTTCCTGTCTGCAGGACTTGGAATTTGACTCTGTATCCAGAAATTCCAGCAGAACATTGAGAAGTCGTTCATCACGTACTTCTAGATCATCTCACCTGTCTCATACTTCAAGAAAATCAACCGAAGCAATGGTTGAAGCTGCGGCTCTCAAGGCAAAGCTAAAATACATTGATGTGGAGGCAAGGCATAAGGCGGACTTGGAGAGAATAAGGATGCAACTGCAAATTGATGTCGCCCAAGCTAAATTGGATGTCCTGGAAAGCACACAGGATTCCAATTTAAATGTGGAAGAGCTGACATCTGAAGTTAACACCGATTGACAAGTGAGGGAGTTTTTGGAAGCTCAACCTGATATGACTAAACCTGTATCTGGGCATACTGATGACCCATCTACAGCTGTTGCAGATTTACGGATGGTGGAGTTGAGATCGTGCATGGCAGGTCATACCACCAAAGAAATTGAGATTGGTCAGGATCTTGTTATATCTACTAAAACAGGAAAACTTTTGTCAAGATCAGAAATTGAGAATCAAGAACAAATGAAATCATTTAGAATGAGTCTTGTATGTGTTCAAGATCCTTATTTTCTAGAGCATAATACGTCAGCCAATGTAACAGAAAAAATCAAAACAGATTTCATCAGGGAACTTTCTGTGGCTCAAGTGAAACTTTCTCAAATTCAAACAGATGGTAATCCTTGGGGTCTGACACATCTTCTGGTTACAGAAGAATCACCACCAAGTGAACAAGCAAAACCTGGCAAGCAAAAATCCCATTCTCCCAATTTACCTTACTCTTTGAACCTTCCTGTAAATGTTGGCCACTTAAGTAGGGAAACGGATAAGTTTGTGAAAAAATTCCATAGCACTTATATTTTCTGGTACAAAATTCTTTGTTCTTTTCTTTGAGTAGTTCTTAAAGAAGTATTACTTATTGAGTGCTATATTGAGAAGGAATGTCTTGGCTTAAAGGAGCAGCTAAAAACAACTGAAAGTGCTGTGCAAGATGAGGCTGGTACTTGTAAAACAATTTTCTCATCCGATATCGATGTCATAAAAGGTGAATAGTTTGTGGAAAGTGTGGAAGCTATGAGTGTTATTGCAAATGCAAATGATACTGAGATTAGCAATAGCCCTTTAAAAAAAACCTGCTCAAACTCTCCCAAAAAGACAGTCTGAAGAATACATTAGAGAAGTGAAGTGCATATGTTTAAAAGACCAGGAAATATCAGAACTCAATTGTACAGATGATTTTAATTGGCAAGAATGTTCTGATACAGTTCCCAAATATCTTGAAAATACCAGTTGTAATCAATATGGTCATAATAAAAATACCTATGTACAAATGAGGCAGATAGGAAAGAAATTATTGAAACAATGAAAACCTCTGGGACAAATATTCTACAAGAAATAATAAGCAGAGATGAAGTTGCTCCATTTGAGGCTAAAAAGAAATTTTGTGAAGATGAAGAGAAGCAGTCTGATCCAAATAGTCTTTTACAGATGATATGTACAGTACAACACTATTCTTGGCGTCATCAGAAAAAAGTATGTCAAAAGCTTCTCCTGCAATGGAACAGCCAATCCACAAGGTTGTGCTGTTGCACAAAACGGAGACCAGGGAATTCCCCACCAAGGAGCCATTGTGCATATTTGTAAAAAAATTTTTTGTAAAATAAGTTGACCTTATTTTGGGGAGCCATGTAAATGAGGAAGCTATTCCCCTTGTTTGGTACGGGCACCTTAGAATGGGTACACATTACCATTGTACACCGACCAGTCACACACGTGACATCATTAGGAAGGTTGGTCCTATTTTTACCATTTCTCCGAGCAGAACACACATGTTGCCTGACAGAGCTGCGATTTTAGACTTTGCGAAGACGGCATTCTTTGAGGCAAACAGAGGTAAGAATCACACACTGTATCTGTATTTGCCCGAGTTATAGATCTGTGTGAAAGGGATTACAGAAGTTGTTTTCTATTTTGTTTTTAGTTTCATGGTCAAAGAAGGGTTTAAGAAGGAACGAAGACCTATTGCGAATAGACAACTTCTTTACCAGTTGAGCCTTTTACCTCATTTTTTGCCTCATGGTGCTACCGTTACAGTCACCAATTTTATTTTACTGGCTCATTGGTCTAATGAGTAGAGTGTTCGCCAATGGTTCAGGAGATCTGGGTTCAATCCCAGGTTGCATTGTATCAAAGACTTGATACCTCCTAGCTTAACACTCAGCAATATATGGTACGTATCAAGGGTATAGTGAAGCAAACCAGTGAAAGGAGTAGCGCCCTCTCCAACACCTCGGTGTAGTAGCTATCTGGTCACTCTCGAACACAGTCGCCAACAACTTATAGATTTGGTTAGTTTTTCAGCACATGAACCCTAGTTGAGTTATTTAGTATCAAAAGTCAGGCATTTTTTGCAAGCAATTGTGTGATTTCAAGTGAATAGTAATAATCATTTGTAAATAACTATAGCTTCAAATAACTTTTCTTAATACAAATAAGTTTCAAGAATTCATATCTAATGCTAATAATTTTCAAACCGGTTTATTTGACCCATAGATAGGGTTATCTGCTACTACCACTCTGTGTCAGAGTGGACCTGGAAATAAAGGGTTACCTTCTCATTCCCCAGAGATCCAGAACTGGAGCCTCATCACCATCAGCAGTTTAGTGTTATAGCCAGGAAATATATAGATGAAATTAAATATGCATCTTATAAAGTAGCAAAGACAGTATATAAAAGTTGTAAAGCTTTGTAATGATGAAACAATAAAAAAATTGTTAAATTAATTTATGTTGTTACAAGACCAATAAATATGTCAAACCTACAAACTTTTGAAAAATAACTGAATGACAACTAGGCAAGAATGACAAAGATAAGAGAGTTAATTTGAAAAACCAAGTTTTATTTGGCAAATCAATAACAATGAACTTGCTCCGCTCAAGGAGCAGGGTGTAGTCTGAGCAGATGTGCACGACGGGTCTGTTGCAGGTCTGGAAATTAAATTACTGGTTGTGGGACGTGGATGATCAAAGTCCTGGTTTATTCAATCACTGGTTAATCGGGGACATGTTGATGAGACCTCAATGTGTCGTGTTAGTCTGAGTAGTGGTTGCTTGTAAACTAGGGTGATGCAGATGTCTGCTGCTGGGAGAAGCTGGAGCTGGTCTGCAGTTGATGCTGTTACTTGCTTGTGCTGGAACGGCTGCTGGGTTAAGCTGCAGTTGATCTGCAGGAGCTGGTTGCTTGAAGGTGCAGGAACTGCAGCTGGAGCCAGGAAGGTGTAGTGAGGAGACTAGAGGTGATTTCGGAAGACTTTCTGAAATTAGCTCTTAGAAGAGCTGTTGAATAGTAGACTTTCTGAGGTCAGCTTTGAAAAGAGCTGTTTGAATGATGGCAGCTGTGATTGGTTGGATTCCACGTTTTCTGCTTCGGCTGGTGGTAAGGACGCAGGCCCCACATTCAGCAGCTTGATTTAGTGATGAGTATGCAGACCTCATTCTGCTGGAAGAGGAAACAGATCCTAACTCTCCTCCAGGCTAAACCCGGCCACCGACCTGATCTTCAGTTGCTGCCTGCTGTTTATATAGTGTTAGCGGCTACCACACTGCTGGGCCAAGTATTTCTGTACACAGGAAGTTTCTTTATTAAATATTAGACTTTGAAGTGGGACTTCTAATAATAATATATTTTATCTTGTGGTAATAATTTTGTTTCCGAAAGGCCAGCAGAATTAATCCCTTTTGAAAAATAGTTTGTGTGTTAATAACAGAAGTTCTCTCATGACACTTTATTGTCTGAGGTCCTGAGTGATTTAGTGTTTTCTTTAAACTGGTGATTTTAGGTTGAGTAGCCAGGGGCATCTACGATAATATGAACTTACAATAAGGTCAAAGCTGAAATTGTTCATTTTAAATTCCTTTTTTAAAAAACTAAATGGACAGTTAGACATCAGTAAACTTATTAAATTTAAGAGTTAAATACTTAAAAACCATCTGAGAATAATGTTGATAATCTATAATATTTAAAAAAATACAAAATATGATCTACCTTAAGGAAGACCAAATCGGCTACTACTCAAGCAAAGGGTTAAGATGATATGGCAATGGGATGTGCAAAATGAATAGGAAGAATGATTGAAGAGTTGAAGCGGGGAATGAGTAAAGATGGGTATATGAATGTATAGATAGACAGAGAGGGATTTATGTGTCTTAATTATGATCTTTCTATCATTGAAGCAATTAAGTATATAATATAAAACATTGCTATTAGCTTTTTTGTAAACAGAGATAGTAAAACTGTGATGATTAGAATCTAGTATGATATAAGAGAAAGAGATTCATTTTCCTTTAACTGAAATTCAACCTAAGGTGTAACTGGCTACTACTCAGCAAAAGGTTATGATGATATGGCAAATGAATAGAAAGAACCATTGAAGAGTGGGAGATGAACAAAAATAGAATAATGAATGTATGAATAGATAAGGAGGGATTTTTATGTCTATAGACCAATAAAATACTTATTGACCTTGGACTTAAAGAGCTCAAGGTCATATGTTGTTAAAAACCATTGATGGGGGAGTTTGTTCCACATTTCCACTGTTTTTGAGAAGTAATTTTTTGAGAACAAAGGATGAGATTTGCAAGACTTGGTCAACTGAGTTTTACCTGGAAAGCTCTGGATTTTCCTTAACTAAAAGGAGAAATAAAGATTCAATGATTTTTTATGGGAAGGAAGTTTAGAAATAAATGAAAAATATTTATACAGTGGAAAGACAAGTAAAATAAACCAAAACAAAAAGTGGGTGAGAAAAAAACCTACTTTATCTGCCTGTTCAATTTCCTTCTCTTCTTTACGTTTACGAAATGCTTCTTTCTTGCTTCCTTTCGGTAGTAAATCATGTTCTTGCTTTAAAAGTTTCATTTCTTGTTTTTGTTGTTCTTTAAAAATCTTCAGTTCTTTATCCTGGAAATAAAATTTAAATTAAAAGCAGTAATAAAAGAAATTAAAAAATTGATATTTCTTTAATATATATATGACAATATATACACTCCCCTCCAAGGCGAAGGAATTAACAGCTGCCACCCACATAATGCAAAGTTCTTCTAACAAATTGAGCACTTCAGTATCGGACAGCACAAAATGTAAACAAACAAAAGTTAATACAAAATGCCTTATAATTACCCAAGCTGACATAGGTCACCAAAATGGCTGAGCATAAAGTTAGGCAGGTTTTGATCCCAGCTTGAAGCGTTCTGCATGTCTAGCCACACTGAATAATTGTGATACAATGAAACAGTCTGTCTGTGGATGACTATATATATATATATATATATATATATATACACAAACTAATCATATAGCAATTACCACTTCAAAACAAATGATTAGGTAGACATTATGAAAGTTAGTTTAACTATCTTTTATTCCCCCCAACTCTCATTCTGATAATGCTAGATCACTAGCAAAACATGTCAATCTGATTTTTCAAACTGCCTTCTTTATACTATCATATTTTATTCTAAAATTTACTCAAATCTTGAATACTAGACAGATACAAAAGAAATAAAGAATATGAGTGTCCAACAGATAATAAAGAACACCAAAAGCCGATATTATAATCAAAAGATTAAAAAATATTGAAATATTAACAGTAAGAATTTAACCAGCAAAAATGAATTCAAATCAACCAACCCATCTTGTATCTCACAAAAGATGACAGTAAATACAAGTACAAAGAATATAATTTAACTCTTAGACCCTGTTTGTCCTCAGACACCTTGTACTTATACACATATATGCATTCACTTCTAGAGTATATAATAACTTTAAAATATTTGATCACAAATGTATTTAAAATTGTGCCATATTCAATCTGATATGGAGGAATAGAATAGAAAAAATAATTAGATATAGCATAAAATTTGTCTTTGTTAGAATAAGAATAAATTAGATTCCACCATGTTTAACTTACAAAAATGTTGATGTTTTAAAACCTAACCTAAAAAAATTACAAGATACAGGAAATGCCAGCAGTTATTTTAAAATACAACAAATGTTTTTTAATCTTAAATGCAGAGATCACATGAAGTCAGTCAAAATTAATCTATATTCTATAAACCAGTCCCAATGGTAAGTGAACAGTGAAAAATTGCTTTTGCAAAAATTATTTTCTCAAAATAATCATAGAGGTGAATAAATCATCTATCATATAGAATCATTTGAAAATACATTGGCAAAACTGATATCTATCAATTCAAAAAATTTTACTGCAAGATGAGTATTTTGTAAATGTAAAAACCTGATAGAAAAGACAATTCAATCAATTTTCCATTTTAAACTTCTTCAATTATTCAATATACAGTACATTTTTTTTTTTTAAATCAGCAAAAGTGAATTTTAATCGTCTGAATTTCTGAGATGATGCTTGAAGATTTTTATAATTTAGGGTTTTCGGACTATTGTCTTCATTTTTATTGTTATATTCACAACATTTTGGCTGATGTGTCTCCCAGCCTTCTTTAGGTGTTTCTTGTCGAACTCAGGAGCCTACACAGAACTTCGAGCCACATCCTTTATTTAATCCACAGGGATTGCTTGCTTCAATTCCATTAACCATAACCGGGTACAAATGTTAAGTAGTCCTGTATTGTTACTTACCTGCAGTCAGGATTGGCTAAAACATTGTGAATATAATAATAAAGATGAAGAAAATGGTCAGAAAATTCTGAATGATAAAAAGTGAATTTATTAAAATCTGACAAAATATTTTCTATTTTTTGATTAAAATTCTAACAAGGTCCAATCAGAATTTAAATTATTCACATTTTTCAGTTCAAATAAAAATTATAAATGACTTTAAAAAATATCAAGAAAACCTAACTATACATCACAATATCACTTAATTAAAGATGGCTTGCAAACATAACTGAGATTATTCTTTTTAAAATATTTGTGTATAAATCAATCTTGTGTACAAATCAACTCTTGACTTATAGTCACAAAATATTATGGAATCACTTTTAGAAACCAAGGATAGCTCATAGTCCTTCACATTATGATTGAATTTCAACTAATAAAATTATTACTCGTGAATAGGCTGACCCTCATTTTTCCTTAATATTCTAACTACTTCTCTTTTTTTCTTTTTTAAAATTATTTCTGTTCTCTTTTAGATACAGAATAGAAGATAGAAAATATACACAATGTGATTATAGTTAAATATGATAACAGGAAGATTCAAAAGTCAAAAGATTAATACAAATAATCAAAATAGAATGTATAAAATCTTTTTACAGGAGGTTAACTCCATAATCACATTTTACTTAATTCAAAAATTAAAAACTCAATGTTAAAAAGTTAATTTCTTTTCTAAATAAAATCAATCTCAACAGTTTTTTTTTTTTTTTAATATTCAAGGTATTTTAAAAGTTTTAAATAAAACTTCTTAAAGACAGAACATATCTTTTGTTAAATGTGACACAAACAATTATGATCTGACCTATTTTACATCTAGGAAACACTGATAAAAATCATTATTGTTTACTCTATTGATTTTAATATTAATTAAAAAGTAGAATTATGGGTGAATCAAAGAATATTTTGTTTTCACTCATTTTAGATCAATGATCAGAAAGGATGAAAAAAAAAATGATTTTGATAAGATGGGCAAAATGTCAGCATCTAAGGTCATTATTGTCAGGTCAATTTTTGCCATGATTTGCAGAAATTAGTCAAGTGGTTGTTCTACAGACTGATATATGACTTCTGCTATCAAAAGGCCAAATATTAGAGAATAGAACATGTATGAAACTAGCATTGGACATACCAGCCAGATTAATATTGAGCCAAAACTTTACGAAGCAATAAAATAAGAAAAACACTTTAGGCTACAGCTTTCAAAACTTTTTATATTGGCAACAGATTTTTTAATTTACAATACTATTTAAATTTTGTTAACCAAGCCAAATACATAATCTAAAATAGATATAAAAATGAATAATTCAAAAAAAAAAAAAATTAATAAAAAACTGACTCACAGACAAATTATTATGACACAGTTTAGAAATCTGTTTTATAGTGATATTTCTTTAAAAGATGCTAGCCAGGAAAAAACATCCTACTTTAGTATGTACATTTTAAAACTTTATAGTTTTTAATTTAAAAGAATGGAGCGAGAATAAAATTTAAATTAAAAAAAAAAACAGATGTTAACCAGCATTAATTTTTAGATAATAACAACGTACTGTTATCTTATATATTTCTCTAAATTCAATGGAATATAACTTTCACTGCCAAATACAGTTTAGAATGATAAGTGAATAAAAAGTATATTGATCCTAACAACCAATATTTGAGGCTGAGTATTGGCCTAGTGGGTAGAGTGTTCACCAATGGTCCGGGAGACCTGGATTCAATCCCAGGTCGCGTCATACCAGACTTTAAAAAATGGTAGTTGATACCTCCTTGCTTAACACTCAGCATTATAAGGTACATATCAAGAGTAAAGTGGAGCAATCCAGGGAATGGAGTCGTGCCCTCCCCTACACTCCAGTGTAGTAGCTATTGAAAGGGGGAGCCTTCGGGTCACTTTCAACTAAGGTCACCAACAACAACTTTAGTTTACGATACATCATAAAACTTGATATTTCAGGTTGAAATGAAAAAAAAACAAAAGAAAATTAAATCAATCAAAAATTATTTTCTGCTATGCATCTCTGAATGGTTGACTGATCCTAACTTGGTACATTGTACAGCTTCTTAAATTTTTAGTTAAATGTTTACAGAGTGAATTTTTGGGATTTATAAACCTAATGTCTCCATGACCCCAAGGGATACTACTCACAACTATAATGTACAAGTTTTTACCTTAGCTCATATTGCATTTATTTTCCTAAATCTTTTTTTCATCTAGCTTTTTTGATTATTGGTTCCCATATTATATTCATCTCTATATTTGGTCTGCTCAACAGGTCACTGTAACCCAACATACACACTGCTTCTTTAAGACATCTTAATTTTCAATGTTCCTCCCTATCTATTTTAACTTCATCTCATAAGGCAAATGGTTTCCTTTTTCTTTCTATATATAGTCAGTCATACCTGACTTTTTGATTTCACCTTGACATACTAATTTTCAATATTCCTCTAGCTTTACTTTTAGTGGGCAGCATGTCTTGCCTAGTGGGACACATGGCACAATGGATATAGGCATTTGGTTAAAAAGTGCTTCTAAGTGAAATCATTTGGAGGTTGCAGGTTCAGTCCTAACAAAAGGTAAATAACGAATACTTACTAGAGCTTAACACTTGTACCTGGTTCTGGTTAATGGAATTAGAACAATCTACTCCAGTGGATTAAATAAAGGTTGGTTGTTTTGTTTTACAGCATACCAACCCTTTTCGGACCATTTAATGCCAAATCAAGTCATTTTGATAAAAACTTTGCTTTAGTTTGGTTTAATGGCATATCAACCATTATAGGTTATTTAATGCTGAATCCATTTTTATACATTATAAACAATTCTATTTCAAACAATTCAGTTTAGCATAAGTACAGTTTTTTTGTTTATGCACATCTAAATGTAAAAACAGTTCTATTACAAACAATTCAGTTTAGCATAAGTATGCAGTTTAAATGTCAAAAACAGTTCTATTTTAAACTATTCAGTTTAGTCAACAAAGTTAAATGGTTTCAAGTATTGCTATGTATCACAAACAATTCAGTTAAACATCAGTCATTTATTTACACTGATTTGAATGTCAAAATAGTTTCCTTTCAAACAATTCAGTTTAGCATAAGTACACAGTTTAGTTCTATTTAACCTATAGATAGTACCCTATCAAGTGCTACCACTCCAGGCCTGAGTGGACCTGGGAGTAATGGCAATAAATGGGAACTCTGCATTCCCCAAAGCTCCAGCATTACTGGAGCCTCATCATCAGATTGTTTAGTGTCATATCAGGACACTCGTTGAGGGAATCTTATCCTTCCACAGAAATGCAGTCGGTATATTCTATAGCCCTAGCCAACTGGGCCAATTAAGCAAAGGGTTTGGTTTGAAGTTTGGTATGGGCTCCAAGTAAAATAACTTGAGAAGGCTGAAGGATGCATTGCCAAAACTTTGTGCATATAATAATGAAGATACAACAATAGTCTGAATACTCTAAGTGGTAAAAATAGTAATAGTAATATCAGATGTAAAATATCAAGCTGAGTATTAAAGTTTTTATTTACCCAACCCCTCTACCAGGAGTAAGATGTAACACATGGTCAACTTTTAAGTTAAATAAAGCTGGTTTGAATTCAGTTTTCCTTCTTCTAAACTGGTTCCCTATCCAAGGCTAAAGAAATCAGTCTGTGATACTATTTAGTCATAGCTGGAGAGAGAATGGATGGAGTGAAATGCAAATAGCCTTTCTCAAGATTTTCTACAACAATAACCATTATGCTAAGAATGTCTTTATGTGTATTATAAAGTAACACTAAACCAGAAATATCAGGCTTTATGATGTATCAGAAAATAGTCACTCAGCCTCAATTATATGAAAGGATTAATATATTTTTTATTAGTTGTCTAAATTTCTGAGACGAAGCTTGTTGATTTCTATCATTAAGGTTTTTCAGACTATTGTCTTCATCTTTATTGTTATTTCCACAACGTTTCAGCCGATTATCCTTTATTGAAACCATGGGGGTCACCTGTTCTGATTCCGTTTTGCCATAACCGGGTACAAGCGTTAAGTATTCCTGTATATTACTAGCCTGTAGTGAGGATTGAACCTGCAACCTTCAGATGATTGTCTTCTTAGAAGCTCAGGGAACCAACACCTATAACTGTTACGCCATGTGTCCTGCTCGACAATTAAGAGTGAATTTTTGGGTATTATAAACTTACTTTAGCTAGAATTACTACTATTATGTATGATTTTTTTTTATGGGACAAAGTTGAAATAATTGATAGGGCTGAACATTGGAGGATTAGACGCCTTAAGGAATCAGCACATATATTGGGCTACAATGACCTGCTGAGTAGACCAAGTATAGAGTTGAATACAATATGGGAACCGATAATCAAGAAGGCTAGATTAAAAAAAAAAAATTTAAAAAAAAAACAAAAAAAAACTGAAATCTGAATATGAGCACAGGTAAAAAAAAAAATCATACATAATAGTAGTAATTCTAGCTAAAGTAAGAATATTAAGTTTATAATACCCAAAAATTCACTCTTAATTGTCCAGCAGGACACATGGCATAACGGTTATAGGCATTGGTTTCCTGAGCTTCTAAGAAGACAATCATCTGAAAGTTGCAGGTTCAATCCTCACTACAGGTGAGTAATATACAGGAATACTTAACACTTGTACTCAGTTATGGCGACCCCCGTGGTTTCAATAAAGGATGTAGTTTTGAAGTTCCGTGAAGGTTCCCGAGTTCAACAAACACCTGAAGAAGGCTGGAGGACATATCGGCCGAAACGTTGTGAAAATAACAATAAGGATGAAGACAATAGTCTGAAAAACCTTAATGATAAAAATATTTTTTATTCAATTATCATTTTTAACTGTATTTTGGCAGTGAAACTTACATTCTATCAAATTAAAAACTAATTAAAATGATACATTTTCTCAAAGAAATTTAAACATTTTAATCAAACTTCAGATTCTATAATGAATAGACAAGTATAAAACTATACATAAATCAATGCACTATAAAGCACATAGATAGGAGAATCTCTTTTGAATTTGTAAGGAAAAATGTTTCAAAGTGAAAATAAAAGTGAAAGTATTTATTTTCTAATCATATACATACAAAGTTCCTGGAATATAGTGAAACCAATTAGAACATTGATAAAGTGGATTGATTCAGACAAACACTGTTGTTGTTGTTCTTTACTGCTTACACAGACACACTTGAAACCATTTAGATAATTAAAAAAAAACAAAGAAATAAAGGAGCGTCTAAGTAATTCTTCAATATTTTCTGCAAATAAAAATGACAATGTAAAAAGAATTTATTCTGTTTCTATTTGAGCAGCAGCAGCAAATTACAATTTTTAATTTATTTTATCCAGTACACAATACATTTAAAAAGATAATTTTTTCATAAATGCACTATGTTATATTACCTGTTCCTGTTTTATCTTTTTAGCTGCCATTTTTGTTTCAAATGCTTGATTCAACTCCACTTTCTCTGCTTGCTGTTTTTGCTGACGAGTTAAGGTCTCCAAGTCTTGTTCATAGGTCTTCAAGAGTGACTAAAAAGAGAGAACTCAAAATTAGAAAGACACGAATCACATTTTTAATTAGGAAATGTGCCTTTATTTTGTAAAGATAGTAAAAATTTACTCAAAAAAGATAAAAATTGAAATCAGAAATTGCTATCTATTTCTGATAAATTAAAACCAGGTTTCTACTCCCCAAAATATTCATTAATTTTTTAAAATTCTTTTGTTTAATGCCAATTTCAAAAGAAAAACTTCAGTTAAATTGATTTTTTTCTTGAGAACTTCAAAAAGGCCACAGAAAAACTGGTTTATTTTCACAGAAATTTGAATTTTAAAAAAGAATTTTACAAAAAATATTATGATAATAAACATTCCTAGAATGAAAACAAATATTTTCATCTTTTTAATTTGTCTATCAACATTGAATTTTTTTTCTTTTTGGATGAATTGATTTTTATTTCAAAGTATGGAAACAAATTTGGTATAAAAGTGAATCATAAACAAACTAGAACGTAAAGGGATTTGAATATCAATGATACCAGCTTTTGTTACTTCAGAAACGTGTTAGATATAAAAGTAGAGATTGAATCCCATGGATAAATGATCGTACAAAATATACATTTAAAACAAAAGTTTAAAAATAAAGTATATAAAATGTCATTGGAATAGTTCTTAATACAATTCAAATACACAAAGCAATTAATTCCCATAATTAATGATTCACACTTCTCAAGTGGACCAACTTAAAATGACATCATTTCTTCATAAAATAAAATTTTATAAATTAAATAATCGACCTGAACAGTAAATCTGTTTATGCATGAAGATAATTCAAAAGAAACCAAGCCCTAAAAAAAGATATGAGCCAACCTTCCTTGATAGAAATTAATGTACATAAATTTCACTTGTTTCTATATTGTCTATAATGCCCAAGAATTCCTAACTACAGAGAAAGAGGGAGAAATATATCAGAGTGAAAAAATCTGATGAATTATGTCAAATTCTTTCAGCAATTTCTGCTTAAGATGACTGACTATAAAATAAACATGTTGCAAATACCAATTACATTAGAAGGGAGAGGGAACTTGTGAAAAGCATTTTTTCAATTGAGTTAGTATTGATTGTGTCCAAGAGAGAAAACAAGACATTCCAGGGACAAAAATCAGCAGCAGCCACACATTTTATTGTAGAAAAATATAGAGGAAGATAAATTTTTTCCACATAATGGCAGCAAAAGAATCCAACTTCTTTTCACATGAAGTCTCAGTATTCAGTATCAGTTAAGTTTCATTCTTCTATAAAAATAGGAACTAAAGAAAAAAAATATTTTTTTAATCAATCAAATCTCAATCAGCCAATTAAAAATTGGGCTGTTTTTTATCAATAAATTTCCATGATTTGCTTGGTCTTAGTCTTTATCATTAACATCATTTTATTACTATTATTACTAAGAAAAGAAAGAAAACCAATTTAAATCTATAAGACCATTTTATAAAGGTCAAGATAATAAAGAATATAAATATCTTAAAAATCAAGGAAGAATTAATGCAGCACGACTCTTACAATCTCAACAACTCTTCAAGATGGAAATACTTATTTATAATATCATAAATCTGGAGATAGATTCAACAAAAAGATTCAATCTTTTTTATACACTCATGTTCTCAGACTAGTACTCTCATATTGGTTATTATTATAGTCACAACATTTCAGCAATTGTAACCTCAGGGTACAGCAGCTAGAACATTGTGATGATAATGATAATCACAATCACCAAGATGAGGACACCTGAGTACATCTATGTACTCATCTCAAAAATTCAAACAAACAACAAAAAAAAGAACAAACAAAACCTCTTTTCTAAACTAAGATCAGTCCATATTAATTTTTAAACAATAACCAATCTTGAACAAAAAATTCAAATAAATCAACCAAATTTTACTTATTAAAGTCCTTTTACTAATGTAGATATGAAAAACCATTCCATTAGGTTTTTTGGAAAATAATGAGAGATTTTACAACATTTAAATGTAAAATCAGACAATACTTTTCAAACAGTGCGTTCAAAGGCACCAAGTTTTGAAAAGTGGGTGGATAACAGACCATCGTGTCTAAAACATACGGGTAATTTGATATACTTCTCATGCAAATGTCCAGCCGGGAAAAGGTAAAAACATGAGATGGGTTTTTTTTTTTTTTTTACAATCTCAGCACTTTACAAAACTGCTACATGCAACAACAACAACAGAAAAGAAGAATATGACGAAGACCAGTGTTGGACTCTGACACACTCAGATATCTTTGATTTAATTACAAACATACAGTTTCCAGCAATAACTTAGTAAACAAAACAAATACAACAAAACAAAATATGATTATGCATAATTATATTGTGTAGGAATATAAGCATGCACAATACACATAGTGCAATGACTTTATCAGTAAAAAAAAAAAAAAATCAAGTATTTTGTGATGACTCATTTTATCTATAAATGCATAGTATTATTCTAAAAGCCAGGACAAACAAATTTTTGAAAAACATATCTGGATGTATATAATATATTAGGGTGAGTCAAGAATCTTAAAATATTTTGGTACATGCTAGTTTGTAGCACATATATCAGATGACTTAAGCAGTTCAAGCTGTGGAAGGTACCCACTGTGGTTAGTAGTATCATAGTACTTAGTGTACAGAGACAAATTGTGTATTGCTTCACTTCATGAGTGATTTTAAAGCTGCACAAATGAACATTCCACATAATCTAATTCAGGAACTTATGCTTTATGAGTTTTATCTTGAGGGTCAGGTAGGTGTAAAACTGTGGATTCCAAAAGTCATGATCCAAGCTTTAGAGAAAAATCCAACAAATAGAGTATCAGGTGAGTTTGGCATCTCATGTTATATACTGACCCTTGACCGAGCCATCAATCAAGAGATGCACCTGTGTCAGTACGTGGAAGAACAGCAGAAGTGGGTAGGCATTAGAAAATAATATAACCAGGTGCCCAGGCGGTTCGAGTCAGTTGGAGACAAGATGCCGAAGTGAGAACCAGCTGCAGATTGAGGGCTTTGGGCCCTTAGTGACCCCCGGTTGAGCAACCCAAGCCAAGATGATGGTCGAGGAAGAACTTGGGTCAATATAGCAGTCTGTCCTTGTATCCACTCATTTCTCACACACAAGAAACATCACCCTTTCGAAAATAGAGTGTGAGAGATTTATATTTTTATAAAGAAGTGCATTCGTTCGTTATTGAAGTCGTCATTATCAGTTGATTATGTCCCCATGTATATTTGTATACACGTAGTATACGAAATAACACTCACAGTCCAGTGTGGTTCATTACCTTCACAAGTTCCACAAAAGTATTCAGAGCTACCAAATTGTGGCTCATGTTACCAAAATATTGCAAAACTTTTGACTCACCCTAGTCTAATTAACAAATAAGTATGGCATATTTTTGTCCATATTTTGATGTTCATCTATATCATCTCCAAATGATTAGAAGCAAATCATTGTTACATTGCAGGTGACTCAAATATTTTCACTTGATTCTAATGGCAAAAAGGAATAACAGACACGTTTGTCACAAAAACCATTTACATTTTCTCTCAGTCCAGTCCCAAAGGGAAGACATAGCGTAACTTTGCCCAGTTAATGGAGAAAAGATGACACTCTTTTATACCTATCTTTAATACCTGCTAAAATGGGCATTTAAGTTCTAACTACTTGATATTACTTTTCAAAAGCCAAATTCCAAATGCCCAAGAATTCCTATATCTCAAATTCCACATGTCTGTGTTCTACTTGTTCCACTATTCTGAGGTTTTGCTTTAGGAGTAATGATTTTAAGTGGAGCAGAGAGTGTTTGAATTCAGAGTTTTCTTCCTAAACTGGTTACTTTATCAAGGCTAAAGAACCCAGTCTGCAGTATCATTTACCCATAGCGGAGAGGAGAAGAGAGGAATTCAATGCCTTTCCTAAGGGCATTAGCATGAAACAAAATCTTGTCTAAGATTTTTACTCGGGTTGCTGATTCTATTTCCAACAATGATAACTATTGTGCTAAGTGTGCCTCTCACATTGCATCATATATTGTAACTCTTTTAATAAAGAGTTGCAATATGTGGCATAATGGCCCCTCACTACTCTTAGCACTCCAGATAACAGATTTATCAAGGTATGCTTCTTTTGAAAAACGAGTCACAATCAATACTTTCTTTTTCTTTTCTTTTTAAATGAAACATTAACTGCATCAAAATGTTCTATAAAAATTTTGTCTAACAAATAATAATTTCCATAATAAAACATTGTATGTGCACATAATTTTCTGTTATTTTCTCCAAATTGTCTATCACTATGGATTTATCCAGTGATGAAATAGAAATTTCTGATATTAAACTTGATAAATAAAACTGTAATTTCTGGTGACCTATTAGAAATAGAATTTAAGGTTATTTCTTAACTTGACAAATTAACTGCCATGATTTTTTATATCTTAAATCTATTTTTCAACTCAAATATAAACAGGGTAATTTTGCAGTTGTATTTATATCATAAACTTATATTGCCTTTCTATAGCATAAGTAAACTAGCTTATAATAAGTTTTAAAAAATAGTACTACTTTTAAATAATCGCTTTCCTAATACATAAGATTTACACAGTACATTTAACAATAAAAAGAATACAAAGAAAGTTTTGGTAAGTGTTTGTTAAGATTGTATTGGTATGACCTACCTTGAGTTGCAAGCAGTCAATGTTACAATTACAGTAGACATGTATTGTTAGTAGTTAGAGCATTCAAATGTGACTTGAAAGGGAAAAAGGGCCCAGATTGATCAATTACAAATGTGTGATGTTTCAGCATGATAACACATAGCCCTATACAACAAAGATCATATCAAAAAGATTGAAAACCTCAGTTGGAGGAAAATCTGATACCATTGTAATTCTGCAGATTTTATGCCCTCTGATTATCAATTCCAAAATTTAAAGAACCAAATTTATATCGATATATATGTCCTTTGTTTCCAAAATAAAAGATATCTTTACAGAAACTGCATTATGAAACTTGTGAATCAATGAAAAGAGATAGATGATGATGGAACCAATATAAATTAATAAATTTTAATCAAACATTAATTTTTCCTATTTTTTCTAAACCTAAATTCATAGATATATGATGACTTTGATTTATACACACAGTTACATACTGTGCAACACATTCTGCAGTTATAAAACTTCTACTTCCCACACTAATGACCCAAATTATAGACATAAGAAAAATATACACTAGGGATAGATGAATTTTTTTTTAATCAAAAAATTATATACTGGTAATTGAATAATTAAAACAGTTATAATAAAATAGTAAACACAAATACAATCTTAAACAACAAATACTAAAAATTCTTTACTAATTTTAGTTTGGTTTACTTGTTTAATGACAGGTTATTTAATGCCAAAATTTGATACAAATAATTTGCACAGTAATATATGGTTTCAAGTATTTCAGCCTAATACAAATAATTTATAGACAATTATATGGTTTCAAGTAACAATTCCTATTTAAAAATAATACTCATTTGTTTGCATACAGTTATACGGTTTGGTTTAACTAAAGGCATTTCAACCCTTTATGCATTACTTAATTCAATTCATTTGTAAATATTTGATTATGATAACTATTTATATTTCTAATGCTATATTGCAATCATTTTTTTTAATTGCACTTTTCTTATTTTTCTATAATAATCATTTGTTTGAACAAAATTATATGGCTTCAAGCATTCCAATCTAATACTAATAACTTTGAAACAAATTAATTTGACTCAGAGAAAGGACCCTATCAGGTATTACCACTCCAGGTCAGAGTGGTAATGAGAATGAAGAGGTATTCCATACTCCCCAGATGTCTAGAACTAAGCCACACCACCAGATGCAGTTTAGTGTCATACTCAGGATCCCTCTTTTTTTATTTTACATTTAGCATATTTTAAGCCCCACTAAAATAGGGCTGAGAGTGAATCTGGAAGTTATAAAGAGGTACTCCACACCTCCCAAAGCTCCAGAACTGGATCCTCACTACTGGATGCTGTTTAGTGTACTCCAGTTCTTTTTTGGGGGGGGTATCCGGCTCTCAGGTTGACAGAGTTGGTTTTCTACTTTCTTCAAATAAATTATTATTACATTACTATTTTACTCCTTGCAAACTTTTCACACCAGGATTAACTGATGATCTTTCACTGTAGTCTGAGTGACAGCAAGTCTCCACAGGTCTCCAGAATTCTTCTGAATATTCTGACCAATCTCAAGAATGTTGTAGTTTGGATGGTCTTCAATTTTCAACTCTTCCAGCCCCCTTTCCAAGTGCACCAATTACAAGTAGTATCACCATCATCTTCATGTTCTACAGCTTTCCCAGTTGTCCGATAAGGTTCAAGTACTTGTTTCTCTCTTCACTTTCTTTGTTTTTCACTCTGTGATCAGCTTGGATGGCAAAGTCCACTTTTTTCCTTCATGTTAATTATCACTAAGTCTGGTCTTCTTGATGGGAGTAAGTGATCCATTTGTATCTCAAAATTCCAGAGGATTTTGTGTGTCTCATCCTCTAGGACAGATTCTTGATTTGAGCATGTACCATTTGGTAGTATGGTCAAATTTCAATTTCTTGCATAATTCCCAGTGGATCACCTTTTCCACCAAGTCATGTGTAGTCTTGTACTCCTTTTGAGCTAGTTCGCTACATTCACTTATTATATGATTAATCATTTCGTCTATCACCATATATTCTACATTTGTTATTTTGTTACATATTATTGATTTTGGCTTTAATATAATTGGTCCTTATGGCATTGTTTTGAGCTGTAAGTAGAAGAGATTCAGTTTCTCTTTTAAGGTTTCCCTCTCATAGCCATGTCCAGGTCTTCTCATGAGATTTCACCAGTTTGTCATTTGAAACACCCATACAGTGGTTTTTCTTCCCATTTTTGTATCCTAGTTATTGTTGTTCTGTTTGCTCTTATATTGTCACTATTGTTACTGGCCACTTTAATTAATCTTTCTTTGTACTTTTTAATGTAGTCTTCAAGTTGTCATATTGATGCATCTATTATTATTGTTATTTCTGATCATATGTGATTAAATCACCTCATTAAAGGTAAACAGAAAGAGTCACACATAAAAAAAATCATATAAGTTTTGAAAACAACCAATCTGCAACAATACAGTTTACCCTGTTTTACTGTAGTATTTGTCGCTGCCTCCCACCAGACACGACTTGACACAAGGTCAAAAGCCCGAAGGCCAATTAAAGTGGGGATAAAGGGGAGGGGAAGGTCGGGAAGGAGCCGAGACTCGAACCCTGCTTGTCAGTGCTGCTCATCGGCTCACTTAGTGCAATGTGAGCCTGATGAGGCAAGCGGTTTCACGAACCCAAATGTGGGTCCGGGCACGTATGCCAGTAAACGGCTTAAACTAGACGCATGGTCTAGTGCCGTGCATGGGGGACAAAGGAGACAAAAATGCAGCTCGCCCACCCGAAGGTAGCCTAGTCGAAACTAGGTGCCTAATTAAAGGCCCCAAGTCTGCCATTGTTCCTTTTCCAGGGCCACGCTCCGGACCGAAGTCCAGAACAGGCCCCGGGGCACTCGCCGGGAGCACGCCTGTTTTACTGTGCAGATAAATGTATCCACATCTGAAATAAACAGGCCAATTTCCACTTCATTTTCAAAATTCATCAAAGTTTTAAATCTAACCAGTTGTTAATTAATTTCATATTTGTAGTTTACAATACTTCAAAAGTATAGAAATTTCTATCCAATTTTGTATATACTAAAGTTACTGGCACACAGCAATTTTCAGTCTAATTTGCAATTTAATGGTGTAAGACCTGTAACTGAGCTTGATCATTATGATTTCTTAACTGAGACAACTATCAAATACAATGTGACTCAGTAGGCTGTAGAGAGGGTGAAGGGGAGATCAACACCCCTGCCCCTCCCAATTTAAATCAACAAGCAGAGACAGACCAATAAAGCACTAGGGGAGGGGAAGAAATGGTAAACTAACTATATCTCCTTTACACTCTGTAACCTGTTAGAGCTATGGACAATGGAGGTCAAGGGCAGTCAGGCAGTGATTCGGCTAGGTGGTGGAAGAAGAAAAGATGATTCTGATTAGTCAGTGGAATCTTTGTGCCAAATTTGAAAAAGAATCTTTAGTTTTGTGCAGACCAGCATTGAAGTAAGTTGCTGTGCCGGGGGGGGGGGGGTAAATCACCCGTAAAAAGAAAAAGTCTGGGATCTGAAATCCATCAAAGATAAGTACAGCTCAAACAGTTTTCTTTTTCCAAATCTTAAAAATTAGAAAGTAGTGTGTATTCTAAAAACTGAGAATGATCTGTTTCATAAGTTGACATAATATTATATGAACATTTTTACACGCCCCCATCCGACATCTTAGATACTTTGTTAAAGTCAGAGAAAGAGAAAAAAAGAGAAAGAAAGAAAGAAAAGGACTATTGAGAGACATTTTTATTTGATGTTTTCTTTTTGACAAAATATTTCTGGTGTTGGAAAAAGAAAAAAGAACTTTTTCTTGAATTCCCTTACTATTTTTTTTTTTGATCATTGCATATTAAAATTTTTATTACATTTTAAATGCATCCCTGTGTTGAAATGATTTGATTGTGTTCTCTTTCCCTGTTGAACTGACTTCTGCATGTAATTCATATCTCGGCCTCATTCCGCTTCTCCCAAAACAATATAAAAGAGGATTTAGGGCTCTATCTAGAGCTATGTAAACTAACCTAGAAGTTTATTTCTCATGATATGAAGGGGCCGGAGAAAAAGAACTTGGTGGCGTATTTAAGAACATATCGGCAACCCCTTTACCTATGTTGGGGACCAGTCTAAACTTGAACAAGCATCATAAATATTTGTTTGAGCGACAGGTTCTGGGCTGTTCTCGGCAATTCGATTCTACACAACAACCCTTTTCAATGAGGACTCGACTGAGACATCAGTCACTTAAGGTCACAGTAGAATCTAACGTCACAATAATTATAGTTCTTAATCATTTGTAATTAATTATTATATAGACTCTATAAATAGCATGAATCTTAGCATCAACTTAATGGTCACCAAAAGCAGCTTTTAAACAAGTACGTATTTACACAAACCCTCCACACAGGCAGGATGCAACATAAAGTCAATTCTCAAGCAGAGTAAAGCTGGTTTGAATTAAGAGTTTTCCTTCTCCTAGACAGGTTGTCATACTAAAGCTAATGAAACCAGTCTATCCAATTATTTACCAATAGCTGGAGGGAGATCAGATAGATTCATGCCTTTCTCAGGGGCATTAGGATGGAATGAAATACAAAAAAACTTGTCTAGGATTTGAACTCAGATCACTGATTCCATTTCCTATTATGCTAAGCACACCTTTATGTAAGTAATGTTGAAATATATTTAAATGCTGTAGGAGATTATCTTCTTTGTGTGTATGCATATGTGCTCATTTCATTCCCTAAATCAATGAATGTGCATTATATAAAATACAATCAAGTGAACAGTGCTAGATTAAATTCTAGCAAATATTGAGCAAGTCTTTATTTTCCGTGGCTATAGAATATCTAACCAGCTGCAACAAGTACATAGTTGCCACTTTCTATTTAACAAAAACATGCATAAATATTTAGACTTTCTCTATAGGAAGGACAGTATAACAATGAAAAAAAAAACACAGGATGAAAAAAAATTTTAAAATAATCTTTAAATCAATCAATATTCACTGCTTGGACCACAGATATTTGTTGCCTATGAATTCTATATCAAGCTTTTTTAAGTGATTTTATAATGGCTTGAAAAAAATTTCATTTATAACGCAAGGAAAAATGTACTTTTTTTTCTTTCCTTTTTTTAATTAAAAAAGAAAACTTAAAAAAACAAAAACAAAAAAAAATATGCTGCAGAAGCAACTGAAAACATTTTCATGGTGTAAGTGAGAAAATGATTGCCATACAGTTTTACAATAATACTTCTGTTATTCCACAGCCTCTTTAAATAAATATATTTTCAATCCTGAACACAGAAATATATAAATATTGTTGATATTTATTTTTAACATATAAATAAATATAATTTTCATTCTGAAACAAGATGAATAAACAGTCCCTTACAATAACAGCATAAATATGGTGAATCAAAAATTTGGCAATATTTTGATATGTTATACTTTGCGGCATGTATATCACACGACCAAAGCAATTCAAGCTGTGGGAGGTACCCACTGTGGTTGATAGTATCATGGTAGTGTGCAGATACATTGTGTATTGCTTCACTCTCTGCATGATTTGAAGACCACACAAATGAACATTCAATGTAGTATAATTTAGGAACTTCTGCTTTTGTAAGTTCAAACTTAACCACAATGCTGTAGAAGCAACCAAAATTATTTGTTGGGCAAAAAGTGAAGGTGCAGTTGATCTCAGTATTGTAACCAAATGGTTTAAGAAATTTCATTGAAGTTGCAAGAACTTTGACAATCAGGCAAGATCAGGAAGACTTAAAACTGTGGATTGTGAGGCTATACTCCAAGCAAATCTGGCACTTAGAGAGTATCAGGTAATCTCAGCATCTCAGGCTAGTAGGGTTCATCCCTTTCAAAACCTCACCAAATTCATCCAATGCTGCTAAATTGTGCCTTGCACAATCAAAATATTACAAAACTTTTAACTTAGCATAGTATGATTGGCTTTAGTAAATATTCAATATAAATAGAAAAACAGGCCTAGATATGCTACTAAATATACAAAATAAAAGTACAAAGAGCTTTGATGAATAATATTTTTCAAATTTCTTTAGAAATGCATTTTAAGCTTCACTTTATTGGAAGTAAAGGCAATGAAGGAATATTCCACACTCTCCAAAGCTACAGAATTGAAGCTTAACCACCAGATGTTACAACTAGGATACTGAGAGGTGTGGTCTAAACCTTCTGCAGAGAATGCAGTTGCTGAATTTTAAGCCTTTCTGGCTGTATAAATAGTTTATGGTATCAAGTATTCCTATATAATATATATAATTTGCACACAGTTATAAATTTCAAGTATTCTTTAAATGACTTATAATATTATTTGCACAAAGAACAAATGATGATAGACAGAAAACTAATATATGTAACATTACTAGTAGACTCAAAAGTCATTTGAAAATGAAAAAAAGTTTGAGGTTTTAATAAATCAGGCAAGGCATTGGGTCTCCAAACTATCTTTCATAGACAGGAAGAAACATTCTGTATATTTCAAAGTTTCTGCTGAAACTTCTTTTAAAACTTTATCAATCCCTCCACCATAGGTAGGATGCAACACAAGATCAATTTTGAAGCTGAGTACAGGTGGTTTGAATTCAGGGATTTCCTTCTCCTAGACCAGCTACCTCACTAAAGTTTGTTTCAATAGAGTTTACCTTCAACCTATCACTTGTCCATTAACAGCTCCACACTCCTATTAGGTTATAAATCTTGAAACTTTTAAGTTAATATTATAACAACAAAGCACTAGTAAATAAATGTTCAAAAGTTTATAGTTGAAAAAAAATTTTTTTCAGTGTAGGAAGCTTCCTAGTGTGATTATATAAATTTATATGAGTCCTATTTTGAACCAAGATGAATAAATAATCTCCTTTAATATGTTGAAACTATGTTCTAAAGAAACAAGAAATATCAGTTCCAACATTGTGTAAAGATATTAGAAGTACCAATTCTGCCATTGTTATGTGTCAATAAAAAGGTGGTAGGACTTTTTCTTGGGAGCTATCATCTGACTTGTGACAAATTTATTCATGAGCAATTGTGACAAATAGCATAAGGTATAATCAACTTTTGTAAATATTCAATATAAATAGAACAGATCAAGAAATGCAATTAAATGCACAAAATAGATAGAAAAAAAATGGAATGGGAGAAAGAAAACAAAAACAAATAAAAACTAAGATTTAAAAAAAGATTACCTGCATCTCCATCTCAAATTTCTTTTCTTGCATATCACGAGCAACACCAGCTTTAACAACAAGAGCTTGGTATTGCTTGTTTTCAGATTTCTGCAGCCGTTTTAGTTCACGAAGGTCTTGTTTCCTGTAATAGAAAAAGAAATGACATCAGTAAGACATCCTATAAAAGCTCAAGAAAAAAATAGCATCCATGGATTGCACTATTGACATTTATACAATAGATGAAAATTTTATTTATAACATTGGGATATTTTTTCACAATGACAACAATGAACAATAAATATGACACCTGACAACCAAAAGTGCTTATGTTCAGACTATTTAAAAACTGCTGAAATGACTCATTCAATTCTGGTTGAGAACAGTCATTTGGATAATAGACATAGATGTCTTATAATGATCTTAAACTGACATTTCAACCAGGATATAAACTCAAACAATTTGAGGAGATATGCTGAGTGGACATAATCCATTTTCACCAAAAATTAATATGACCTTTGCCAGTTATCAACCCACAATATAAAATATGTACACAGAATAAAGTTGCATGATAAAAATTAGAATAAATGTATTGAATATTTAAACAGTTTATTAAGGCATCAAACTATAATTTCACAACACAATAAATATACCCTTTAAATTGAATGTGGCAGTACATTGCCTTAGAAAAAATAAGTACTACATTCATATTTTCACTTTCTACCTATACTAGTAAATTATCTGGCTATAAGTTAAACCTAAGGAGTTAGGAAAACAAAACTAAACAAAAAAAAAAAAGGGAATATAGAAAGATTTACTTATGAATACTTTTAAGTCAGTGATTATCTAAATGTGCTAATGAAAAGAATAAAAAAAAATATAACTGATAGCAGGAGTGAAATTTTACAAGACTACTAAATGGAAGTGGGGATTTTTATTTTTATTACGACATGGATTAAAAATCAATTCCCTTTCATATGGAGAAGAGTAAACAAACATCATCCATTTGATATTAGATTTTAAGTTATTTAAATTCAATGCTGTAAACAAATTCATCAATCAACAAAATATAGAATGGTTCACTGAAATTGTTTATTTAAAACAACTACATCTTTATATTGATAATACATTGTGCAAAATATTTTTCAAAACAGATCTATAGACCCACTTTTAAGAGAAGCCAGCTAAAACATCCAAATAGAGACTTCTACTTTAAACTAGTCAGCTTCTTTTAAGTTAATAGCAAACAAAAGATTTAAACAGCAGCAGTTCCTTATTATCTCAAGCCAAACATGTAGGTAATGATATTCCCATAAAGTCTACTGAAATCCTAAAGCTTACATGTATAAATAGAATTTTTTCTATTTCAATTGTTTTTAAAATACTGAGAGTGAAAGAGAGAGAAGAAACCAATGAAAAATCATGACCCAGTGTTGTCAGTAAGTAGAGTTCAATAACCAAAAGTCAGAAAACAAAATGAAAGCACTAAAATAATGATAACCAAAAGGAGAAAGTAGAAGATCAATAAAATTTATGGCTGGCATGTTTCCCAAAGTGAAAGTCATACGTTTTGATAATGATGAGGCAAAATGGCGTGATCATTTCCAAAATTGTTGTAAAACATAAAATGTTACCTGTATGAGAATGTAAAAACACACACACATATATATATATATATATATATATATATATATATATATATACATATACACTTTAAGAAAAACAACAAAACCAGTCATATAGGATTATGAATTTATTTCCATCCTGTTATGCATTTTTGAAATTTCAAAAAACACGAAAAAAATTAACAGGACTTCTTCAGACCTTTTAGATAAACACACACACACACACACACACACACACACACACACACACACACACACATATATATATGCATACACACATGATGCCACTGAGCAGACTGACTAACCAAACTGTATACATATACTACCAAGTGACACATTCAATAATTAAATCTGACTCCTCATATCAATGATAGAGTTTAGGAATTAGTGGGAAAATTGCAATTTAAGAGTAAACCAGGCTTTATTTTTATCAGGTAGATTTTCAACATTAAGTAACATTCATTTATTTTTGTACTTTTAAAAGAATTATTATATAGCACATAAAATTATATAATGCATATAATTGAGGAGGTTACTGATGTTTATTTATTGAAAGTAATATTTCTTTCCCATCTTCCTGCAATATAATGAGAAAATAAATTTTCATATTTATTAGTCTTCCAATTAATTTAACTGTACAGAGTATGTGTGTGTATATATGAATTTGCCATATTAAAAGATGGTTATAGTAACATAATCAAACATCAAAATACTTGTCTTAACCTTTTGAACCTATAAGCCTAATATTTTGGGCTGAGTGATAGTTTACTATACAACATAAACTTGATATTTTGAACATAAGGGATATAAAAGGCTTAAAATACTAACTATTCATAGTTTTTCTTTTAATACAATGAAGGGATAGAATTACACAAAGATATCTGCATTCTGGAACTAAATTTGAATGAGTTTTAACACAAATTATTTCAGAATTTTCTGAGTTCAAGTTGCGGTACAGAATGTCAGAAGACCAAGGCTCTAAGGATTCAAAGAGGTGATACCCAATTGGCATATATATTTACAAGTATAATGCTGATATTATATAAAGTTATATCATATATAACTCTGTTTGAATGTGCAAAGAATTCCAGTTATCAACAAGTCAGTTATTCTAATTATCTAACAATACAGAATTATCTAAGCAATTATTGAAAAGTAAGATTCTTTCAGATTATCTATAAGAGATAAAACACTGACATAATATCCTAATATAAGTTCTAATAAAATAATTGTAAAACATGAACTATCTTTTAAAAAATTATTCAGAATTATCTGACACTTGTATTGAGATAGGATGAAGATGTTAGCACTACTCCTTTTACACGTGTTAAATCCCTCAGTTAATAGGGCCATCATCCCCCGACTAAAAAAAAACTTAAAAAACTTTTCTGCACCCATCAGGTGCCTTTAACTAACCCAAAAATGGTCAAAAGGAATTAACCACTACAGAAATTCACAAATCCTAATTGTGAATTAATTTCAAAGGTTCCAAAAATCTCCTTCTTTACATAAATCCCCTCTATCATATAATACCAGTAATTACTGAAATAAATGTTATTATTTCCAATAAAATTCATCCAAAATCAATATCCCTGTTTTTATCTTGAGTAGGAGCCACGGTGGCCCCCAATCAAGATAATCTAAATTTACCTTTATGTCTACATTTAAACACAAGTTCATTACATGCATTAAGCAGTCGTCTGCAAGCCTTAAAATTAATTATACTAATTTTTTCATCACTACACAATTTATATCAGCTATTGAAATTATTCATGGTTGAAGACTGCCTGACTTTTTTCCACTTTATTTGAGGAGTAGGCCCTTGATCCTTAAGATTCTAGAAATATTTAGATAGAGCGGTTTGGTTTCTAAGTTGCAGATTAGGGAAAGAATGTCAGTGGTTATAGAGTCCTTGTTTCCAATTTCTTGCAGAGATACCTATATAAATCCTCTCCCCATCATTATGTTGCATGAGGGGAACGCACACTTGGTATACAACATTCTTTGAGTTGCATCGTCTGCCCAAGGAGCATTCCTCTTTTCTTCTACAGTTACAGGACACCTCATCTGGTCCACCACCATTCCTAATTAATTCATCTAGTAAAGTCCTGTTGTGATTGTTTAAGATACTATGCATAATGTTTGTACAAAAGTAAATAATTTTTATAGTG
>OY757911.1:17701338-17741338 GCA_963585895.1 Sepioteuthis lessoniana | reverse complement strand
GTCAGAAATGGCTGGATAACCAATGTATTTCCTATCGAGGTCATTACCAACTCAACCTCCGAGTTTTTTTTTACTGATCTTGGACTTTCCCCATCAGACAAGAGGAAATATGTAAAAAAGATCCAAGATAATGCTGTAAGTACATCAGCTTGGATATGGCATTCCCACAGAGTGACATCAATTCAACAAAGTCTAGTAGTATCATGAGTTACTGGTGGGGAACTCTGGGTCAGTGGTAATGACACTTCAGCCCCAAAACCATGCCTGAACTCAGAGTCATCATCTGATGAAAGCTTTGTTGGAAGCAATGCTGCAGTATAAACATCAGTCATTGTATGATACCTATATATATATATATATATATATATATATATATACATATACACACACACACACATATATATATATATATATAATGCAAAATTGATCAAGTGTTTAAATCATACTATATTTTTATTAGTTAAAATATTATCTACTACTTTAACCATTCTTCTAAAAGTGGCTAACTACTTCTTGATTTGATTTTAAATTATATTATTTTTTTTAATATATAAACTATTATCTGCTTTTTTTCCTATTCATCTAAAAATGGCCAACTATTTCTTGATGTGATTATTTTTGCTGCTGCTACATGTGTGTTTGTTATACTAAAGAAAAATGCTGGATAAATATATCCTAATTCAAATTCTAAACTTTTTTTCTTTTTTTTTTTGTGAGTAAAGAGTGCATAAACAATATGGGACGATAGGTTGGATTAACTTAGGGCAAGACCTCCACATTAGCCCTAACACTTATTACAGATTTTTAATAATGCAAAACTATATTTCTTCTTCATAACTCTAAATGAAATTTATCACAACTAAATGACATAATTCAGTTATTTTTTATGGCAGTTAATGTTCATATTTAGTTACTTTCATGTAATGTATTTCTCAAGAATTATATCTAAATTTTTTTACACTTTTTGACTTGTCATTTCAATAAAGCATTAATACATCAATAATGTCAATTCATTTTTCAAGTAGTTCATATGATTTAAACAATTCTTGGACGTATCCTGAAAAAAAAAAATCAATTATCTCGAAACATTCTTGAAATAGTTATAAAAATCAGTAGATATTATTATTGATATCGGATCTGCTAAACAGAATATCAAAAATTTATACCATTCTAGCTTGTAAAGTGGCACAACCATATCTTTCACTTATATTCAAACTATTTCTTCAATGTTCTTCTTTACACTCATATATATATATATATATATATATATATATATATATATATATATATATGTATATATGTGTGTGTGTGTGTGTGTGTGTGTGTAAAATAAAGTAAAGATACATTAGAATACACAAAATTTCAAACTTATTTTTATGCCAAATATAAATTTCAGAATTGCATAATATTTTTACTGTTGCCCATTTTTACAAATGCCTCCCACCAAATTGCCATACTGCTGCCACTGCTGCAGCTTCAGCTTCAATTGTCTATCATAAATAGCAAATGATTCTATGATCCATGAGATCTTTTGGTTCTAAAGACAAAAGAAAACTAAAAGGCAGATTTCCTTTAAAATAAAAATCAGACTATAAGTAGATTCATTCCTACTATCATTCCTTCCACATTTTTTTTACTTACTTTCTATTAATATTCCATCAGCTGGTGTCTCAATCAACCAATATGGCTGAATGTTTTGGCTGCTAAACCCACCATCCTTCCATCTATTTCAAACAGCAGCTGTCTGGCACCAACTTAATATATTTTTTCTAAACTTTATTTTTAGAAGTATAGAATTTTTCAAGATTTTTTCCTTCTCTAACAAAATATCTGAGGACAATCCTTTTCAAATAAAAAGCTATTTTGCCGAATAGATTTTATATATAAACAATATTTTCAATAATAACATAGCAACCAATACAAAAAAAAAAATGGAGGGAGAGAGTAGTTTTAAAAAATAGTCCATAAACTTCAAGAATATGATTATTTTTCCAAGACAATACCGACAGCAGTAATATAAGCAGCACATCATAAAAACACGTGTATCCACAGGCTGAAAAGGTGCAACAATACAATAATATAGAAAACAATTATTTTTTTTTAAACAGGAAAAAAAAATACACACTTGAAATAAAATATCTAATTTAGTTTTGTATCAAATAAATAGAGATTGCAAAAAGGATCATTTAAAGGCTCCTCAGTTTTAAATGATTTAAATCCTAATTCAAGTAACCATATTACAGGAAGAAAAAATTTTTACCAAATGAGTCATGCCACATTTGTTCTCATGATTTAAAAAAATATCCAACCAACTAATACTGTATATACTCTAGAACAGTTCATATTTTAAAAGCAAAAACTGATGGTTTTATAGGAGTAATAATTTTTTAAGGCTGAAATTCAAACATAATAGGGAGGAACAAGCCTTTCCTTCAAAAATTAATGATTATGTGACCATAAATCAGTGGTTGACTTGGTTCAAAAAGTATCAAGTCTGAAGCAATATTCATCAAGACAAAAATGAACAATGAATAAAATATCAATTTTCTTTTAAATAGTCCCCTTAGCATTCAATACACCAGTGAGTTTTCCATTGGTCAAAGCACCTCTAAAACTTCTATAATGGGAAGCTATACAATTGTATTTCATCTAATGTCCACCAAATTTTGAGGAATTTTCAGTTTAGGAAACAAGGAAAAGTCAAACAGAGCTAAGGAGGAATGGTATGTATGAAGTGTGCAACTCTTGTACAATTATATGTTCCACTAAAAACTGCTATTCAAAGAGAATTAGCATTAACTTGTCTAGACATCACTTTATAATAAAAGCTATTCAGCTGTATATATATCTTCATTTAATTTTGTAAAACTATAAAATAAATTTCAAGCTTTAGTCACAATACTTTTTGATCACCACATACTGCAGTCATTTACTAAGCTTAGCTTAACACAAAACCAGATGTACGAGGTACTCAGTAAAAATCAAATTTACTAACAATGGTATGCAAGACTAGCTGGCTAAGTATTATGCCATTCAGGATGCCCTTACACCTTATACAATGATTAGCTATTAAAACTTACCATAAAAACAATCTTCTTTACGGAAAATCCTTATTTTGATTAGGCAGGCAACAAAAATCAACTAAATCTTTCAATAATTAACATCTAAATTACAAAATGTTTAAACATGTTCAAATGCATTTAAAAAATACTTTAACTGAATATTCAAAAAAAAAAAAGAAGAAAAAAAATCCTTGTATCCCATAAAAATTTAATTGTCTCGTTCCATATGACTATATGAAACAGATTAAGTAAATGCTGTTCTAACATTTCAGTGAAGGTTAAATCTGTTGGTAAATGAAGGTTTTAACATAGAAATTATTAAAAACCTTTTAGAGAAAAATGATTTAAAGTACATGTATATCAATCAGAAATTTTACAAACATTTTAAAAATTACATTCTATATCTGAACTAGATTAAAAGACTTATTTTCAATGTTTTCTTTAGTGAAAATATGATTATATTCATCATTAACAATGCCAAAAAGATTAAGATTTTTCCAGTCAGAGCCAAATCTTTCATTCAATTTAAACTACCCATATATTTTAAATAGGTTGTATGTGAATAACACATCACTAATTACCATCACACCCAATCAGGTATTTTGTTTGGTGTACAATATCTAGCAACAAGAACTATCAAATTCACCCCTGTGAATGCTTATGCTTATATTCCCTCTGCCAAATTTTATTCACACCCAGAGGCTATATGGACCACTTTGAGAAACCTTGGTCTAAAGCATAAGTTCACTTCTATCTATCCAGTACTTTTGCCTTTTATATACATAAGTATTTATCCTTTCTAACTGAATAAGAGGGGACAACATGAGGAAATAAGAAGTATGTCTCTGTCTCTGTCTCCTTGCTCTTAAGTGAAAGCAGCATCAAAGACATACAGAATATCAATTTTTGTCACTAGATTCATGATTTATCTTTTTTACTATAAAAAGTGGAACCTTAAAAAATGAAATAAAAAATTATCAATCAGTCAAATCAATAAAACTTAATGATTTCTTTTGGATACAAAAAACAATCCATTTATATTTTTTTGAATACAACTAGCCCTGAATATATATCATCTTATTTGGTCTTCAACATTGGTTTTAATATGGTAGAATAGAAAAAAATTGTCATATAGAATCACATTTTCTATAATAGATCTATTTTTAATTTTATTCACTTATTCTTCCAGAGTAAAAAGTAGAGAAATATTCTATGTGTATAATTTGCAAAAAAAAAAAGAATTCCTTAAAAAGATTTCTTTGATCACTAAAAAAAAAAAAAAAATAAATAAATATATATATATATATATATAAAAATCATTAACTTTAAAAGAAAACATTTTGCCCCAAAATCTGATTCATACCCCCTACCATTCTTAGCTGTTTCATATAACATACCAATACATTTAAAAAAAAATGTTTTTTTTTGTTTTTGTTTTTTTAAACAAAGAACTTAGTGGGAGAAAATCTGCTGGAATTCTGAATTAATGCAATACATTTTCCTCGTTTCAAGAAATCTATATTCCTAATATTGTTACATATAGCCGCTATAAGAATATAAGCCAACACAAACAAAAACAAATATCTCTATTTAAGAGCAAAGTAGTTCTACTTAGTTCTTCTCAGAGGATTTTAAAAAAAAACCAACTTTTCCTGAGGATCCCCGCCCTCCTGTTTTACAACATTTTTAGAGTTCAGTTACTCATTCCTGCTTAGCAACAAGGTGAACAAACAAACTAGATAAGTAAAACAGTATAACACTTGCATTATTACAACCACTGCTACTGCATATGCACACTGCTAGGTTGCAGAAATGTACCAAGTGCATTTATGAAAAAAAGATAACCACCCTACTGATAGACTGAGGAAGCTAGTTTAGAAATTTCTCTCAAACTGTACAGCTAAATACACCAACAGTATTTTTCTATTCTGATCTTCAATCTGGCAAACTACTGACTTCTCTGGTAAATCTGTCAATATTGTACAAGAAAATCTATTACAAGATTCCTGATTATGAATACAAATGATCAACATTGTTTGCTAAGTTTAATATTGGCAACTGATGGTTTAAAAGAAGGGAGACCTTATATCCAAGATAATAGCATCAACCAAAACTATTTTTTGATCGTTATTGTTAGTATAAATAAAAAGTAAACAAAATCATATTGTTTGTTTGTTTGTTTTTTTTGTTAGATGAAGATTGCCAATTATTATCAATTTTAACTAGTATTTTTATTCTTCCTCTAAATTTTGGTTACTTTTTATATATGGACAATTGCAATAACATTGCTCTTGTAGCTTATATGGTAAAGCAGCTTATATGGAAAACCAAGTTTCACTGAAGTTAAAGGAGACACAAGTTCAAATCTCAGAGAGCTTATCCTTTATTTTTGTTTCTAATGCTGTTCTTTATCATTGTAAAAATAATGATCAGTGTGGTTTGATTAAAAAACAACCAAAATTAAAATGAAGAAAAATACTAGATATAATTTATAATAAGAAGCAAAATTAGTTTTATAGCTTTAAAAGTGATAACCTCCTTGTAATATATATAGCTCCATTTATTTTTAGGAAATATAATTATTTTCATAACAAGTTACTCATTTGAATGATGCATTCAATATTTAGTCATATCCTACTTACAGAGTTTATATCATAATTGTGTGAAGGTGCTGATGGTGTAACAGTTATGGCTACAGAAAGTGAATTTGGTTATCTGAATTCAAATCCTAAATGAAGCAGTTTGCATTTCACATAGCATTCATATTTTAGGGAAAAATATGAATTGAATTATTCTCCTTCCAGTTATAGGTAAATAGTAGGGCAGACTGTCTCTTTAATGTTGACCATGTAACCAGGCTAAGAGAAAAAAAACTCTGAAGTCAAACCTGTTATAGACTTAGAGAGGGATGAACTCCACCAGGTTATTCCTGCCAAAGAAACACAAGTAGGGCTCTCATGACTAAACCAGATCACAAGGCCAGTCAGAGATTATTAGAATTCCAAATAAATATATAATAGGAAATAATTTATAATTAGCATTTAATAATGATCTCCCCAAAGAAATTATAGTGATCAAGATGAGTACAAATGCAGACTAAATCCTATAATTAAGTTGCAAATTAGATTGGAAATTGTTTTATTTACTAAGTTAGAACATGTTAACACTATTGCACAAACAAAAATCTCATTATAATGTACCATTTTTGCTGCATTACAATAACATGCATTAAAAATTTTTATCATATAGATTCATATTAAATAAGTGAATATATACTAAAAATTAAAGAAAAAAAACATCAAAAATATAAAAGCAAAATATAAAGGCAACCACATCTACTGATAAGCAATGAAGAGAAGTTGACTGATGAAATTAATCTTGATGAAACAATTAAAAAATAGATAACCTATCTATCGAACGAAAATAGGGAAATAGAAAATCTCTTCAAGTTCTGTAATGAATAATTAAGAACTTCCATTAGTAGAAAACAGGACAAATAATAAAATAATACAACCATTATATACTCAAACTAATGTCCTCATCTTGGTTGTGAGAGTCACAACATTTTAGTTATTATACCTACCAGCCTTCTTCAGGTGTTTCTTCTAGTCAATAACCTTTTAGGAATTTGGAAGTAAACCCATTATTTAAGCCACAGATATAGACTGTTCTTATTCTTCTGATCATCCTTTGAGAATATTTTGTATCAGCTAATTCTTCCTAGTTAATTAATTCCTGAAATATTTCTAACCTGTCTTTTTCACTGAACTAAAGTATATGACTCTTTATGCACAACTCGACATAGGGACTGAACTTGGGAATGTATAATAGCAAAAATTCCTCATCTCAGAAATTCAGTCAAAAACAAAATAATGTATGTGAAAATACCACACAATTTCATTGAATAAAAGTGACCATCTTTGATAAAAATTATGCCATAGAGATATGATAGATTGAATCCTTGAACCATTTTCTCTTTAGAGAAGCAGCACAAGCAGTACAATAATGGCTTTCATGCAAGTTGACTGAAAGCAATCTATATCATTTTTAGTTGATCAGAAAGAAAAAAAGAAATTCTCTAGGGCATTTTCTTCTTCAATCACATTCTTCTTACATTTTATCAAACATTACTCAATTTGTGTTGCTCTCTACTGAACAAGGTATCCCCTTATCATTATTATTGTTCTCTTTTCATCATCCCTTCCTAAATATCAATCTTGTTTCTAATGGTTTATAGCCAGATGTCATGAATGTAAACTTTTCAAAGGAGGAAAGAAAAAAACAAAACAAAACAAAAAAACAATAAAAACTATATGGTTCAGCTTGAAGTAGTCCCCACTCCAACCCTCTGAATGTTTTACTTGAAATAAGAAGAAGAATGAAAATGACAGATGTAATACAATAATGTATGCAAAATTTCCCCATTGCTACAAAGACCTCAACCTCAAAAAAGAACTGCCATGACTACTCAAGATTATCATAGCTTATGGGCAACTTTTGTTAATTCTCGATTTTTCAACTTATCTACATTCTGCAAAAATCTCAGACAGATACCAGTTTAAAATTTCATGCAAAATAATTTGGTATCATTTTTTTCCCCAGAATTTTTCAACTTTATCAAACTTTCAATATCAAAATTGATCACAGATGAGAAAATATAAAATCTATGGAATGATTTAATAATACATATATCCATCCTAGCTATAGATAAAATCAAGCTGACTGGTCATTCTAACTATGGCAGGATAACCAGTCTAGGAGAACAAATTCAAAAACTCTACCAACCCTACCAACATGTGGATCAATGTTGGAGAATAAGGCCCATTATTCTCTGTGGTATAAAGATATCATAGTCTATATTTTTATTTAAAAAAAAAAGGTGGGGTTACTTTCAAAAGAAAAAAATTTAAAATGTTGGTTCAATGTAGTTTAAAGACTACATATTGGTTGTCTGCTTCTACAAAGGCAATATAACTATGTGGAGGCTTCCTGTATTTCTCTCAGTTGAAGTTTGATGCATATAAATCTTTTTAAAAAAGTCTTATTTTTTTATACTTTGTACTAATGCAACGTTGTTTTTTGGGTGTTTTTTTTTTTTTTTTTAAATCTTTTTTTATTAGTAGCATGGCCCTATTTATAATCAATATTTCATGAAGTCTGTTAGTCAGAAAAACTTGCCTATACTCACTCTAAGTCTTCAATGAAATATATTTAAATTTAAAAAAAAAAACAATCAAAATCAGACTTTTCACTAATACAGCTTTCCTTTAAAATTTTAATGAACTCATTAGCAAAATCATTATTTTTTCTAATATCTTATCAAATCAATTCAGTTATTTGAGTCACAAGTTAAACAAGAGAATCCATTTGTCTACAGGCAAATTTTGAATATTTTATGAACAGAATAAATTCAATTGATAGTCTTAGTGAGTTATTTACTTTGGATATTTAGATATAGAAATAAAATAAAGTTGCCAGTTAGTTGTTGGGGTTTTATGGCATATCAACCTTTGTAGGTTATTTAATGCCAAATCCATTTTTATACAAATAATCAGTTCTATTTCAAACAAATCAGTTTAGTATGAGTACACAGTTTAATTTCTATTTCAAGATATTCAGTTTAGTCAAACAGTTTTAATTCAAGCAATTCAGCTTAGTATAAGTATAGATTTTGTTTACACACAATTCTATATTAAACAATTCAGTTTAGCACAAGTACAGTTTCAATATCAAAAACAGTTCCATATCAAACAAATCAGTTTGACATAAGTACGCAGTTTAAATGAAAGTTGCCAGTGGCACAACTGAATCTTCAGGTGAACATTATTATACCTTTAACATTTCAACCATATGGAGTAACCAGCAAATCTCCTTTCAGCTATTCATTAAGAATGAACTAAATAATATAAGGCAATCTTTAAAAAATGCTTTAGCATCCTTATTTGTTGAATAATTGTATAAATAATTGATCTCAACATAGAGGATTTTAAAAAAAATGTTAACAGTCTAATGAGAATACCTTTATGATATAATTTCAAACAATCTTGACATGTTCATCATTGCAGTCAATATATTCTTGGAATCTCCTACAGGTGATGAAAAAAGTGTTAATATTTCAATGGAAGCATTTTTATAAGAAAAGTATAACTGATATTATAAGAGACCACCTGGGGAAGATTTTTAAAAATATGTTCACAGGAATGGCAAACAGGTGGATACTTTAAAATTAAAATATCATAAAGGATTTCCAATTAACTTTTTTTTAAAACACCCTGTACATAAGGTCATAATGTTGAAATAATCTATACAATTATTCAACAAATAAGGAAGCTAAAGGACAACAAAATTAATGAAACAGGTTGAGTATTAAAATAAGGATTGTTTCATAAAATTATTAAAGAAAACCTCTTTCTTTAGCCTCTTGATGAAAACCTAAAAATATAATTTACATATTGTATTAGAATATTTAAGTATATTTAAATGAAAGATGAGAATATGATTTCTCTTTCTGTTAATCATCAGAAACACTGACATCAAGTTAATAATTTCCAATAATACATAATTATGCTTCATAGAAATATAATTACATCCATCTCATGGGAAGCTGACAGTAGGAAGCTATGGAAAAATGAAGAATAGGAAATATCAAAGTCCAACAAAATTTCCTGAAACCTCATCACTGTATCACCAATTGCAGTGGGGAGGGGGATAATAGTGAAGAGGCTGATAACATCAACAATATATGACTAAGTTTAACAAGTATATATCCCCAAATCTAGGATGAAACAGATCCACATTATATTATTACAAGTAGGAAATAAATTAATGCTTATGAGTTTAACATTTAAGCTTCCAAACTTACTGTAAGCAGACAAAATTTGCCCAACAATCCCATATATGGTGATTTGGTTTCTTTATTTAACGGCATATCAACCTTTGAAGGTTATCTAATGTCAAAGACTTTCTTGTAGAAGAACAGCAATGGTACTATTTAATCCATAACTGAGGGGACGGGGGGGGGGGGGGGGGGCATACCTTTCCAAGGGTATCAGTCTGCAAATGAACATAATAGCAAAACTGGATTTTGAACTTGCCTACTTTAAGGCCACAGTTCAGCATGTTAGCAATTTCACTAGAGGAACACCTCTCACCTGGATTTTATCTTACATAGAAGTTATTAACTATGAAAAATTCTTGGATATATTTTGAATTGTTAAGAATCCACCCTACAAAAAAAAAAAAGAAACTAAATAAATTATATACATAGATTATTTTTTTAAATTTCCACTGCAGTAAGCTTAGAGAATAGGGTCCTGTTTTTGTTTTCCTTTTTCAGAACTGTGATGCAAGAAAACACAAAAGTTAATAACTATATATATATATATATCATGGCGTTCTATACTACAGGCTAACTCATGGTGCAACTGAAAGCCAGAACTGGAGGACGGTTTAAAAATGTATGGTTTTCAGAAATTTTAGAAAAAAATTAAGTCGACCACTTTTGAAAATACTTAGAATACCATTCTGATTCACACCTGAGGATAATAGGATGTGTTGAAAGTCAAATAAAAGAAAATATGTATTTTTGCAATGGACACTAATAATTATTAAACAACACAAAGGAGTAATTATGATTTCTGGTAAAATATATAATACCCATAATACTGAATCAGATATATTTATATTATTTACAGGTGTCACTGAACCCTTTATTCAATCTATTCTCTGCGAATGAATAAAGAGTTTGGTTTAAATTTACATTACAGTTAGTGGATTTGACAAACAGAACCTGAGAAGGCTGGAAGACATCAGCCAAAGTGTGTGTATATAACAATCAATCATTTCAGAAATATAGACAAATAAAACAAAATCATTCTAGGAAAGTTTCAAAACTTTTAGAGTTAGTTTTTTTTCTAGGTGTGCTATATTTGCAAAAATAGAAGCATGCTTTTTCTCCATGTTGAAAAATTGAAACTCAGAAATAAGCATGAAAATTGTCTTTAATTGGATCATTTTGAGATGAGGCTTCTTAATCTGAGAATTAACTTTTATTTATTGCGGACTTTTTGTCCTCATCTTGGTAGTTTTTTTTGTGTTGTTTCTTCTTTCACTACGTTTCGGCCAAATTTCACCTCTGGCCTTCTTCAGGTGATTTTTTTTTTACCGCGACCTCGGATAGGAATGATGAGTCTTGTAACTGTATTCCCAGTAATTACTGCCTTCCATAGTTGTTTTCTATCGCACCACGTTTTTGACCAAGTAAAACTCTGGCCGGCTTGGGTAGGATTTGAAACCGCTATCTTCTGACAATGCTCACCTGGAACCGTAGAGACTCAACGCCTCTATCTGCTGCACCACGGGCCCCGAAGAATTATGTACCATTTTTGACTGGTATTAAGAGTATTAAATAAATTTTTCGTTAAGTTTTGAAACTTTTGACGTCATTTTTCCTAATCTTGTTAATGAGGGTAATTGAAAATCATCTCTTAATCTATTATACAATGTCTATGATGTTGCATAGTACCCAAAAGCATGTATAATTATATCTGAACTGTATTTTATTCTAACCATTTTGGGAGCCATTGCTAAAAATTGTTGACTCAGGATATTTTTCTTGTGACCAAAAACCATAGAATATAAATATTGGATGATTTCTTCCAGTTTCAAGTATCAACTGTATTTATACGGTTTTTGGACAGGCTGCTAATATAACACTTAACTCCATAATGAAATGTTTCAAAGTGAAAAATTGTTATAAATTCTCAACATAAAGAGGGGAATACCATTAACAAATTTTGATGATTGAACAGTTAAAATATTTTCATCCAAAACTGCTACAACTGAACATACAAAGTCTTTTTTGTTGTTAAGAAAACTTTCTTTCAAATTTGTATAATTAATTTTATCCAATTCTAAAAAAGCATTAAGTTCATCAGCAATTTGAAAGGTTTTTTTTAATATTCCTTTGAACAGCTGTGAGTTTTGGTATTTGACTACTTGGCACACCTGGTCATACAAAAGGTGGATTTTTTTTTTACGTATTTTTCCATGAACTTCTATAGTATCAAAATTTGAAGGCCAATGTTGTTGACAAATAACAGTATTGTTAGTAATATTTAGATTGGTATTTGGAACTAATTTTATCTATTGCTCTCTCTCATCTTTGTTTTTTGGAAAATGATAAACTGGTATTTTATTAATCTCACCACACATAGTTTTGTCTTGTTGACTTCTGTAATTTGTTTTGCAAGCAAACACACAGAACTTCCGGGGCATGGCTAGGAATTAAGTAATAATGAAATGGTAGATTAAGCATCTTTAACAAATATTTCTCTTCCTACTTCAATTTCAAGCTAAATTAATCATACTCTTAATCACAGATTTTATCCACCCACCCTGCCCAAATACACACAACAATAAATTAAAACAAAAAAATTTAGAGAGTTGCCTTCAGTTTGAGAATCCACTTTTAAATTTAAAAAATAAATTGGAGGGTGATGGTTGTTTGGGGAATATTGTCAGGTTTGCAGTTTTGCACAATACTATTAATCATTTAATTGTCAACAATAAAACTGTTTTAATCAAACAAAAAATAGTAGTGGCTGTATAGTGCCATTAAACTAGAAATTAAAAAGTTTTATAACTTTAAAACTTTATATTAAATTCAAAAACATTCAAAAGTAGCCTTTCCTTTAGTTCAGTTTATTAATTTATTAATGTTATTTCTTTTTCTTTAATTCTAAGAAAATCATTACAGTTCACCAGTTAGTAACTAATGTAGTAAAAATAATCATTTGTTCTTTAACTTTGGAAACAAAAGCATGAAGAAATTTGCTTTTTTTTTTTTTTTAACTTTTAATGTAAATGTTGGATAAAGTTTTAATCTATTAAAATTTTATTCAAAGTTATTATTCAAACTTAAACTTTTAATAGAAAAATGTTGACTTATTCTAATTTTTATCATGGTTAAAAACTTAAGAAAATTAAACTTTAATTTCGTTGATGTAACGTTTTCACCCAGACTAACAATTTTTTTTTAAACAATATCAAAAATAAATATCAATTTAAGTAATGCCATTAGATTTATGGGAAAAAAAAAACAACATTTTTAATTCATTTCATAATAAAAATAGTTTGCTTTACATCTTTGAAGAAACTAAATTAAATTCTGTTCAAATTTGTTTAATGTTTTATTGTTTTGCTTTTTAAAATAACACAAATTGCTCAAAAATTCTATTTTATCAAGAAATAATTCTTTAAACTTTAATTAAAAAATGTTGAACAAACTTAAAGATGGAAAAAGCCAAAAATGAATTAAACTTTAATTGAAAAATATTAAAGCTTTAAACTTAAGTAAATCTTTTTGTGCGAGTGAATTTAAGCCGCAAAATTTCCTTTTTACAATTTAAATAAAAATAATGTATCAACTTAAACAAAAATAATCCAATATACTTACTTCAATTAAATAAATTAAATGATATTCCAACCAAAGGTAAAATCAAAAGATTCCTTTGAATTTCTTGAGCCGACAACACAAGGGTATATATACAGTACACAGCAGTTAGCTCGAACTGAAACTAAAACAACCTAATTCTCTCTTTGCAATAAAACCGGCCTCCAGTCTAATGGCTTATGTGAACTATGAAGTAGCCTGTAGTATAGAACACCATTATATATATATATATATCAAAAATTACTTTGAATTCATTATGGAATATAATATCCTTTAGATAACCCTTGTTTTGAATTTTAAAAATTGTTTATTTTTTAAATGATAAATGATTTTTGTGCCACCTTATATTAATTCTCTAAATTCAGTATTTTATTAGATCATCAGAACATAAATACCCCTAGAAAAATTTAGGGAATTTGCTCACTTGTTTTTTTTGGGGGGGGATCTAGAAGTAAATAAACTAATAATAGATAAGATGACAATACTTTTTCTTTAATAGCTCAATGTTCTGGCTTTATAAAATGTTCCTTAAACAAACAAAATTTATTTAATGAAATATTTTTTTCTATACTATGCAGAGGAAAATATCATGGAATGATCTTGTAATTTGTATTCTTAAAAAATATCAGCAGAAGCCAAGATATGCAAATCAGTCTACCATTAAAAGACAGTTCTTGCAGACCTCAACAAGTGGCTGGTCATCCCTAATCGAAAGGAAACATGCTTCCAACAAAAATAACTGCAAATTGAAACAATGGAAAGAATCATAAAACTTATTCAAGAAGACAATCCACAGTGAAGTATGGCAAAAGGTGTTGGTTGTTCTTAGTCAGCTGCTTTTAAAATTTGGTGCAAATATTAAAGAAATGGGATGGTTAAAAAAAGAAAACATACAGGTAGATCAATTGTTATTCCACAATCAGTAATTTTGATTAGATAGAAAACATTCTACTTGTCCACTAATATCTTTGGAAAATACATGAACCTGAAACTTCCCTTGATTATACTATTACCAATCATCTTTTCTTTTATACTGGAAACTGATGGAATATGAGAAAGGACAGTGTTCATGGAAGTAACTCTTTTCTATAGTTAGTAATGGCAGTGGTTTTAAACATGTCAAATATGCTGAAGAGATTCGTTGCCTAGTCAGCTGGGGCTGTAGAAAACACCAACTGCTTCTCTGCATTGGTGGGGGTGGGGTCTTACCTGACCCCACCCACACCAATGAGTGTCCTCATCAATCTGATGATGAGGTTCCAGTAATACTGGAGCTTTGGGGAATGTGGAGTACCCCTTCGTTGCCATCGTTCCCAGAGTGGTAGCAGCACCTGATAAGAGTACAATCTATGGGTTAAAGAGAACTAAACTGTAGTTTGAGTTTACTGTTTTTTGTATTTAAACTGCATATTTATGCTAAACTGAATTGTATAATATATAGGTTTTAACAATTAAACGGCATATTTATGTTAAACTGATTTGTTTGAAATGGAACCGTTTTTGACATTGAAACTTTACTTACACTAAACTTAATTGTTTAATATAGAACTGTTTTGACATTTAACTGTGTGTAAATAAAATCTATACTTATACTAAACTGAATTAGCTGAATTAGAACTGTTTGACTAAACACAATAACTTGAAATAGAAATGTTTTTGACAAACTGATTATTTATATAAAAATGGATTTGGCATTAAATAACCTATACAAAGGTCATAAAACCCAAACAACCAACCAACTGAAGAGATTTGATGATAGCCCTCCTGTAAAGATATTTTTGAATAGTGAAATAAAGGACTCTTCTTAAGCTTTTTGTTACCATAAAAATCAAGTCTCACAGTTTGTTTGCAAACAGCATTAATATTCATTATTTTATAGCAAGTTTAGACCATTTTTTTTAAAAAGCCAATGTTTAAATTTGTGTCAATAATAGCATCAATTCTATGATGTTATTTACTGAGAGCAAAACAGGTTAATATAAAGAGAAGGCTTTGGCATTTAACAACTGGTTTGAATGAAAGAAAATAAAATTATCACTTATAATGAGTCATACCTGGCTTACTTGGAGTTATAATGAGGGAAGAAAAAAAAATTATTTGTAGCAAAAGTGGCTACATCAGTCATTGGCAGAATCAGTTGTGTGCATCTTTGATTAAGCAGACAAGCTGAAGAAGGAATGACCAAAGGACTATATATAAAAAAAAAAAAGACTGCCTGAACAGAAAAAAGAAACAACTTATAAATATTTCATTTTGCTTTATGCTGGATTTGATTATACTTTGCATTGTGTTGGACATTTTAACATTTTGCCTCACTTTACATTGGATTTGTGAAGAACCTTGCAACATTTTGCTTTGCCCTTGATAGATGACAATAACCTACAAATATTGATATGAAAGAAACCAAACTGATATCATTTTACATGTGATACCTAATGATAAAGTTTCCCCATTCCACAATATAGATATCACAAACAATTATTTTTTCTAGTAGATTATGTTTAATTTGAATATGCAATTCAATTTTTTTACCATTCAATGTAAGTTTGATAAACTTATGTTTCATAAAATTTTAACATGCTTTAAGAAGACAGAACTCTCAAAAATCTTGTATTTGAAAATAAGAATAAAGTTTTCACACAAAGAAAAATAGATATGAGTTATACCATAAAAATATATAAATGTATTGTTTCTGCAACCTATAATAATGCAGAAAAATACAAAATGTCCTGAGTCAGGTTACTCATTAAAAGGCAAAAACAAGAGTGAAATTTAAAGGCCTCAATATATGTTAAATTAATAAATTCTAATCATATTAGCTTGGATTTATTATTAGATCATGTATAGCCAGTTGTTGCTGCTACTACTACTGTTGTTAGCTATCATTTAATCTTAATTTTGGTTGCTTTTTATTGCAACTCTTCACATAATAATTTTACAGCTGTTAGTAAAGAGCATAAATCATAAATAATAATCTTTCTGCAAGAATCAAATGTGCATCTGTTTTTCCTTGTTAGTCCGTCTAAGCACAATAGTTGTTCTATCATTTAGCTATAATCAATAATTTAAAAAAAAAAAAACCCCAGCAATTATAGAAGATCAAATTAAAATAAAGCCCTAATCTTTATATTCTCCAACCATTTATAAGGATTTTGTTTGCATACACTCATAGTATTAATCTTAATATTATCTTGAATTTTTTTTATTAAATGAAGTATTGTCAGTTCAATTTTTTTACAAATATTTCTTTTATCCAGTTGCTTTTTAACTCAACTACTAAGGACATCATTGTATGGCTGTTAATAACTGACAATGCTTCATCTAATAAAATTCAAGATATCATTAAAAAGTTAATAAATATCAATTAACAAAAAATATATGAAAATTAGTTTGAGAAGATATATGATGGTTGCATTTTCTTTTCTAATTTGCTACCATTATCAAATAAGATTTTATCAGAGTAAACACACATGAATTGGGGTAAAAAATTCAAATATTCTAATTATACTTTGATAAGTCCATTAAAAATCAATGCTTTAAATAGCCTTTCTTTTTTTTTCTTTGTTCTTCTTCTTACATAAAACCATCTTATATAAATTTAAATTATAATTTAGCAAATAAAATTTGAAAAAGTGTCTAAACTAAAAATATCATAATCCATTTTGTAGCTTTTAAATCTAAAATGTAAGACATATACTATTTTGCAATACTTTTTCAGCAAAGTTATCTTTAAAATACTTTTGGAGAGAAAAAAAACAAGTAATTTCATCAAACAGAGTTCAACCTATTCCCATTAAAAGGGTTAAACATTTTACTTGATTTTTTTTATCAGTAAAGAATCTTTTAATAAATGAATTCAATCACAGATGAAATACAGAGTTTTAGTGAAATCTTTTTGTCTGTTTAAATGTTGATATTAAAATTCCTCTTATTTATTTTGACTGTGACATCTGGTAACAAATATAAAGTTTTATCAAACATTTACTCCAGATTTGTATGTATTTTCTTATATCAGAATTTTAACCCATTTTTCTTTCTAAAAATATAAAGGATGTGCAAGAGTGGGACGACCAGCACGAACATACATACAGCAACTATGTGAGGACACAGGATGTAACCCTGAAGACCTGCCGGAGGCGATGAGTGATAGGGAGAAGTGGCGAGAGAGGGTCAAGGATATCCGCGCTGGCGGCGCGACATGATGATGATGATGAAATTAACTTTAAAATGTAAACTAATTTTCAGTTTTAATAATCTTATATCGTTGTTTTTTAAGTAAGTTAATCTGCCATAATATATAGAGATGCACATACATTTTAAAAGAATTAATGAATGAGAACACACAAATAACATAAAAGAAATAAATCAGTCTCAAATAGTTGAATAAATGTAGATTAATAAATCTGTAATCTGGCATATAGCCATCAGCTAAATTTTAATTTTAAATTTTCATTGTATAACATTTGATTCCTGTTATACTTTAACAGCATTAACAAGAAAGGAGATTATATTGAAAAACATGAAAAACAATTTGTTTTTTTTATTAGTTTACAGACTTCTTAATGTACCTATGTATACTTGAAATTATTTGAAACTTTTGTTTCACTCATAGAAATCACTCTTAATGCCAATGTTGTCATAATTATGATCTTCTATCTAAAGTAAGCATTTAAGTTCTATCTCTTCCCCTGCTTAAAAAAAAGAATATAAATCAATTTAAAAATGACATCAAAATCAATTTATAAATATTAAAAATGGTTTGGAAAATCTTCTGACTAGAAAATATTCCCCCCCCCCGCCCTTGGGGTGGGGTAATAAGTAGCAACACCATACTGATATCTTAATTAAAAAAAAAAATAAAACGTGTGGCAGGGAGGTCAGTCTTGTAAAGTAATGATCTATATTTTATATCTTTTCTAATGATAACTATGTCCAACATAAAGAACAATTTTATTTTCTATTTGTAATGATCAGATGATCAAGCAATATGTGAGTATCCAGGAGCTATGATTATTTATCTGTTGAGAAAATAGAGAAAAGAAATCAATAAAAATTTCATACAAATGATTTAGACAGCAATTTAGAGCAGAAACACTGGAACCATGGTTACAAAAATCTTACAAGAATATTCCAGTATATTGAAAAAAAAAACAACCTAATTTGTAATCTTTGTTTTTAAATAAAGCCAAAATTAGGCAATAACAAATAAAAAAAATTGTCTTAAAAGATATAAAGAGAGAAAAATATATCATACATCATTAAATCAATAGAAGTCTGATATTATTTTTCTTTTTTAATTCCCCAGTTTGATAACTGTATTAACAGTAATCATAGGAACACTCAAAAGGCTACAACTTCATTTGGTGAAAAATATAGAATCAAACAAAATTTCATTTACTAATTTATGGACAGTAATCAAACTTTTCACTAAAATGAAGTATAATTTTTTTTAAAAAGTAAGCTGAAATCTTCTATGTGCTAATTTCTTTGATATTTTACAATATTATTTAGCCTGATGGTAAACTTCTTTATCATTACAAATTTCTTGCTTAAAGTAGAAATCAGCTGTAACATACACAGTGATTAAAAGCAAAACCATCAAAACTAAGAGTATCTATATTACTAAAGTGTATGTGTGTGTGTGTGGGCACATGCACGCACACATAAGATCATAACCCAGCAAAAATACCACATCATAGTGAAATTTTTATTAGAGTAACATATTTAAAATATTCAAACTTAGAGAAAAACAATTTTCTGTCTAATTTGCAATTGATTGAGAATTCACATTATTTTTAATCAACCAAGTTTTTGATATAACTGAAATATCAATAAAATGCTAAGTAGAATATTTCACTCCTTAAATAGAAGTAAAGTAAAGTTGGCGACCATAGTCGAGGGTGACCCGAAGGCTCCCTTTTCGATAGCTTACTACACCAAGGTGTAGGGGAGGGCGCGACTCCTTTCCCTGGATTGCTCCACTTTACCCTTGATCCGTACCTTATAATGCTGAGTGTTAAGCAAGGAGGCATCAAGTACCATTTTTTGAGTCTTTGGTATGACTCGACCTGGGATTGAACCCAGGTCTCCCGGGCCATTGGCGAACACTCTAACCGCTAGGCCAATGTCCGGTTAAATAGAAGCATCAATATAATCTTTGACCACTGTCATAATAGACACCCAACAGGTTCACAAGTCATTTAGTATGTAATAATTCAGCAAATCTTAAATTAATGACTTTCATTTCCAGCTAAAATTTGTCTGTATATGAGCTAAGTATCTTTATCATGAATAGATAAATATAAATAAAAAGCAGATAATTATAACCTAATTAAAAAGATAAAGGATCAGTCAACATAGAATATTATAGACCTTACCAAGTCATCAAAATTCACTGAATAGATATCTACCAAGTAAACATAACTATACTTAGTTATATCTTTATTTATTGTAAATTGGTTGTTACTCTAACATTTTGACGTTATTGGGCAAGTAAAACTCTCTCAAAGTTGAAACCATTCCAATGTATCTTTAAACTAGATTTTACCACAAATCATTACAGATAAATTTTCAAAAAGTGTGATTTTAAAAAATGTTATGGAACATGAAAAATATAGTTATGTGATCAAACTTTGGCATTAAATAACCCACAAGGAGTTGATATACTGTTAAATAACCACACCAGAAGTAATATATATGATATGATATTCACGATACAAATAATTTGCACATGGTTGTATGGTTTCAAGTATTCCTATCTAATACTTATGATTTATACACAATCATATAAGTTCAAGTAAGTATTTCTATTTAATAATAATTATTTGTTTGCTCACAGGTATAAGGTTTCAACTATTCCAAATCTAATACAAATAGTTAGCACACATAATTTCAAGTAACTATTTTTAATACAAATAATTTTCATTTATATGGTATCAAATATTCTTATCTAATACAAATGATTTTTACACAGATCTATTAGACCCATAAATGGTACCTTAACAGGTACTACCCCTCCAGGCTCGAGTGAACCTAGGAATAAAGATAATGAAGAGGTGACTCCACACTTCCTAGAACTCAAAATCTGGAGCCTCACCATCAGATACAATTTAGTGTCCTACTCAGTACACATGGGGGCGGGGGGGTCTTACCCCCACTGCAATGAATGCAGTCAGTGTATTCTAAGCTCCACTGATAAGGATCAGAAGTAATTGTTTGCCCTAAATATAAAATATCACTTCTTTCAAATCACTTCCTAATTATATATATATATATATATATATATATATATATATAATATACCTCCTTACAGCTTACTAATTTATCAAATGTTATCATACAACTCCAAAACAGCTAAAGTGATGATCACTAAATTTTATGTTGTCAATAATGGAACTACAGAGCAGGCTTTTTAGTATATTCTTTTTTTTGAATCTCAAAACTTTCAATATTTAAGTATAATGCAAAACTGACCTTTACTTTGAGTCCATCTGGTTAGCTAAATCTTTATTAATTTTTTTGTTTTAGCTTAAAATCAATCCTGCATGTTGCCATGTTTACATTTGTAATACAAGCAAAGCCCACCAGGAATGGTAGATTTTATTATATTAAAAAAATTTATTGTTACAAGGACTCATAAAAGCATATTTTTATATCACTAGTTTAAAATTCTGCCCCTAAATTGCATTTTCAGCAAGTATAAAAAATCTTAGTCAATCACAAATATACAAAACAGTTTTTAAAAATATCAACACATAAAACAAACATTTTACAGCTCTTAATAGTACATTTTTAACAGCATGCATTTGAGTTTTCATTTATAAAGTTTTCAAATATGTTTTAAATTGCCCTTTGATTTTATTGTTACTGCATTTTAATTTGTCAAATGACATTCAACGTTCATATTTTTACTAAGACCTAATCAATACCAACAGAGTAACAGAAAATAAAAAATCTATTATAGCTAGCTACAGAAAGGACAATATGAAAGAAATATAATCTTTCATTGTATTTCTCTAAACAGCTCTTCATACGTCAAGTATGGCTCATAAAATAAAATTGCTTGTATAAGGAGTGTACTTCTTTTTGTACTGCTACATATTTATATTTTTGGTTAGAAAGTTTTAATGCTGTAAAGTTTGGTAATAAATGATATATAAAAATATCTGCTTTGATAGTATAATATTCCACAAGAAATAATAAAATCTTGGGATGTTTGGATTGGAAAAAAAAAAGAGAAAAAACTTTATGAAAAATTGGTAGCGGTGTAGTTATTCATGGCTGATACTGAGTGTTGATTATATATATATATATATATATATATATATACATATACACACACACACACACACAATTATGTTTGAATTTTAATGCTAAAAGAGTTTTAATCAGTAAACACTTTACAGAGCTCTCTGCATGAAAATGTAAACCAATATCACAATATTCAACATGTCAGATACTAGATCAACAAAATTGTTGTTTTTATCCTATTTTATATTTGAAAAATATATTTACCCAACCCCTCCATACAAGTAGGATGTGACACAAGATCAATTTTTAAGCAAAGTTTAACAGGTTTGAACTCAGAGTTTTCCTTCCCCTTGATTGGTTGTTATATCAAGGTTAAAGAGCCCAGTCTGCCCAACTATTTATCCATAGCTGGAGGGAGAATAGTTGAGTGCTTACCTTTTCCAAGGGTATAACCACTATGTGAATATACATCTTTGTTCATAGAAGTTGCTCATATTTTATTATGAAAAAGGGAAGGCCAAATTAGAGTAAGATTGACGAGATTAGCCAACAGTGCAAATTCCTTTATAGATAACCGTCTCAATCAAACAGATTTGTTTTCTTTAATGAAGCTCCTGTCCAACTGTCATCTTAAAGAATAATTAACAGAAGCAAAAAAAAAAAGCAACAACAAAAATCATCACATTTCATTTTACTCTACAATTTATTTTCTATCTCTCTTATAAATTCATCCTTCAAGATATTTTAAGATGACTGTAAAGGAAGATATTTCAATCATAATGACATGTCAACCCCTCTTGGGTTATTTTATGCCTTAAGGTTATGGAATAAATGGAAAAATATATATACTTTAAGTCTACAGTTAAAATTGGTTATGTTTCAATAAATACCTATAGGAACTAGCGGTGGAAAATTGTTTTCGAAAGGAAAATAGGAAGCACAATGTATCAATGCTGAACAAAATGTCCATCACAATGAGGTGTGTTACTGGCATATGCTCATTATCAACATCTTTTTTTTTTAAATGCACACACATAGAAACATGACAGATTTTCTTTCTAATGTGATCTTCAGATATCTGACTGTTCAAATGACAAGGTATCAATATCATTAAAAGGAAGAATGACTAACATGCAGAAAAAGTAATGCAAAGGCAGCCAGCATACTCCACTTACATCAAGAAACCTACCTACCCTTTTCACTACAACATATTAGTAATTACTAATTTCACAGAGCTAATATTAGGAGGAAGAGGAAGAGGTAGTGTTGGCAACCAACAAAAAACTAATGTAATGCTTGACTGTACTGCATGAGCCATTAATTGAAGATCTTAGAAGAGTATTGGCATCTTAAATGACCGATTCTGGTTTTTCTTAAAATTATAAGTCACTTGCCAATTCACATAACTAAAGGAAATAGATAAGTTACAAGGGATAAAAATGAAATGAAAAATTTAGTCATAATACACATTATAGAGATGATGTGATCAATACTAGATTTCCTTTAAATAAAAAGATACAAAATTAGAAGTGAAAAAGGCATTAAAAATATCTGACATTTCTATTATGATAAAGTTAACAAAGTTTAATAGTAGGAACTAGATGACCTGTAAACTTGTTGGGTTCCCATTGTGACAATGTTCCATGATGATATTAATGCTTCTATTTAGGAAGGAGTGACAAATTCTAATTATCATTTCATCATAGCTATATCAGTTATATCAAGAATTCAGATGATTTTTTTAAAATCACATAATGTGAATGCTGACACCCAAAGTTTTCATTTACTTGGAAATTGAGCAGAAAATTGTTGTTTTTTTAATGATTAGCTGATTTTAATGACATGTCAACCCTTCTTGGGTTATTTTATGCATAAAGGTTTGGGAATCACATTCATTGTATGTTTATATTTACATTTTTTGTGTTGTTTCTTAAGATATTGTTTTTGGTGGTGGGGACACAATCCTATTAAATGTGAATGATTTATAAACAGATCTATTTGACCCTTAGATGGGATCCTAAAAGGTACTAATACTTCAGATCAGAGTGAACCTGAGAGTAATGGCAAGGAAGAGGTACTCCACACTCCCCAGTGAGGAATGAGTAAATAGTCTATACAACCAAATGCCAGTAACATTTGAAAATATTTAATTACAAGTGGTTTTTGTTTTTTTAATTACAAATTTAAGTTTCTCCTTCATGGTACATTTGAAAAAAATGTCTGTATTATCCTAAAAAAAATTTACTAAAACATTAAAGAAGATTCAATTCAATGTTTTCTTTCTCATTAAAATAGAAATTCTTTTGGAAAATATTTTGATTATATATATCACTACAGACAGAGCTTAATTTTAATTTTTATCCATCCAAAACAAGATCTTAGGCTTCTCAACTCTTAGAGAATCAAAAACTTTCAGATAGTAGAGATAATCACAAAAGAAATACCCTTCCACCAAATAAAATCCAAGTTTAAACAATCATTATGAGAAACAGGTTAATCTTGCATTTTCCCACTCTTGTTCTATCAGGAAAAAAGAGGAAAAATTGTTTTATAACTAAATACATAGAAAATAGAAGAAAAAAGAGGAACTGATAAACTAGGATACAGAAATCTGAAGAACAAGACAGTCTGTAGCTGCAAAGATGAAGTAAGTATGGCTCAGATTTTCATAATTAATATAAAAAGTATGCAACACAGTATAAGGCTTGGTTTGGTTATTTAATGGCATATCAACTCTTTATGGGTAATTTAAAGCCAAAATTTAATTCATTTGTAAATGTTTGATTAGAATCATAACTCTTTATATTTTTAACATTCCATTACAATCATTTTCTTTTTATAAAAAGAAATAAAATAAAATATTTGGTTAGCATAGTTATATAGTATCAAGTATTCCTATCTGATACTAATAATTCATACACAATTATATGATTTAAAGCAAATATTCCAATTCGATAGTAATTATTTGCAGTTATATGGTTTTGCATATTCCTATACAAATCAAAAGAATATCTATTTCACCCAGAGATGAGACCTTCATGAATACTAACACTGCAGATAAGAGTAAACTGAAGGATAATGGCAATGAAAGAATCACTCCACACTCTTTCTCACACCTGAATGTGATACTCAGGATACTCCTTTGGAGGTGTCTTATTACTTTTACACTATAAGGTGAAGTAATTCAATTAGTTTTTGATAAATAAGAAATAGTAGGGGTACAAAGTATAAATAGTCTAAGAAAAAAATTCTTGACAAAACAGACAATTTTGACTGAAAAATTATTTATATTTCAACAGATTTCTTTTTAGAAGAGAGTGTTGAAATAGATATCAATTTGTATATTCATAAGGAATTTTCCTTTGCATATTTAATTACCAAGATAGATAATTAGATAAACATGCATTCACAATATATCAAATTATTTCTGAATAATATTTTCATGACTCTATTTGATCATTAACTGACCAAGAGAATTAAATTGATCCCATGATAAAAAAAAATCATTCATTCATTCATGGAATTAATTTTTGAAGCCAAATGTCCTCATTTGAATTTCAACCTTACAAATAAGGTGAAGCTAAATTTTATACCAAAACCTTATATAAAAAATTCATGATTTTAAAGATTTTTGATTAATAACAAATATTTTTCCATAATGTCACTGAAAGAAGACAATGAAAAAGTTGCTTTAAGAGAAAGAGAGAAAAAAAATGTAAATTTTATTTTTATTTTTTTTGCTCTATCTGTTTTCAGTAGACACTTACTGACAGAGCTGATCACAAAACATAATTTGTTACAAGATCTTTAAAAAAAAAGTTAATAAATAAGCACTGATGAACAAAAACAAGTTTTGGATGATCAACTACAACAGTAAAGAAATTATTAAAATATTCTTTTTATTAATTTAGGGTAATAAGAATTAATAGAAGAATTTGCTTAACCCAACACTTCAAAAATTGAAAAGAGATACAAATCATTTTGAAAAAAGTAATTTAATATTATTTAATATATCAAACCAATATTCAAAAAATATTTCCTATAAAAAAAATCTAAAATGTATTGATCAGGGAAGGTGAGGGAGTGGGGATAATTGAGGCCAGGAGAAAAAAAATCTATTGATCAAATCAAATGAAGAAAATTGTAGAAGGAGTAGTAGTAAGAGAAGAGAACTGGTTGGAAAAATGAAGTCATGACAAAATTGATAAAGTGAATGAATCAAAAAAGCCAAATAAGAAAAGATTAAATTTCTGCTTAGTCTCAAATTCATTATGACACCAAAAGATGAATTTAATAAGACATATAAAATTGTCAGAAGAAAAAAAAAGTTGGCTAATGTGTTTTTCATTAAATCTAAAAGCGGTCAATAAGCGAGAAATATAAATAGCTTAAATTATTTTTCTTTTCAGATAAAAGATTATCATTTAATGATGACACAAAAACTACAACAAATTATTATATCATCAAATAAGTATTTTTAAAAAAATGCTACTAAATACTTTTGTCATCATTTTTTGACTGATTTTAACCCATCTAGGATTATTTTATGACTAGAGGTTATTCAATGTACATTCATATTTACATTTTTTGTGTATTCTTTTTTTTCATTTGGTCCTATTGGATACAAATAATTTTTAAACAGATCTATTTAACCCATACAATGGACTCTAACAGGTACTACCAAACCAAATCAGAGTGGTCTCAGGAGTAATGGCAATAAAGGGAAACTCTACACTCCGTAGATATCTAGAACTGAAGCCTCACTATCAGATACAGTTTAGTGTCATACTCAGAACATCCATTTCTCTGGGAAGGGTCATATATCCCTCTGCATATTCTAAGCCTCACTGATAGGGCAATATCATTATTTGTCAACTTTAATATGATTTTTACAAAGAGATCAAATTCTACATAATATTCATGCATCTAATGATCCAACAGTAAAATAAATCTTATTCACAACTGTATGAACAATGTTATAAAATGGCTAAGATGATCTATGATAGACCAACAAATAGTCAAAGTGATGTAAATAATAATGTTATAATACAGGATGGGATTTCTCCTCAGATCACCAAAGTTAAGCAGTGATGAACTTGCTCAGTGCTTAGTGTAGCTCAGTAAGCAAAGTAAGCAGAATCATCATCATCATCATGTTGCACAGCCAGCACGGATCTCCTTGACCGTCTCTCGCCACCTATCTCTATCGTTCATTGCTCCTGGTAAGTCTTCAAAGCTATATCCTGTATCAGCGCAGAGCTGTTGTATATAGGTTCTAGCTTGTTTTCCTACAGGAATATGTCGCTTATGATTTCATCCTTACTTCACCAGCAGTGTCTTGCATGTCTGGTTCATTTGACTTGGATAGTTTTTGTGATGGGTGGTGGGTGGTAGTGGCCGTACAGCTGCTGCTTTGTGGGGTGCTGTCATCAGGACTTGCTCAATATTGCTCACAGCATTCTTGTGTAATTACCATCAAGCTTTTCTCCATATGTTTAGTTAGCGTTCATGCAATGCATCCATATAGCAATATTAATACGACTGCTGCTTGGAAAAAACTGCATTTTATTTTATCAGTCAGGTCTGACTTCCATACAACTGATAGCTATCCATGCCTTTGCTAGTCGCACGTTGACGTCTGTCTTGGTTGATGAGACACTACTTCCTAGGTAGGTGAACTTGTCTACTAGTTTCAGAGAACTACCGTTTAGTGTGAAGATGTTGCCTCTTTGATTAAAGCACATGTATTCTGTCTTGTCTGCATTGACATGGAGGCCTATGCCAGCAGCTGCTCATTCCAGACTATGTAGCAGGGGTTTGGCATGGGCAGATGTATTTACCAGAGGTGCTACGTCATCAACGTAGTCTGCAACCGTAATTGTTTGTGCGGGGTATCTTCTGCTTCTGCTATCCTTTGCCAGCTTGAAACTGTTATCTTTCATTATATCAATAGACGTTCTAAGCACATAGCCTAGGCAGATGATAAACAAGTATGAGGGCTAATATGTCTCCTTGCAGCACACATGCTACAATGTCGAAATAGTCTGTGTCTCCACCTGGGGAGTGAACTTTTACTTTCGTGTTTTTATATAGCATCATTATGGCTACGATGGTTTCTTTGAATAGGCCATAGGCAAGTAGTATTTGCTCCATTTACCTCTGTGTATGGAGGCAAAGGCCTTGGAGAAGTCGACAGATAATATTGTTGCCTCTAGGTTTTTTTGCATGTTCACTTTCTAGAATTCAATGGATAGTCAAAATTTGTGATGTCGTGGATCGATTTTCCCAAAACCCCTTCTGGTTCTTCCTATGTATCTTCTCAATTTTGGTTTCTATGCAGTTGCATAGTAGAGCATTGTACATCTTGGCTGCTATGGATGTAAGGGTTATTTCGAGGTCACCCTTCTTAGGGAAGGGGAAGCTGCATCCCTTTGTCTATTTTGGTTATATACAGCATTACAGTGCTGGAGCAGTATGTCACCAAATTCTCTGGTCTCCCATATTTCTGGGAGTATTTCATGAAGCCCTGCTGCTTTTCTATTTTTAATTTTTCTTAGTACTGAGTTAAGTTCTTGCGTAAATTGTCCTAGTTTGATGTCTAATTGATTACTAATAATGTTCTTGATTGGAAACAGATGAAAACAAGAGACAGAAAATTTTTAAAATGGTTTAGAGGGAAGAGGGTGAGATTAATTAAATAGCATATTTTCTGTTCTTAAGATAGCAAATGAAACTGTAAATAGTTTGTCAAACTTTATCATTAAATTCAATTAAACATTTTCAAGTTCAGTACACTATCTATAAAAGTCAATTTCAATAAATACCAAAATATTCACAAATACAGTCTTTCATGAATCTTCCTCCAATGACCACAAAAACTGTACATATATACAATTATGTTAAGGAGTATCTTGAATGCCTTTATTTTTACTAATACATATAATTATGTACACAATGATGTTTATCATTATAAGTGCAAAATTATCCAATTTCAATAAACAAACATGGTTGAAAATATTCTATAAATAGTTGCTATTAATACCTGAAAATATTTTCTAGTATTGACTGTTTTTAATATATATATATCTACCTTAAAATTTAGTTCATGTGTGTATAAAAGGAATAGCTAGATTATATGTACATCAGTATAGTTGACCATCTGATTTTACACATTTTATGCAAATAAATATAACAAAACATTTAGTATTATTATAAAATAAATCATAAGGAGATTTATTTTATGTTTTTTATTTATTTTTGTTAAAGTCACAAAGTTTCAGTTATTGTACTCTCTGACTTTTACCTGTCATATTCATCAATGTTCTTGGAATTTCACTGTTCTTATTCTATCATATTTGTCCAGAATATTCTACTGAGAAAATGACTGCAGTGATGTACAAAAGAATTATATAGAAATGTAATACTAACAGTCACCATTCAGATAAAAGTAAGTTTCAGCAATTTGTTTTGTTTTGTTTTTTTTTAATATTTAAAAAACTATGTCTTCAACTAGCTACAATACACCAATCTGATATTTCTTTAGTCTTTCCATTCCCCAACCACTAAAATGATGATGACTTATGATCAATTGCCAATATACCATTTTGGAAACTAAAATCAAACTGTTCAGTAAAAAGAAAAAGAAAATTAAATAACTAAGACCTACTTGTATTTGGATAGCGAACATAAGTATTACATTTCTATATCATTTTTGTACATCATTGCAGAAATTTTCTCAGTTGAATATTCTGGCCAAGTAAACTCCCACTCCATGTATACAAGGAAATCTTACATTGGTTAATTCATTCTTGTGATGCCATTTCTGTTGGTTTCACCAAACCACAGTAAATGAATTCAATTGACTGATACAGGTAATAATTAACAATAACAACCATGATAAATTCCTATCATTTCCATGATAAATTCCCATCATTTTCAGAAATTCAGACAGAAAAACATATTTACCAAGTTCAAAAATTCTTTTTTTTTTTGGGTCAATGAAAAAATATTTTTTAAATGCATAAAGCAAATGTGTTGTATATAATTTTGAATTTTTAAAATCTAGTTTAGATTTTAAAGATTTGTCTGAATTTCTGAGAAATTTTATTCTCAACATTCAACCTGTCCTGTTGCTAGGGCTTAGAATATGTTGACTGTATCTCCTGTAAAGGGATAAGAACCCTCCAAAAGGAAGTATTCTGGGTATGACACTAAACTGCATCCAGTGAGGTTCCACTTCTGGAATACCTCTTTATTGCTATTACTCTCAGGTCTACTCTGGCCTAGATTAATCCATAGGAACTACCTGTTAGGGTGCTACCTATAGATCAAATAGATCTGTTTGAAAATTATTCATATTCAACAGGACCATGTGCAAAAAAAAAAAACTTTTAAGAAACAACTACACAAAAAATATATAAATACAAACATATAATGAATGTAATTCCTTTGGCTGTAGGCATGAAATAACCCTACACAGGTTTAAAATCACTCAATAAAAATTCAACAGATGATACAATAGAATAGTAATTAAAATAAAAGTAAAAATATAAATATAGAATATTAAAAAAAAAAGTACATAGTCAAAGTAAAAGAATAAATCTTGAAAGAAAAATAAACTGTTTTCAACTTTAATTTGTTCATTAAACCATTTTTTAAGGAAAATGTTCATATGTACAGACAAAAAATGTTTTTGTTCACTCGTGTTTAAAAAAAATCTAATTAAATCTTTATAAAAGAATGCTTTTTATTTTTAATATGACCATAATGGAATTAATTCATAAAAAGGATTGAAAATAATTGTTTTTTGTCGTGTTTTTTTTTTCAAGGTTAATTCATTAATGGAATAGTACATTAAGATTAAATTTTGTTTTTAAATCCAGAGAGAGAGAGAGAGAAAGAGAGATATCATAAATCATTTTAAAGTTTTTTTTAGTTTTGTGTGGTAAATTTATTACAGATGGAAGAAGGCAAGAATTTAGAAAAGTGAAAAGAAAACAAAAATGAAGCAAGCAATTAAAAAATAAAACTGACAATCTTAAGTAACCTAACACATCCTGCTTGAAAGAGCATATCACTGGCCAACAGCAATCTTTTAACAAGAAAAATTTAAGCAAAGTACATTACAATTAACAATAGAAAAAGAACTATTACCATATAAACCAGTTATAAAAGGTTCAATACCTGCCCATGCCCCATTATTAATATATAACCCAGGGGGAGATATCAAGGCCAATATGCTAAACCAACAGGGAATAATCTTTTTAACCCACTTGAGCTCTTGGTTCTGGTAGGGTAATATTAAATGAAGAAGAGATCAATATCTCAGAGGAAAGCCATTTACAGTTGGTTGCAAAATGACTCAGAGGATTTTGAGTCAACAAACCAGCTATTGCCTGTGCTTTCCATAATGAAATGTGATTGTTAGCTAAATACAAACAGTGACACTTTTAATTAATAAATAATAGAAAAAATTAAGCTTGACATCAACACTGAGCTCTGAAACAATTAAGTACACAGGTAATAAGACAAAGTCTACAATTCCTACCACCATTCAAAATTTCCCTTCCCATCCGTAAATTGTTTTTTCCCACTCTCCTTTACTTGTATATTACACTTCTCACTCTCCTCCCTCACCACAATTTCTAATTTCTCCTGCCATTAATTGCTCCTTCTATTGCCATCAGCCAAGTTGAAAAGAAGCTCTTGAGTTGAAATAATGCTCTTAGTACATTTTGATGATGATGGATCAAGTGGATAGAGTGCTAATGGTGCACAATCCAGTACAGGTTTTGTTCTTTCTTTCTTAATATAGATATGATTTTTTTAAATTTCCTTTCAAAATTGCCTTCCAATTAAGATTCAAATGAGTTCTTAAGTACTTGTGCAAAGAATGCATTAGGTATCTTACAAGGTTTTTAATTTACTATACTTGTATATTAAACCTAAATTCTGCCATCCCTATAAAATTTATATCTTATTCAATGATTTTTATCAAAAATTAAATTCCTTTTTTTCTTATTTCTACTATAGCACTGTAATTAGAAACAAAATGCATCTGAAAAAGAAAAGCAAAAATAATAACTAAAAATATATCCTGTTAAATTGCTTCAATTCTATCAAGAAGATTTGATAATTCTAAGGTTGAACTTCAATGTTGTTATCTAAACTTGTGAGAAAAATTTCTAATAGCCAAAACAATGTACAATGATTTACTCAATAGAATCATGTAATGTTCAAATAAGAAATAGTCCTTCTAGTTGATTACTTCAAAATAATGTAGCACAAATTCATTTTGGATAGTTTGGAAATTAATTTGCAAACAGTTTTTAATGAGCAGAAATTATTGTAAATCATGTAAAATACATCAATCAAAAGTGGAAACTGAATTGCTAATACTAAAGTAAGTCAAAAGTTTTGCAATATTTCGGTAACATGAGGCACAATTTAGCAGCTCTGGATGCTTTTGCCAGGGTCATGAAGGTGATGCACTACACTGGACTATGAAATGCCAAGCTCACCTGATATTCTTGAAGTGTTACTCATTAGATTTGCCTCAATGGCCAGGTGCACAACTCCAGAACCTATGGTTTTAGGCCAACCTGACCTTGCCTAATCATCAAGATTCTTTCAACCCAAATGAAACTTCTTGAACTATCTGGTTACTGTACTGTGATCAACTGTGCCTTCACCTTTTGCACAACAAATATCTTTTGTTGTTTTCATGGCTTTATAGCCAAGTTCAAACTCATAAAGCATAACTTCCCAAATTAAACTAAGTTGCATGTTCATCTGTGCTATTTTCAAATCCCACACAGAGTGAAGAAACACATGATGTATCAGTACATCAACTATTATGATACTACTAACCACAGTGGGTAGATTCCACAGCTTGAAATGCCACAAACTAGCATGTACTAAAATATTGCAAAACTTTTGACTCACCCTAGTATGGTAATATTACTTGTTGGAGCCCAGTGTAACTAAACAAACCAATATGTTGAAAATTCCTAATTCTAATATTAATTTGAAAAGGCCAAGCTATGGTAACAACTTCATAAAAATAAACATATTGTATATATCTATAATCATGTTAAACTTAAATATTAAACAAAAAGAATATATTTTAGTTCTTGAGCTTTAATGAAAGACAGAATGTTCATGTCATTCTAAGACATAAAAAGGAAATAGCACAAAGAAGGGGAAAAATAGTATATACTGAGGAAGAAAAGTTAAAGTCAAATGTTAACAAAAATGAGAATTTTTTAAAAGATGAAAAATTTCAGAATAACATTTCAAAATGAATGGGAGTAGTTACAATTTTTCATAACTGAAAGTCTGAATAGATCTATGCTTTTTACTCTATTAAAGAATATCTGCTAAATATAAATGGAAACATAATCCCAAAATGTCCTTCATAAATCATAAACAAAGTCCCAATTGAATGTTTTTAAACATTACTGCCTCTTTTAAAGGGATAAGTTTGAGAGGACTCCCAGTGGGTTAAAAATATTTTCAGAGAAAATATTATTTTATTTTAATCTGAAGATCAGTTGAGATCAGCCAGAATATCAAAAAGAATACAGGAGTCTTGCTATCACTCAAACTCCAATGAAGAACTATCAGCTAATGTTGGTGGGAAAAACTCTGAAATGAGTATTAAAAAATGATGATAATAATAATAATAGTAGTAATGATGATGGCATAAAATAGAGAAGCTTAATAAGAAAAAACTAGTAAAATACAAGAAATAATTTCAAACCTCATAATACTTAACAAGATGTAGGTAAATCAGTAAGTATATAGTCTAAAAGCATTTATTTTACACATATTTTTCAACCAAATCTCCAAATCAAAACTTCATAAATGTTTTGCACCCCTCACACCATTTATCATAGACTGAACATTATAAAATCAAAATTTAGCTAGGACTTAGTGATCCACCCTCATTATTTCATCAAAATAAATGACAACACTAACATTAAACATTCAGAAATTTTAAATGACTTTTAAGAAAAGTCATTGAGGTTAAACTACTTTGATAAGGATATTACTTTTTTCAAGGGGAAAATATAAATTTGTAGACAGGTAATTAGATAGTATGGCAACTTTGTGCCTAGAATTAAAAAAAGTTTTTGCTTTCTATCATCATATGCAAAACTATTTTAGCCTTGGTAGAAATTTTCATTTTTATTCATAGAGAAGCATGACCATATGAAAAATAAACACAAGGTCCATACAATTCAAACAATTTGAAAAGGCCAGGGTGTGTGTGTGTGTATATATATATATATATATATATATATATATATATATATATATCAATACCATTAGAATTAATATCAATTGAATAACTTTAGCCAACTTAAATTCAGATAAAATTAATTTTAAAATGCTATTTTATCAATAATCTGAGAAAAGTTTTAGAATTATAAAGAAAAACCAAAAACAAGCAAGATGATTTCTTAGTAAGATATAATATAATCATAAAACAGGTTAATGACAAGTACTAGTTATTTTTTTTAATTTAACAAAGGTTTTCGGGATTTGAATTTCATGAATAAATAAATTCAAATCCTAAAATAGTAACACCTATACATACAAATTAAAGCTTTTCAGTTAGGAAAGAAATCAAAGTGGTACTAAACCGATAAGTATCAAATCTGCTATACTGATATGGAATTAGTCATATTGAGAAACAAGCTAAAGTACCCATCTACACAAGGTAAAAATGTTAAGATTTAGATCGAAACTGGTTATAATGATCGTAAAATGATTTCTCAGTACTGATGGTGTTCTGGTAAATATTTTGTACATCCAAGTTAACATAACAACTGAATAAATATATAGTTCTCAAAAGTCTTAAGATTTTTGCTAAAATTTTTTTAAAAAAACATTGTTTGTAAACACTCTGATGATAACTTGACTAAGATACATTGCATGTATTTATCCATTCTTTCGCCCACAAGCAGAATGCAATACAAAGTCAATTTTTAAGCAGAGTATAGCTGATTTGAATTCAGAGTTTTCTTTCTCCTAAATTTCTCCTACCTTATCAAAACTAAAGAAGTCAGTTTGCTCTCCTATTTACACATAGCAAGGGGAAAAAGAAAAAGATTCATGCTTTATCAAAGGTCAACAGTGCAAAGTAAAACACAAACAGCCCTGTAAAGGATTTGGACTTGGATTACTGATCTCAATTCCATGTTTGTCACAAAAATAAGTTGAATCAAAAGTAAATCCTGTTTTTCCTCTATTATTTTAGTTAAACTTAATACAAACCAAGCTGTTAGTGGATGCCATCATTGATAATATATTGTTGAGAGGTGGGGATTGAAGTAGAAGCAATTTCACTTGAAAAATTAAAAGGTGTTCATAGGCAAAATCAGTAGAGTAAAGATAACAAAAAGGAAAACGTAGAGTTCAAAAAGGACTTGAAGATTAAAAACTCATTCAGAAAATTATGGGAACTTAAGTAGATAGAATACAATTGGCAACCATCATGGTACTTTTATTTGCCAATGAAAGAAGCTCCAACCCAAGTCAAACAATATTAGTTATAATTATTTATTAGAGATAAAAATACAGAGGCAACTTGGAAATTTAGCAAAAGACTTCATATAAAGTAAGAAAAAAAATTTTCATCAATTTTATAGAAATTGGACTGTTCTACACAAAATTTTATAGAAATTGGACTGTTCTACACAAAAATTACAAGCAAAAAATTACTTGGTTACAATTCCTCAAACATAATGTGAAGAAACTATTTCTTTCTACACAGGTCTGTTAGCAAAAAACCATAATATATAAATTGGCATTGTTGTTGGTGATGAATATTGTCTTAAACTTTCAAGATGATTTTAAACTAAATACATTATAAACCCTCTAAAATCTGGATTCTATTTTATGACCACAAAACATCTGAATCTGGTTAAAAGCAAAAATTAACATCTCTGATATTTTCAGGTAAATGACAATGCAGCTCATAACTAATATACAAACAATCAATTATTCAATTGGATGCAGAAAGTGTCTCAAAGATTTTTTTCAACCAGTACTTTTTAAAAAATGAAGCCAAAAATTATAATACAATCACATGTTGTAAAGTAAGTGGTTTTTAAATGTTTAACCACAATAATAGATTTAGAAAAGAAATTACAAAATATTTATTATATCTTTGAATGTCACTAGATATTCCCTTACAAAGCTGTTCAAATATTGATATTTCATATCTACTTTTTAAAATGCATTTGGTGTCATATTCAAAAGGGAAATTAGAATACTGAAAACCTAGAATGAGATTAACCCTTCTATTGCTGTGTGTGACTACAGTCAAATTTCTAAAGCTTAATGTAAGAAAAAACTGTAGGGCAAATAAAGTGTTTACATGAGATCAGAGGCAACAGGTTATCTTTATTACTTAGATCAGTGTACAAATGACATGTACAAAAGCATCTTAATTCAATAAGAAAGTAATTATAACACAGAAAATAATAATCTGATTGAGAAAATTTCATTCTAGTAGTTTAAGAAAGTGGAAGAGAGAGAGAGAGCTGAACAAAGCAAAGAATAACAATTAAAAACCAAAACAGCTTGTAAAATCAATGTTAAGGGTTCTTTTGACCAATAGACTTATCAAATAGTCAAAAATTAACTTTAGTGAGGAAGGGAGTTTGATTTATAAGAGAAACTCAGTATTTCTCATTTCTCCTATCCCCAACAAACATGGTATAACATGCAAACAGAGTGAATGTGCTACTAAGGGTATTCAGTGTTTGACATTGATTTTTTTTCCATTTCCATGATGAAAGAAGTACTTTTGAGGAAGCTTCAACATGAATTTAGAATGTTATGATTATTGCTAATTAAACATCTGAAGAGGAAAGCTGATCACTTGAAGGATTGTAGAGACTTGTATTCAATGAATCAACAAAAATTGAATGCATTGAATTAAAAAAAAAAAAAAAAAAAAAATTAAAACTCACTTTTGATAGTCAAGGTAAACATAGCAGACAAAAAGGATCTTTCAGTTCTAACATACAAGTTTCAAAAATAGCATACAGAATTTGGGTAAGAAATAAATACTTAATTCCTCCATAAATAAGTTCATATACATTTTTATTACAGTCATTTCAGTCGAAAACATTGCCAATTAATATCTGTACTTCCATAAAATGAGATATCCAAACAGATAAAATCCTGATGTTAAACATTTGATATAAAGACATGTCACAAGTTCAAAAATCCCAATAGCTGTTCTTTTCTCGTCATAGAATGGCAATACTTTCTCCAACAATCACATTTGATAATATAATCTTTTGGCATCAATTAATAAGGAAACAGAATTGCTTTGAACTAAAAGCAAAAAAAAAAAAAAAAAATCAAGATGATTATTGGTAGGAGGTTTTATTTTTTATTTTTTTAGTCAAAGACAAACTGGATTTAAAAAAGACATTATCAAATATGTTGGATATAAACAATTTCTGTATAAAATGTTAATTAGAAAGTGTTTAATGCAAAAATGTATAAATCTAATTAGGTTTTCACTTTTTTTTTTCCAGTGTGGAATTTCCTTCACACTCAAAACATAAGAAATAAAAGTAAAAAAGAAAATAAAAAAGATTTTCAGAATGTAAGTGCTTATTCAGTTGAATTTCTGCTTTAAAAAATTAGTTTTTTTTACTATGATGGATGATTCAGATTCTGAACATTCACTTTAAATATGCTCTTTTGAAAAGAATTTCAAAAACTAAGAAAAAAAAAGTTGTATCATTTATTTCATTGTCAAAACACTCAATTCATTTATGTCAATTTTAAAAGAGAATTTAGGCAACTGTTGAATACTTATCCATATTTAAAAGAGTATTACATTCTGAGTAATTCTGTACAACATATACAAATGGATTTATCATTAAGATCCAATTGTTGACAATTTTTTTCTCTCATATGATTGATTGATAGATTGATTGATTCATCTTAACAGCATGTCAACCTGTCTAGGGTTATTTTATGGCTTGAAGTTAGGGAATTTTACATTATTTTGTGTAGTTGTTTAAGAGTTCTTTTTAAATTTTGGGGGGCACTTGGTCCAATCAAATATAAATGATTTTTAAGCTGATCTATTTAACTCATAAGTGGGACCCTAATAGGTATTACCACTGTGGGTCAAAATGAACCTGGAAATAATAGTAATGAATGGGCAATCCAGAACTGGAGCCTCACCATCAGATGCAGATTAGTATCATACCCAAGAGATCTCTGGAGAGAGGGGGTCTTACCCGTCTGCAGAAGATACAGTCTGGGTATTCTGCAATCTTCCAACATAATTTCCATCAAAACGATACAATGAAACCATAGTTCTATTTAGGACTTTATAAATTCAATATGGCTACTCCTGAGCAATATTTAAAAAAAAACTATATAAAGTATATCAAATGTATAACTACAAAATATGCACACAACATAAGCAGAAAATATAAGGGAAAAATAAAAAAGACAATATCTGAACTACAATTCTTACCATTTATTGATTATTATTAACACAAATAATCCTTAGCACTCAATCTACTTAAAACCCAGTGATGATAAGGTGGGTTTTTTTTTCTAAAGTAGCATATTAAAAAAAAATTGTCTTAAAATGGTATATCTGTTATAAAACGGTCTCTTTACAGTGAGCTAACACTGATTAGATCACCAATTATTTCAATTATTTGAAATACACATATGGTAATTCATAAAGTATATTAACAAAAGAACACAATACAAAGTAATAATTTGAGATTTAACTTAGCATCTTCATTAAATACAAATAAAATTAATATCAAAGAGTACTACTGAGGTTGAAAAAATTAAAAGTTTCACTATTTAAAATTTTATTGTAATAGATAAATTGTCTTTATTAATGTCAGCATCACTGCTATTTTTAACATATTTTAAAATGAAGCACATACAAAAATTATAAACCTAATATATAAATAGAAATGCCAATAAACTAAACTTTAATTTTTTTTAATCATAAGAATAATAATAATAAACAATAATTCACTTGATATAAAGCTTTCCTATAATATGCCAATCATGTCCTTTTTTTCATAATTTCCTTTTAGTGTTGGCTTAACTTCATTCTAAGACATCTACATATGCAGCTCTTGCATTTAAAAAACAAGTAAAAATATTATACCCCTATTTTTAAAAGAAAATAATCTTTACCTTAACCCCCCCCCTTTATAACCTGTGTCACATTGAATAAATGTTATAAACCTTGATAAATTTTCTACTCTGTTACTCATAAGATGGTCAGTAACAATTCTAGAAATCAGTAGGATATTGAGTCATGTGGAAATCATATAAAAAGCACCTGATAAAAAAATGCTAAGCACAGGAAAAGACATTAAGTTTCTTTAACATCAAAGGGCTGTTTTAAATTGCCTAAACTGTTGGCAGAACTCTGAACAACATTGATAAATCCTTATTTTATGTCATGAAAAACAATGAAAGTTTTATCTAAGTCCAAACTGATCTTAATTTTACTCCAGTTTCCTTTTATTCCAATTATCAACAAAGATATAAACTTCACAAGATACAAATTAATGTAGAAAATAAACTCCAATATTAATCTTTTCTTATCAATAGAGGAACAGCAATCTACATCATAACCATGAGATTAGAGAGATATTTATTGAAATTTTGACATAGTAGCAGGAGTACTACAAGGGGACAGGCTAGCTCCATACCTCTTTATCATTTGTCTAGACTACGTACTTAGAACATCGATTGATAAAATCAGAGAGAACGGCTTTGAGCTGACGAAGAAAAGAAGCAGAAGGTACTCCACAAAAACAATTACCGACGCCGACTACGCCGATGACATAGCGATACTGGCAAATACACCCAACCAAGCTGAAACACTACTGCATAGTTTGGAACGAGCAGCCCCAGGCATAGGCCTCTATGTCAATGCACACAAAACGGAATATATGTGCTACAATCAAACAGGTGACATCTACACTCTAGACTTAAACTAAGTCTAAAACTAGTAGACAAATTCACTTACCTAGGAAGCAGCGTCTCATCAACCGAAAAGGACATCGACATGAGGTTAACGAAGGTATGGACAGCTATCAATAGGCTATCAATTATATGGAAATCAGACCTAACCAATAAAATGAAACGCAGTTTCTTCCAGGCAGCGGTCGCATCGATACTGCTCTATGGATGCAATACATGGACTCTAACA